>ML677334.1:57079287-57369877 GCA_007922305.1 Dermatemys mawii
CTCTCTCTCTCTCTCTCTCTCTCTCTCTCTCTCTCTCTCTCTCTCTCACACACACACACACACACACACACACACGGAATCACAATCTTCCATTTCCCTTTGCACTCTTCCTTCCCTCCTCCTTTTTTCTCTTACTCATTGATTTTAATAGCAATTCTGACTTAAAGGAAAGTCTATGGGAGTGAAAGTCAGCACAGAATCTGAACTAGTGTAATTTCAAGAACACTATAAACATTACCAGCTAGTTCATTTATTGTTAATTTGAAAAACTGGAATTTCCTCTTTTCTTGGGTTATTTGTATTCTGACATGTTTTATAGTGTGGCAAAATAATTTCCTAAGCAAAAATAGCAACACCGGAAGACCAATTGCGAGCAACTGTGCAAATCTGTTTCATGGAAGACTGGAGAGGAAGAATAAAAGTAAGTTCATGACCTACCAACACCACTCACTTGATAACTGATCATTTCCTTCATTCTGTGGACTGGATGAAATGTTTTTTTACAGCATGGAAATGGAAACATCCTACTCTGTCAGAATTCCATGAATGAAAATCTAATAATTACATTTACCCTATGGAATATCATTCTTACAATGGCATGGTAAGAAATGACAAGTGATTAAACTGGTCCAATGAACAGAATTCAGTGCACTCTTACAAGATATGATCTTTGCCACAATAACACTCAGAAGGAAAGATTCTCCAAAAATTGTTTAAAGGCCATAAATAAATCTGGTATTTATAGTACTAGAGTCCACTAGCCAAATTCTATATTGAGTTACACCTCTTGACACTTCATTTAAGTCAAATCAGGACAGAATTTTGCCAGCAGTTTCAGTGGTCGTGAGGTTTCTTGATGGAGATAGTTAATATCTGTATGCTGCCTATGCCTGAGTTTCTATTCAGTATTCTGTTGCTTACGGTAATCCCTGTGATGTTATTTTTGCTTTCACAATTGATTAGAAATGGGAAACAGTTGGGAAACTTGAACTTAGAATAACGTTTTGGGCTTCAGGTAATCATTATTTCCTTACATTAAAGCAAGATGTAACAAAAGTCATCTTTCACCACTATTCTTTCCCTATGGCAACTTTGTACCTTGATTTGTCTGTGGGCATTAAATTACAAAGTTTCTCCTATTTTAGGTCCTAATTTTGGTGATAAAAGCAATATTTATTTGTGTTTCTTGTTCTGCATCTGCTTTATGCTTCCTATGTTACTTACATCTCAAGCAGTACAACTAAAAATGACATTTGGAAAAAATTGAATCTGAGTCAGTCCATGATACCAAAGCAAATTAAAGGAAAATTGGAAGAAGTAGAATTTTTTTCACATGAGT
The DNA here is from genome assembly GCA_007922305.1 of Dermatemys mawii. Classification (NCBI taxonomy): domain Eukaryota; kingdom Metazoa; phylum Chordata; order Testudines; family Dermatemydidae; genus Dermatemys; species Dermatemys mawii. The sequence continues at coordinate 57,080,627 of ML677334.1, forward strand.
GGATAGTTTCTAACAGAATAAATAGAGGGCTGTTTGAGTGGAAAAAAACACTGATTGGCAAAAGACAGGAGAAAAGCTGTCCTGTTTTACATATAAATGAAATTGAGTAAATTAAAAAGAACAACAACGTGTATTTAAGTCACAGAAACATTTGAAGTCTGGGAAGAAAAAGCTTAAAAGCAACTTTTGATCTAACTAATCTGTGTGTTGCTCATTTTGTTACAGTGGAGGATTCTGTGGAAAGGCAATTCCCTATGGGTCTAATCCAAAGCCCACTGAAGTCAATGGAAGGCTTGTCTCCATCACCAACAGAAGTTGGTCCAATAAAAGATATTACCTCACCTACCTTGTCCCTATAATATCCTGGGGTCAACATGGCTATAACAACACTGTCTTGACTTCAGTCAGCTTTGGATATCTGCATTGTGGCTGGAAAAATAAGAGATCCTTCATTGAGGACTTGATCCAAAACTCATTGAAGTCAATAAAAGTCTTTCTGTTGACTTTAATGGGATTTTGATCAGGCATTATGTTTTATAAAATACTAAACTATTTTAAAATACAAAATATTGTACCAACTGTAAATAAAAATGGTTCATATAAAAGAAAAAAAACATTTTTGAAACCATTCATTTCCCCTGGAAGAGAAAACTCCAGTCAGGGATCCAAAATGATCATCAGAACTTTAGGCTAAAAATAAAAAAAAAAGAATGTTCAAGATTATAATGGAAGTGTGTCCTTTGGGTATGTATTATAGTTGTCTTCTGGATGAAATATCTCCATTCCTGCAACAGTTTAGCAATTTTTTCCACTGGTTGAGATAACAGGTCATATATTCTTTAATTCACGTTAGAAGCTTGTGTTTTGGAACCATTAGTTGAGGTTTCCATATCTAAAAACAATATATGTAGCTAGCCAGTGACTGTGGTGATATATGATACACAGACTGTATATCTGAATTTTGGATCATGACGAGCACGTACTATCATCTCATTGTGCTTAGTGCACTTACCTCAGAGTAAGTTTGTTTTCTTTTGACCCTACTATAAGTTTAGAAATATTTAAGTATCTGACCGCATATGCACAAACAACCAGGCAGATAACAATGTTAAAGATGGCGATACAAGTATTTTATGAAAGGGTCTCATTCACTTTCCTTTATTGCTTATATTGATGATGATGCCCCATCGAGTTGATATAATCATTAGCGGGTCAGTGCGCTGTATCACAGCTGATGCTCAAAAGATTCAACAATGGTTCTGCAAGTTAGAGATGCAATAAATGGCTTAGAAGGAGAAAAAAAAGAGATGACCCTTCATCCTCTGGGCACTGTGGATCTTCTGATTCCTCTTTTTCAAATTTCCAGCATGTCACATCATTTTATGTCACATTTTGCTGGATTATGCTAACTCATATCAAGTCACATCACATAAAACACAAGTTAACATGACAAGACATGGGATAGGCTGAATGAAACCTGCCAGAGTAGAATTTTGCTGTTATTTTTTTCCTTTGTATCTGCTCTCCAAAGTCTGATCAAGGAGGACATGTTGAAATCTGGAGCCTGTGTAAAATTTAAACTAGAGTCCATGGCATGACAAAGATTTGTGTTTGGATTAATCTATGTCAACCTCTCACAAAGTTGTGTTCATCAGATTTCCCCCCAGATTTAGGAAGGATCTTGAGAAAAGTTCTTATAAAACTTAGAATAATAGAATCATTGAAGATTAGGGTTGGAAGAGACCTCAAGAGGTAATCTAGTCCAACCCCCTGCTTAAAGAAGGACCAATCCCAACTCCATCCGCCAAACCCCTATGTCCAAAGATATTCACAAGATATCCATTTAATAACTGAGCTTCTTGTACTAAAATTGTATCATGGTGTCATGGGAGTATAAAGACTCTATGTAGGCCTGGTAACCAAGCAGTTACTGTAGGAACTGCCTGACAATGCTGACTGGCAGCCTCACAGTAGCTGGGAGAATAAAAGAGTAGAGAAACAGAGGGGCTGCCACAGAAAGAAGCAGGTTAGAAAAAGAAGGTTCTGCCAGCAAGCTGGTGAAAAGCTGTGCTAGAGTGATAGCGACCCAAAGATGGGATGAACAGAGTCACTGGCCACAGAAGCCTATAGAACCAAAGGAGCTAGGAAGGACCTTGAAGTACAATAGGGAAATTGTTGTGGATGGTTCTGACATCATAGGTTAAAGGCCCTGAACTGGAACTCAGGGGAATGGGTGTTCCTGGGTTACCCTACTGACCCCTTAACAGGGCCTTAAGAATGAAAGGGGGTTGTAGGCTTCTGAGGACAAGAACCAGATAACTCCATGCAAAAACATAAAGGGAAGAGCATACACCCCAGTGGGACAGAAATAATGTCCTTGGCTCTAGAATAGGATTATAAAGAGTCAGACAAGAAGGACAGACTGATTGTCCTACAGAGCTGAGCAAACCCAGGGCAATGCCCTGTCTGACCAAAGGGAGTGTTGACTCATAGCCATACATCATAACCTTAAAAATGTCTGCTATTTAATCTATTTATACTTGGAAAGGAGGAAATATTTTCATAGAAAATATGTAAGACCTGGTATTCAGAGGTGCTGGGCACCCATAACTCCAGTTGAAATCAATGGGAAGTGCAGGCACACAACATCCCTGATGATCATAGAATATAAGGATTGGAAGGGACCTCAGGAGATCATCTAGTCCAACCCCCTGCTCAAAGCGGTGCTAATCCTCAATTAAACCATCCAGCAGATTTTTGCCCTGCATCCTTAAATGGCCCCCTCTGCACTTGTCTTTGTTGAATCTCATCAGATTTATTTTGGTCCAATCCTCTAATTTGTCTAGGTCCCTCTGTATCCTATCCCTACCCTCCAGTGTATCTACCACTCCTCCCAGTTTAGTGTCATCTGCAAATTTTCTGAGGGTGCAGTCCATGCCATCCTCCAGATCATTAATGAAGATATTGAACAAAACCAGCCCCAGGACCTATCCTTGGGACACTCCACTTAATACAAGCTGCCAATTAGACATGGAGCCATTGATCACTACCCATTTAGCCTGACAATCTAGCCAGCTTTCCATCTACCTTATAGTCCATTCATCCAGCTCATACTTCTTTAACCTACTAGCAAGAATACTGTGGGAGACCATATCAAAAGCTTTGCTAAAGTCAGGGAAAACACATCCACTGCTTTCCCCGCATCCACTAAGCCAGTTATCTCATCATAGAAGGCAATTAGTTTAATCAGGCATGACTTGCCTCTTGTGAATCCATGCTGACTGTTCCTGATCACTTTCCTCTCCTTTAATTGCTTCAGAATTGATTCCTTGAGGATCTGCTCCATGATTTTTCTAGGGACTGAGGTGAGGCTGACTCGCCTGCAGTTTCCCAGATCTTTCTTCTTCCCTTTTTTAAAGATGGGCACCCCATTAACTTATTTCCAGTCATCTGGAACCTCACCCAGTCACCATGAGATTTCAAAGATAATGGCCAATGGCTCTGCTATCACATCCACCAACTCCTTTAGCACCTTCGATGCAGCTCATCCGACCCCTTGGACTTGTACTCGTCCAGCTTTTCTAAATAGTCCTGAACCACTTCTTTCTCCACAGAGGGTTGGTCACCTCCTCCCCATACTGTGCTGCACAATGCAGTAAGTCTGGGAACTGACCTTGTCTGTGAAGACAGAGGCAAAAAAAGCATTGAGTACATTAGCTTTCTCCACATCCTCTGTCACTAGGTTGCCTACCTCATTCAGCAAGGGGGCCACACTTTCCTTGACTTTCTTGTTTCTAACATACCTGAAGAAACCCTTCTTGTTACTCTTAACATCTCCTGCTAGCTACAACTCCAAGTGTGATTTGGCCTTCCTAATTTCCCTCCTGCATGTCTGCACAATATTTTTATACTCCTCCCTGCTCATTTGTTCAATCTTTCACTTATTGTAAGCTTCTTTTTTGAGTTTAAGTTCAGCAAGGATTTCACTGTTAAGCCAAGCTGGTCGCCTGCCATATTTACTATTCTTTCTACACATCAGGATGGTGGTTCCTGCAACCTCAATAAGGATTCTTTAAAATACAGCCAGCTCTTTTGGACTCCTTTCCCACTCATGTTATTCTCCTCATGATATGGCCCTTTGTAAACCTGTTGCTGCGGTGTAGCCTTTTATGGCCCTTCTTGGCTCAGTGCACTCAGGTGTAGGTCTCCCCATGTATGACTCTGTTGCTCTAGGGTCCCTCTAGCCAAAGCACCCATCAGTCCTGCCCATTTCAGAGTTATAAAGTAAAAAGGAAATCAGAAAAAAAACAAAAAAACAAACGGGGTGATTTTTGCAGGGCTTAACCAGCTGGAAAGTTCACTTAGTCTTTGGGCTGCTACAACTGGCTTCTCTCCCATCAAGAGACGCAGAGCTCTGTTCTTCTTTCTGGTCAGATCTGAACTTTGTTAGGCTTCCTCCTTTGGTCTCCCCTCTCCACAGCTGACACTGGCTACAGGGGGAGGAGGGCAGGGTCAGTTGGGATCACTGGCTTTCCTTAACCCTTTCATCAACAGTGTGGAACTGTCTACCTCTCCAACTTCATTGCAGCCAGTGTGAGACCTATTGCCTCTATTACAGGCCAGTCATATATTATAAGGCCAATTTTCTTTTAAATCTCTCCTTGCTTTGGAAATACTTTTATTGCTTTATCAGGTATCCAACTGAAAGGGATTTTGCTTCAGCAAATTGATTGGTCTCTTGGCTCAGCACACAGAGTTATGCATTAAGAGACCTAGGAGCCATGTAGCACAAACTGGGTGTGAGGAAGAAGGCCCATGCCCCTTCCTCTGTGAGCATGGAGCAAGGCCCTCTGCTACTGGCATTTCAAGTGAGGGAGCAGGTCAGAGCACAAAGATGAAGACACTGGGTGGCACACGATAATGCCCTTTGGCCCTGGATTGTCTGAATCCCAGCCTGTAAAGCATTATGGAATTCATCAAAGCAGTTTCACTGAAAATCTGTCAATGTGAGGCCAGTAAGTTAAAGATGTAGACAGTTAGATCTGGGAGGACAGTGTGCTGATATTTGGAATTCTGACTGATTGTGGGAACAAAGCCTATTGATTTTGCTGACCCAATTATTCACTAAAATTCAATACCACAAAAGCTTATTAAAAGGTAGGTAAGCGATAAGGGAGGAAAGGCCATGGGACAAGGGCAGACAGCTAAGATGGGCAAGGATTTCTCCACTGGTGACATGGAAGCTACTCTCACTGAAGTTAGGTGGAAAAGTAAATATACACCTGATGGCAGACCTCAGACTATTATGCATGAATTTGCCGAAAAAGGTATAGCTGTTTTACATCAATAAAAAAGAAAATGCCTTATGCAAGAAAATTATTCCATAACAAATCTTACACTTATCTCTGAAACAGAGAAAAAATCTGTATGATCTCACAAATGCTAGACACATACAATAGCTCCTTGCTTGAGAGTGAAATAAAAAATCAAGATACTTATCATCGTGATCTTATTTGCCAGTGAGTTACTTGGTCTGAGTGAGGAATGTCAAACATGCAAAAGTGATTTAGAAGCACTGTTAACGGGATGCATGCACCTAAATCACATAAGTGCTTTTGAAAATCTCATTTTTGTTTTTAATACCCCTTTACAACCATATCAGTTAGGAGCAAATCATCACTGTTGCTTCTCCTTCTCACTGACTGTGGCTGCTGCATGGCAGTCAGTGAAGGCAAACAGGGACGGTGATGTGGCCGGGTGTGATGCTCAAAGATAGTCTTAACAAAAGAAAAGGAAGTTCATAGCTCTCTTTTTCTGTGAAGAATTTTTTTGTGTACAAGTTTAATGAGGAGGCTTCTTTGAAGTGGGATTTTCAAGGGATGTGCAAATGGCCTCGGAAACCCTCATCTCAGTGCTATGATCCTCACTGAGCTTGTAGGTGACTTGCCTAATATTTTTTTTAAAGAGAAGGCAGGGGTAATTTAGCATAGAAAGCATTAAAAATATAAAAGCCTATCAGATGGGCTGGCTGAGCTGTTCCATTAGCACATCTGGTAGAGCTGCTACTTTGAGATGAGACGTAGAGATGGATGAGCTCCAGATTAGCCATGCTTCCCACAGGCTGCAGGAGAGCCTGCCAAGCCCACCAGGCTCATTAAGCTCAACAGAAACCTGCAGGGAAAAAAAACCCAATTCTTTAAAATAGCTTTCAAAGGCTCCCTGGGTTTAAAAGCCTCTGCTCTCAACTCTCTTTCTGTTTGCAATGAAATGGAAATCATTGCTTATAAAGCACAGTTTACATTCCCCAAATAAATACAGATAAAATATCTGTGGGGGTCTGTTTGATGCACTTCTATTGGAAGTTGTTTATTATCAGAAACATGGGGGTTTTTGTGGTTTTTTTTAGTAGAAACTTAGTGTTGGGGGACGGGGAAGACATTGGTACATTAAGACAAGGATCTCCAGTCAATGTGTAATTCTAGCAGTGCTTGGAGTCCAAAGCTCGCATTTTTAAACATACTAAGGCATTGGTTCACTCAGCTTGGAAAGACCTAAGTGACTTACAATGCCCATTGATAATCAGTGCTGTCTCAGTCACTGAGTTCTTGCAACTCTGAGCAGAGCCATTCCTTAAAAATAGAAGCACAAGTTTCAAAATTCTGATTTGGATTTTGAAGCTTCCACACCATTGTTTTTGGTTGTTGTTTTTTCGTTTTTGAAGTGGTGTGATGGAGAGTTGGCCCCACACTGGCAAAGAAGGGATTAAAAACCAGCCAGGGGGACTGTGCAGGGAGCAGTCAATCAGGGCCCAGGAGGCCCATATGAAAAAAGCTGTAGAGCCAGAGGCAGTCCGTTGCCATAGGGAGTCCAAGGGAGAGAACTGGGTTCCTAGAAGGCAGAAGGAAGGTCATACCTCTAACAGGCAGTTGCTTGCAGGGACCATGAGAGTTAGAGAGAGCTCTTGGCTGGTTGCTGGGTTTTGCAGGCTCAAGGCCCTGAGAAGATAGTGACAAAGAAGGTGCTGGGGCCCGAGGGAAGTGGCCCAGGGAATTGAAATAGCACTGGAGGAAAAGTTGAGGGGCAGCAGAAGGCTGCGAGCTACAGGGTCCCTGGGCTGGGACTTGGAGTAATGAGCAGACCTGAGTTCCTTTCTCTCCCCTACTCCACTCACCAGCAGGGAAGTGGGTAGAATATAGAACTGAGTAAACATGGACATGGACATGTCCAGAGGACTGAATCATCAAAAGGTTGTTGTGGTCGTGAACTGAAGTGAGTCTGCAAGCGGTAATGGCAATGGACGAAGCATCACCGGGAAAAGGTGCATTGGTTGAGCGAGCTAATACCTGAGACAACCAGCAGGAGGTGCTGGGCTGGTGAGTAATAAGTGGTTAGAGGTATTGTTTTGTTTCAGCCCATGATACCATAGAGCTATGGACCAGTCATAAAAACTAGGTCCAGATTCACCAAGTGCAGCATACTGAGATATCACATAGATCCTTCTCTAGTGCCCTATCACATTATCAAATCATTTATTTACATACTTTGCTGATTCTCTCCTCCTCCTCTGCCCCTTTTCCATTTCAGTGAAGTTGCTTTTTCATCAGTGGCTAGACAAAGAAGTGAGTTTTTAATAGACAGCATGTATAGGTCTGAATAAGATCTGGGTTTGTCAAGAATTATGCCAGGCTTACTTCAGTTTAAAAGCAGTGGAATAATTTCATCTAACCCCTACACAGCAGAGTGTTGCTGACTATCATGTAAATGGGGGTATAATTTCTCCATCCTCCTGCCTCTCCAGGAAAGCCTCATTTGTAAATCATTTTGGTGAATAAGCAACACGCAGATCCACCAAGTACCTTTGCCACTTTTGTTTGTCTCCTTCTTAAACTTCTGGTGCAATACAACCATATAGCAGCAGTTATGAGGAGTCTCTTCCTGCTCCCTGGGTTAGCCTTTTACACTGCCTGTTTTCTTCCTGGGTTCTCCAGCTGCTGAGCTAATTACCTTATTAATGCATCACGCTACCAGCAGGTGTGATTGCTCCCTTATATTTTATCCACACCCATTGCCCTTTTGTTCTAAGTTGCCAGGGTGCTGCCTTCCATAGAACTAAGTTTGAAGCTATTAACAGCACCCTGTCACACCTCTATATCTGTTTTCTGAGGTACCATCGTGTATTTATGGGTATTCATGAACATCATATAAATATTGGTGGAGATTTTCAAATGCACCTACATGATTTAGGAGCACAAGTCCTATTGAAGGTCAATTGTTGGGACTCCCTGGTTACCAGCTCACTGATGCACGCTAATTTATCATTTTAACCTGGAGATTGCTATATAGTAACTGAAATGTTCACAATTGCTACAAAGTCCTTTATCCCTGCCCAGGCATGGATGATGACAGTACACACATCCCCACATTGCCTGCTCTGTATGTCTTAGATCTTTTGTAGAGAGACTATTTCTGGAAGGGAGTTGGGGAGAATTAGATATATCCTTTCATTGACCCTTGCTGAGACTGTCTGCCAGAGCCAACTGATAATGACACTTTGTGACCCTAAGAATCCCGCAGGCAAAGCATTCACTGTTCTCTCACAGTAACTCTTGACGGGCCTGACAAACTCACTACATTCAACACATTGCTTTCATAATATTTATTCAAAAGGGGCAAGTAAGGTATCTAATAAAAGCTCATGTTATACTGATCCTCATAATCATTGCAAGATCATGGCTCCTTAAATATCAACATAGGGTGATGTTTAAAGAGCTGTGTCCCAAGCTGACAAAGAGGCAAAAGGTTTTGCCAGATAAAGGGAGTTAGTTCACCTGACTCCCTGTTGGCTATGTAAATTAAGCATTGTAACTCAACACATTACAAACCAAATCTGCATATGGAGTAAACCCGGAGAGAGGGGGAGAATAAACCACAGGGAGTTGTCCTGTCTCAGGAGAAGAGAGGGACTGGGGAGGGGAGAATGAACTTTGAAGAATATCAATAGAATGTAAGGAGACATTTATTATCCATTGACTGAGGAAATCCCTTAAAGAGCGAGGTTTTTCATGAACACTTGTATCCTGGCTAGACTGAAAACCAGCTACCTCTGCAAAAGACGGAATCCTTGGGGGCGGAAGAGGAGGATTCTACTTTATTAAATAGGAAATAGGTGTAATCCCAGGTTTGTGTTTTATTTGTTTGTTTTTATATGTAACCATTTCTGGTTTCCATTCTTATCCCTATCTCAAATCTTAGCCTTTAATAATAAACTCATGGTCGTTCTCATTATAAATATATCTCAGTATTATGATGTTATATAGAAGCTGACTGGCAGTTGAACCAAACAAGCTAGTGTGTGTACTGTTCCTTTGGGGACAGCTCACCTGGTAACTTCTGGGAGTGTCCAGTGACAGAGGCTGGATGCTACAGGGGGACATCAATTGTTAACCTGTAAGGCAACTTAAGAACTAGTGGAGCCCTGAGGAGCTTAAGTGTGTGTTAAGCACCAGCAAGTCTTCTGCTTGCTGGAGTCAGGGGTGTAACGAGGTGGCTCCCAGTCCTGGGCATCCTGAGAAAGTGCCATAGGGATTTTCAAAGGTACCGAGGGAGTTAGGCACCCAATTCCTATAACTTTCAATGGGCAATAAGGCCCTTTCAAAATCCCATCCTATATTACCAGTTCTTTAAACATAGATCAGCCTCCATCTGGTTACAGATAGGGCTGGGCAAATGGCAAGAAAGATAACTGTAAATGTTTTAGTGACTTCTAGAAAGAATTTTGCATTGACAAGAATTTCCTTCAAGAACAGTCATGAAAGTGATGTTTTGTTTGTAAGAATTTCAGTATAAAGTAACTAAATTACATCAGCATGGCAACAACATTTATTTTGTGCAGATGATGGAGTTGTTTATATGGTTGGATCATCCAACTAGGGAACAAAAATATCTCATGTAGGAGACAATCACACAGCTCTTATATCAAATCACAAATATTGGATCCTTGAAGTGATTGGTGACTAGCTAGTGAGCAATGCACACTGAAATTTGCCAACATAACATCTGTCTAACCTTTTCAAATATCAAACTAATTTACTGTGTTCTCAGACAATACACAACCTATGAAGAGAGCTAAACTGGCCAAATAAATTGTTCTCCTTACAGTTGGTCACACACAGTACCAATGGGTTACACTGAATCTCTAAAGCAGAGGTGGGATGATGTTGAACGTCACCACTAAAGGGAGTGCTTGGAATGGGATTGCATCTCAGAAAGCTCAGTGAATGAAGAGAAGCTGTTGAGTAAGTGTATTCACCTGACTACAAACCATCACTCTGAACTGGAAGCAATAGATTTAGAGTATAAAAAGTAATGCACTCTCTGTGCCCAGGTCTTTGCTGACTCTGCCAAGTGAAACTGAGCGTTTTAGAAATGACATTCAAAGAAAGAAATGAAACCACAGCATACTATGTTCAGTCAAGTAAAAATCACATTAAAAATTAAATTAACAAGGAATACATGATAAGATGAGAGAAAGAAAGAACCGTGGCAGATGTTAGTCACATTGCTCACTACACTACTGGCAGGCACTCCAATATAAGAATCCATAGAGAATAGAATAAATGTCCAATGCAGAGTGTAGGAATCAATCATGTGACTTCCATTAAAGTCTATGGGAATTTTACAGTGAAAACCCCATGCATATTTGCAAGTATATTTCTAAATGTTTAATATACCCCTACAAGCAAAATTCAGCCCTGAGGCAGCTGGTTTGCTCCATCTTCTTTATCTACATTATGCTTTATGGAAGTGGGAGATAAGGACCAGGTGTCAGCTGAGGCTTTTAAATCATTTTAAATCTGACATGTCGCAATCTCAGTCTTATTTTAACATAGCACAGTTGGACTGAGTGATAACACAAGTCCACATGATCAGAAATATGACTTTGCCATCAGGAGCTCCTGCATGAATTTGAAGGAAAACTTTGTTTCGGGATTATAAAAGAGTTGGCTTTGGGAATGAGACAGAGTGTGATGGCAATTATCAGGTCAGACATATAGGATCGGAAGAGCTGGACAAAAGGAATACTGCTGTTCCTTTCTCCACAGTTTCTGCCTGTGTGTAGATGCATAGGTGATATCTATCTATCTATCTAGAGAGAGAGAGTTTATATAGTGATAGTCTCAGGAGAATCAGCTGCAAGGGTAGGGTAGAAAACAATCCCAGAAGGGAAAAAATCCCTCCTCCCTGTCAACTGAGGAGGGGTGATTACAGGTCAATCAGCTTCAACTGAGAAGGGGTTACCAGAGATCAGTTAGGATCAGCTGAAAGGGAGTTACCTGGGGGAAATGAAAATCAGCAGATTCCAAGCAAGGGCTCCCTCAGACCTTTTTAAAATCTCCCTTTTGGGGTGGGGAAGGAGTCAAGCTGCCAGTAGGTGAGGAGCAGCAAGCCTTACCAGGAGGGGAGGCTGCATTCCCACCCCTAAGAAGCCTAAAAGACTGGCTGGCTGAGAAGGTGCAGACGGCCTTTGTGCAGCCAAGAGGGACTTTTTTGCCCCAACCCCATCTTGCCAAGGCCAAAGATAGCTGAGGCTGGTGAGACTGAGAAGGTGCAGTGCTACTATACATATAGTTTAAAAAAACCCCAAAAATCAAAATGGTTGACTTTAACATTTTTGGAATGAAACATTTTTGATTTTCCAATTCAAAACACCTTTTTGTTTCAAAATTTCCTTCAATTTTATATTTTAAAATGAGATCAAAAGGCATCAAATGTAATGTTTCAGGTCATACTAAATGTTTTGTTCCACTGAAAACAATTTTTAGTTTTGGGGTATTTTTTTTTTAATTTTTGGAGAACCCACTGGCAAATTGACAAATCAGTTATAAAAACACACCTGTGGCATAGAGCAGAACCAAAACTCCTGAAAATACAAATGGTATTTATGTTCTATGAGCAGAAGTCCCACTTCTTAATTCAGCAACATTCAAGAGTGAATGCCTTCCTTCCTAAGCTTTATAGTCTTGCAAGCTTCTGCATGTAGGCTGACCCTTATGACTGTGAAAGTCTGAAGTCAATGGGGCTTCAAAAAAACACAGTGGTCTATTAACACAGAGGAGCTTGCAGTTCTGGGGTTGCAATCTGTTAGCTATTCAGAGCAAGGATTGTGTTTTCTATATGTTTGGACAGTGCCTACTATATTACGGACAAAACAGTCTTACTACACTACTACGCCGTTGAACATTGAGACGTAGAATTAACAGCCTTCTAAAAGATAGCAGTATAATGGTGGTTACCAGGTTATTTGTATGTGTGGGACTGTGCAAATGAAATCTTTTTTCATTACAGTCAGTCAACATAAAAAAGTGAAGTAAGCAGATATTGGGGGTTACCCAAAAACATTACTCAGGCTCCAAAATATCATGAGACTGGCTTAAATCTTGTGGGGATGGTGCTGTGACTGATATGAATTGTTATAAATTGCTGTGACTGATATGAATAAGTGTGGTCAGCAAGAGTTTGGTCTGGCTCAGTACATCTGAATTTCCTAGAGATTTTGGGGGCAGGATTCTCTTAGCATCAGACAGTTGGTATGGAAATTTAATGACAGTGCTGAAATTGTACTTAAATGGTAATTTGAGGCTCCATCTGTACTTTTGTTTCAACATGATACTTGAAACAAGTCAGCTGGTTGACCAGCTTACAACGTAAAAAAATGCAAAAACCCATGATCAGTGGACTTGGTACAGGTTGATCCTGGTCAAAATAACCCCTTTTGAAAGATACTGCACTAGGAGCTCAAGTTAATGATTGATGAGAGGGTAAACATTGAATGAGATTTGGTCTGGGATTGTTTTGTAGCCTCCTTCTAAAATATTAATTAGAGAAAATTAGTAATGAAACACCCACAGGACATATTTTTGGGACACATGACTCCTTTGAGAAAAAAAAGGTATAAATGCTAAGCCAAGTAAATTAGTGAGTTCCTCAATTAACATCTGAAGAGATCTGTGGTGCTGTAAGATAGAGGGTCAGGGTAGCTGAGACCCTGCTATGAAGGATTTCTGTAGGACTTTTGAATCAGAAGGCTTCAGGGTAACCAAGACCCTGCTTCGGGGGGCATTTGACAGACCAGCTACTGGAGAGGGGAAAAGAAAAGAAGAAAAGTCTCCATCTAGGGCTGCTTTGTTTGCCAATCAGAATACTGTGTAAGACCAACATAGTTACTGAGGGTTTATGCTTTAGGAATTGAGGCTTGGTAGGGAGATGTGTATTATATAACCTTTACTGTTTGTGTGATTCTTTCTCAAATAAATTAAGCATACTATTTCTGAATTTTCATTGGTACCAGTTGTGACACTGCACCCCATAATGCTTTAAAGAAATATGCTTATGAGTGTAAATATGACATAACTGGAATATGTTTTATGTTAGATATGCCATGTAATGTATCTTTGCAAAGGTTATGTTCTATTGATCTATTCAGCCTATTCATAAGCACATATCATTTTTATATCTGAAGTTAAGAGCGTTGGCTCTATTCTTATATTTAAAGTGTTCGCTGTAGAAAGCATCTGAGGCAGATTTGGTCAACATAGTGTGAAGGGGTTATTCGAGTCATTGGGAGTACTTGGCTAACGATGGACCATGATAGATGCAAATCCACTTCTGAACTTTCCTGGGAATGTTCGGGCTCATGTGGGCAATGGTGTTAGCTTGCAAAGAACTGAATCATTCATGGCCATGTGACTTGCCCATGTGACTCCAGAACTCTATCTTGTAGCTGTGATTCTACACAGGAGTAGAGAGTTGTTTCCACCCACAAGAGAGAGACTGTATAAGAGACTATGTATATGGAAACCCCTCCATTTGGTCTTCAGCTGGCTCAAGAAATAATAGCTTGCACACTCCACAGAGATGCCTGAAAGAAACTGGAACAAATGACAGTAACTACAGTGAGTGACTGCTGGACCCAGACTAGGAGGAAGTCTAGTCTGTAAAAGAAGCTGAGTGGAACATCTCTGAGGGTGACATTTACCTGCATTTAGTTTCTTACTGTAATAGGCTTAGACTTGCGTACTTTTATTTTGCTTGGTAATTTACTTTCTTCTGTCTGTGATTAGTTGAAACCACTTAAATCCTACTTTGTATATTAATAAAATCACTTTTACTTATTAATTACCCCAGAGAAAGTATCAATTCCTGGGGGAGCAAACAGCTGGGCATATCTTTCTATCGTATTATTGAGGGTGAACAGTTTATGAGCTTACCCTGTATAAGCTTTATACAGAGTAAAACGGATTTATTTGGGATTTGGATCCCATTGGGAACTGGGTATCTGGGTGTTGGAGACAGGAGCACTTCTGAAGCTGTTTTCAGTTTTGCCTGCAGCTTTTGGGGATATGGTTCAGACCTGGGTCTGTGTTTGTATCAGGCTAGTGCATCTGGCACAACCAGGCAAGGTACCAAAGTCCCAAGCTCCCAGGAAAAATGGGCTCAGAGTTAATCCCAACACATCAGGTGGCAGTCCCAAGGGGGTTTCTGTGACCCAGCCTGTCACACCAGTAACAATCCACCCAACTGTGGGCCATTAAAGATCTATTTCAACAAACTTCATGTAATTAAACAAATACATTTTAGATCTATTTTATTTGCCTTCTATTTTTTGAGCCTGTAGTGTTCATGGCTCATGGTTTCGAGCTTTTCCCAGCAACCTCGCGGACTAGAAACTTACCTTTTATAAAAATGAAAATAACAGAATACATATTTTAAAATCACAAGAGCTGGCAACATTGAATGTTTAGGCCTGTACTGTTTATTCATTGACATTTTTCAGCACTGATGTAATGTTACTGTGGATGTGAATAACAGTGACTATGCTAACATCTGATAGGATGCGGAGAATATCTGTTGTAAAACCAGATATTGAGCGGACTCAGTCCACTTCCAATCACTGTTTATTTAGTTAATAGAAAGTGCTGTGCCCTTCCCTCCTGACAAATCTAATTGCTTTCCTAACACTATATGTTGTGAGAAGTCCTATCAAACCAAAGACAGAGCAATTACTTCATACAAGTTATTTTCTAGGACACCTTGCAAACAAATGTCATCCATTAAAAGCAACAGTTGAATATTTTTCTCATCACAACAGGGTTGCAGAGAAAGCACCTAAAGTGCAGGCAATGATCTTTCTCCACATGTATTTAATGCTTTTACAAAGAAGAAGATGAAGAGGATTTGGTACAGTTTGCCACTGTGTCTACAGTGGAGAGGTATTGAGACTGGGAGGCATTTTTATTCTTATGATGAAGCTGATAGAACTTTGCTCATGTCAAATAATATAAGGTGATGTATCTAGTTTAAGATGCAACATTGGGTTTTTGTTTTGTTTTTGGAAGAGGGAGCAGTTTAAGTCTGTAATAGATAATCTAGCAATATTCTTGAAGCAATGTAATGAAATCACTAAAGAACTTCACAGTCCATTAAAATTCTTTTCAAACTTGCACCAATATTTCAATTTGATGCTATTTGACCAGATTCATGCTTTTGTTATATCAGACCTACAGAATTCAGAGTGCTCCCAAGATGCATTTATAGGATTCATGTGAATGCACCCTGGTGGTGCAGCTACAGGGAGATCCCATGGTGATCAGGGGATACCTAGTCCATCTGAGCAATAGGGCCCAGGTGAAAGAATGTAGGCATTACCCTATTCTGGAATATAATCTGTTCTATTCCCTATTCTGGAATATAATCGCTGCCAGAAATTTCCCCATATAGACAAGCCCTTGTATAATAGAAAGAAGGCATTGATGATTTTAAACCAAGCTATACCTCTTGTCATTGGATGTATTCTTTTCTTCTTGTGCACATATAACTCCAATTGACACTAATATTTCAAAGGGAAGAACAGACGCTAACTTTGACACTTTTAACAATTTTTCTGTATTGCATCCATTCTACATTTCAATCTAAGTCAAAATTGCAAAATAAAAGATCAATCATGTACACTTTATCTCTTTTTAAAAGGCAATTTCAGCACACTACATGGAGGAAATTCTTGCAGTGTTATTGTTTTATGACAATGTGAACAGAACAAAATGTATTGAAAGGAAGTGTGAATCATACCTCCCTGATGATTGACATTCAAACAGGAGCACAATTTATGAAGTTATGACTGTAAGTTTCGATAATTTTCTGACCACATGAGCCTGGCCTTTGACACTTTTATATCAGTGTGTATTATCCTTTTGCATAGGCATTTCACAGTGTGAAATTTTTAACTCAAACAAGTCCATCCTGATTTCCAAAGGATCAAGATTTTTCAAAGAACTGTTCAGGGGAAAATGTATCTTAGAAGTGTGAAATGAATGACCATAAATGCCCATACAGTGTTAAATGGAAGATTCTTACTGGAAAAAATTGCATGAACTTTCCATGTGGTATAGAAAATCTCCCAGAGATAAGGAAACATATTGGCTTCTTGTAAAAATTAAATGGAAGAAAGTGCTGGCTTTCTGTGTAGCATAGCCAATTTAATTCAAACGAAAATAAATGGAGAATAGTGGAGTCAGGATTTACCTTGGTCTTTTCAGATTGGCTTACAGAACACATAATAATTGCTTTTGTAAATAAACACAGAAGAAATTGGCTAATGAGCCTGCAATAGGATACAGAACTTTGACCACTATTTCTAGTGGGGTTTAGAGGATCTGATTCCATTCTCACTTTCACAGGTGCAAATCAGATATAATTCCACTGAAGTCAATGGAGTTACTCTGAGGTAAAACACATCTGAAATCAGAATCAGCGTGCAGGTGTATAGTGGCTGACAGCCATTACTCCCCTGAAAGATGTTTGGAGGCCTATATGAAATTATTTGATGGTTTCTATCCCTTCCCCTGTGGTCATGCGTCCATGTCATAAACATGCTTCTACAGACTGGGCACTACGTTGGCAGCCTCTGTGAACAGACCAAATACTGCATGTCTGTGAAGACTCCCTGCCAAGAATGGTCCCTTCAGAATGGACTCATGGTACATGCTGATAGGAAGTTCACAATAATATCTGCCTGATTCATAGCCATTCTGTAGATAAGAGAAATTATCAGTCCAACACCTTTCACTGGCAATGAAAGCACTCAAAAGGTTGTGGGGCACTTTTTCAAAGACAAAAAGGTCAGTTAGGTATCTAACTCCTAGTGAAGGTCAATGGAATTTGGGCACCTAACTTACCTTTGTACGTTTGAAAATCTCACCCTGAAGTGTGCTGGAACAATCTTCTCTGTGTAAGGTGTAGTGTGTGTAACTCAGTTTATGTTAGTGGAAATACAGTGGTATAAAAGGGGTATAACGGAAAGGAGAATTGGGCCCATGTGCTATAGCATGTGCTACAGCCTGTAATGATAATGAAAATGTTTATTGTTTCAGCCAAGATCAACCAAATGTACTTGATTTCCTGGGGGTGGGAAGAGCTTTTAATTATACTAAGTTCTTGAGCATTTTTCTTAAAGTTATTTTCTCATTAAATCTGTAATTGACAAGGGACATGCTGTTCAAACAAGTTCAATGTTTGATATATGCCACAGAAATCCCACAATGTGTCTAAAATGCAATTCATATTAATCACTAACATCCTAATCCTTCTGATACAAAATCTATATTCAGGGATATGTGGGGTATTTTTGCGGGGGGTGAGGGGTTGTCTAAAACACCACCATCTACTCTGAAAATGAGATTTTAGATTAGCTTCTTTAGATAGTTTTCTCATTGACTCATCCACGTGAAATCTGCAATGTGCTTTCACAGTATCTGGGGATAAAGAGGTCTCACAGTTCCTGTGTTTGCCATACATGGTTAGAAAGCTAAGGTACCATTTGTACACTTCACTTTGTAGTTCTTTTTAAAATGTCAGTCACACTCTGACACTCTTCTCTGCAATGATTGGACAAGTCGTTGTTCTGAACGCAGCATAAACCTCAAGGTCATTTTTCCTTAATTATTTTGGTATGCTCTAGAAACTTCATAAAAAGTTCTACCATAAAGAAGGCTTGAGAGCATGTAAACAGTGAGGCTTATAGGAAAAATAGAACAACTTGCTATCTTTACTTCTCATCCTTATGACATCTTTTCTCCTAGTTGTTTACTCTTGGTTGTGTCACATTTACTACATTTTTCAATAAGACAGACACTACGTGATGATGAATCCACATGAGATAAACTTGCATGCATGCAGGTTTGAATATAAGCAATAGAGGGAATGTAGTGTAGCCTTCTCTTTTGTTCAGTTTATAATCTTTCACACTGAATTTTTGTGCAGGATTTCTCATCTCATTAGACTGCAACAGTACAAGTAACAAAAATTTGTGATATCTGAAAGGATCTTTCAAAAATAATCTGCAGGAAGCTGCAGTGATAGACAGCTATGCAAATATATGCATAAGCCAAGCCACTATGCTTGGGAATTTTTACTTTTTCAAAAGAACAAGTTGTGTCAACTGAAAGCTAATCTTTGAATGCCCAGACCAGAGAGAACTATAGTGGTCAGAATTTATAAAACCTGAACAATGTCAGGTCAAAATGAATAACATGCAAGCCTTACAAAGGCAAGATTCAATTCAACATCAAGTGCATTTTTTTAAATGTTCATATTTCCATAGTTTTTACTTTTTGAAAATAGAACAGAAATGTGAACAATACAATGCAAATGTATCTCTGAATTGTATTAGCACCTTTGGTATTGTATGTGTAAAATCTGTGTTATATTAATCACTTTCTCAGCATGCCTGCAAAAAGCATAAAGCACCGTGCTTTCTGCAAATGTAAAAAATAATCGACTAGGAAAACAAACTGTGCTGTATTTGGATCCAATCTCAGTCATATATTCAAGGCTCAACTTGAACAAATCTTGACTCATTCTTGGCAGGATTTAAAAGTGAACTTGCTCTCCCACAGTTATAGAAATTTGACAGCATGTTACTTTATAGATGTTCAAGATGAAGTGCTAGTAGCTGGAAATAAATCAGTTATTTTCTTGGTTAGATATACTAGAATCTGAGGACAAGTCTCACTACCTTGAATTCCTCCAGAGAAGGAAAAAAGGAATATGAAAATCAGAGGTAGGATAAAGTGAAGATTACAATGCCTTATCACAGCACACAATTTACACTTTGAACTGTTTTGGTTTTAATATGGAATTATAATTTATTACTAAAAACGTGTTTACTTATATACAACATACTATGGAATTAGCAACCCCCTATGTCTTTGTATTTTGTTTCAAAAAACTTTAGGTTTATTTTAATTTTTGCCTGGAAGTGAGGAATGAGATGCCATAGTCATTTGAATTTGTGATTGTGAAAGCCAAGATTCACAATGCATTAATCAGGCTGTGGCCACCCCACTGATCTTATGTTCTCCCATATGAATGAGAGGCTACTCGGGTTAATTAGTCCATTGTTCCTGGTTTAGGAGATATGACACCAGCCCTGGTAGTAAATCGTTGGTTTCATATAACTGAAGACTAGATGTATACATAGAGCTCATAATTTCTAACTGATATTATAAGTTGTACATGGTCTTTCTTCATTTGCTGTCATAGTTGCTACTACGTTATAAATGTCTTGATAATTTGAAATGCTTGAGAGAGAACACAGAGGAAGGGGTGGATGTAATACTGAAGAGGTAATAATATGGAATAACTGACTTGAAACTATAAAATATTTAAGTATTATGATAGTATGCCTTTTGAGTGCAGGGGACTGGACTAGATGACCTCTTGAGGTCCCTTCCAGTCCTACGATTCTATGATTAGGAAAATACATATCTAAGATGGTTAATGCACACTCAAATGATTCAAATTGAAGATAATAGGTCAGTTAGGCTGTACCGATGATCTAGAGAGGCTATTTATTATTTTTATTATTATTTCTATTACAGTGGCACCTAGAAGACCCAAGTAAGATCATGGCCCTGCTGTGCATTGGGGAATTGTACAGACAGTAAGACAGTCCCTGCCCCGAAGAGCTTACAATCAAGATGAGAGCGAATGAAAAAGGAAGTGCCCCCCCTTTCTTCCCCCCCCCCCCATATTACAGATGAGGTCTGAGACACAGAATGCTTAAGGGACAAATTATGGCCTGGATAGAGTAGGAGAGCAGGAGCATTAGAGGGTACAAAGTGTCGAATGTCCCTGTGCCAACTTCCTACATTGTGGGTAGCCGCATGGGAATGGCTCCCCTGGATCACAACTCCCTTCCCATGCAAGAGTGGGTAGAATGGGCTCTTCCTTTCCCAGTTAAAGCTCTTCTATGGATAGAGCATACTAGATAGTAGATGGAGAAAGAGAGCAGCAACCCAGAGTTCCTTTCCTGGCACGTCACTCATGATTCTGATGCAAGTGAACACACAGAATCACATTTCATATGTGTTATGGAATAGTGATGGATGTTCTACTCCTGGGGGAATTGTGTACACCTTCTGCAGATTTCTTGGCTCCCCTGCAGAAAAATAGGGGATCCAAGAAATCTGTGGGGAACACATGCCTTTTCCCGGGCAGCCTGGGCAGGTTTGCTTGGAGCAGCTGACAACAGAGAGCAAATCAATGCACAGGGCCAAGGGGGAAGGGGAGTGGTTGTCACTTTTTTTCTGTGCCAGAGAAGCACAATAGGGTTAGATCACAACTCGGGAACTATTTTACTTATCCACTTAAAAAAAGTCAGGACAATGATTAGCAAAACTGTATGAATTTCATGTGTGAAAGCCTGAGCAATTTAAAGTGACATTCTATGTTAGAGAACACCAAACACCAAAACAAAAGTAATGTAATTTAAATGAAAGTCCAGGATTATAACTGGAATGCAGGGTATTGGTTACCTAAGGTGACCAGACAGCTAGTATGAAAAATTGGGACAATGGGGGGTGGGGCAGGAAATAGAAGTCTATATAAGTAAAAGCCCCAACTGTCAGGACTGTCCTTATAAAATCGGGACATCTCGTCACCCTATGGTTACCAAGTATTTGTAACTTAACTTTCATGTGTTTAGGAAATGCTGAACAGTTATTGTGGAGTTGTGTGGTAATTTAAGTAAATTACCAAAATAAGTGAAACTGATTTGATTGTTGCATTATTTTGACAAATAAAATATGCAGAATTTTGCATTTTTTGGCACAGAATTCCCCCACGAGTAATTTTCAGGACAACTGATCATTTGAACATTCTTTATTGCATAACACTGCATCAGACAGTACCCCATACAAAAGCTTTTTCATTTGCCCAACAGAAGGCAGAGTGGAAGAAAGGCAAAAAAGTAAAAACTAAAGTTTAATCTTTTGTGTATTTTAACAATTACAACCATTTAAAAACTAAAATTGTTTTGCAAAGCGACTAAAAGGTAGTGGGAGACATATTTACCTGAATGATAAGAAGGAAGTGATTAACAATATATCTTATTCATATTCTCACTACTATGAAAACTGTTCAATTTTGTTTGTATAATCCATATTATTATTCCTAATTGGCATTTCCAAAATGGGAGCTGGAAACACATGGTACAAAAATAAATGAATTTTAGATGTCTTGTACAGATTCAGAGGAGACTTATAAGGTCAAAAGTTTTATACTAGCAAGAAATCATGTGTTCCACTAATGCTGGCCCAATAAAAGCACAATGCAGCAACCCTAGCCTTGTCTCTGCATCACAGAAGCCCGGGGAAACTGCTCATTAAACAGTGATTTTTTTTTTTCCTTTCTCCATAAATATTTGACTGTATCCTGAGTTTCTTCGAACTTAATACTCAAAACATTTGTGTATTTCTCCATTCTTTGCTCATCACAGATATTTACCATGCTATCGCAGAGGGGCGCAAGGCATAATAGCAGAAGCAGATAAGCATGGTAAAGAAGAGAGGAACTGAGCTAAACAGATGCACAGAGTATTATCTAGAGATAAAAGTCCATCTTGCTTCACAAAACACAGCTAGAGGTTGATACTTTTCTTTTGGAATGGCGTGTGGATGTGTTTGAAATAATTCATTTGAAGGCTGGTTTCCCTGAAGTAGTGTCTCTTGAAAAGAGCATTCTTCATTTTCCCTCTGAACAAAACAAACAGAATGGCGGCCTCATTCTGCCTCTCCTTTCCCTAGCTCTACTTCCTAAAAATGTCACTATTCAGAAAAGCACATAAGCATGGGCTTAACTTTAAGCATGGGCCTAAGTCCCGCTAGAGTTGAATAGAAAGCTTAAAGTAAAGCATTAAGAGCCAGTTTTTCAAAGGAGTCAGTAGGAGATAGCTGGTTGCACTGCTTAGGCATATTTGAAAATCCCACTGTCTATCAGTTTTTTTACGTGCCTAAATATTTTTGAAAATCTGGCCCTAAGTGCTTTCCTAAATAGGGATGCTCTTAAGAACATGAAAGGCTCATTCTTAAGTACTTTCCTAAACTGGGGCCTGGGTGATGTGATCCCTGTGTATTATATAAACATTCTGTTAAGCATTAAGAGATTTTTGTAGAAAAGATGTTATAGAGATATATAAAATACAGTTATCACATTTTATTACATAAATACAGAGGACTAAAGCCTGAGCTGGGGTAAATTGGCATAGCTCCATTGACTTCAATAAAAGAACAATCATTTCCACCATCTGAGAACAGTTTCAAATACTTAAGAATCGTATTAATTATCGGTGTATTTGCTACCCGTGTGGGTGTCATGCAAACAACTATAGAACAGTAGTTCTTTAGCTTTTTGCCAGAGGTGTTGCTATTAAAAAATCTGTATGCAGGGTAAACCTGCTTCCCTGCTGATTGGCAGAAGTAGCACATGTAAAATAACACATTCTGGGCAGGGGATGGGGAGGAATTAGCAAATATAATTTCAGCAGAAAATGAAGGAACTGAATAAATAAAGCCTCGTATCTACATTTTAACAATGCTATTATTTATGCAGAAAAAAAAATCTTCACTCTAGTCCTTATGTTACTTACACAGCTTTAGCTTGATGGCTTTGCACAGATATGGTAATGTGGAAAGGTCCTCAGGCACTCAGTCTGCATGGCTGAAGTCTATAGACGTGGTTGGTTTTCTTTGCTTGTAAATCATCCCTCCCTTCCCACCCCACAAACACACACTCCTTGTAGGAAGAAAGACAAGGGTGATTTGGGTTTAGGGGTTAACCACTGGAGGAGAGAACAAGGGAAGATTCACACTACATAAAAGGCTTGGGGTCAGCTCCTACAAGAGGAGTGGATATGGTCCAGAACTTCCTGGAACCGTTCAGTACCTTACAGGCTCAGACTCTCAGGCAGCACTCTGATAGGAATAGGAAGGAAAAAAGAGTAACTAAACAAGTGTCCCAGGGAACACATGGAGTGTGTAACAACTAGAGAAAACACACAGAGGCAGATCCCTAGTCCTAAGTGTCCATGCGTTGCTTGACTAATTAAAAAAAAGGCACTTAAAACCAACTCCAGCAGCAGAGGGTTCCCCCAGTGTAGTAGACTCCTTGGAGAACATAAAGGCAGCTGTATATTACATTTTCCCTTCTCCTCAATGTAGGGAGCATGTTGGGGTGGAATGGGACACATCAGAGTTGTTGGAGGTGGGCCTAGAGTGCATGGTGCCAGCCAACTCATAGGTGACTGCACCAGTCAATGTAATTTAGAGCAGCCTTTATGCTTTTGATACTCTCCCGCAGGTGGTCCCAAGCTTGTGAAATGAAAATATGGTTTAAAACCTTGATTCCCTTTCCTCTTATCAGCTGTACTAGCCTTGCCATAGCTGAGGATCTCCATCCAGGGATATCTAATTTTCTTTTCTAAGAGGTGTGTTAGAGGAAATTAAAATAATAAAGGGAAAACCATCTGACATAAAATATACATTAATGAAAATCACATGTTCTCAGGCCTTATAAACGTTCAATAATGTAGCAAAACAGGGTAGAGTAAAATCACAAGTGCCAAAACCTGATGAATTAGAGGCATAATCTGGACATGCAGAATTCCAGCCAGTGCTGATATCCCAATTGCACTGATAAAACAACCCACAAACTATAATATTTTTCCAGGTTTTATCTTTGAGCAGAGGAGTTGAGTGCAGCAACTGTCAGGGGAGGAGTTTTATTGTCAGGCTTGTCATTCCGAGGTGATAAATGAGCACATTAGACATGGCAGACAGAAGCAGTTTCATCAGTATGTCCAGCTCTAAATTAGGTTGGGACATCGCTGTTAGAAAGTGCAGAGAAACCTGGAATTTTTGATTTTCACATTTTTTGGAGAGTTATTGGCTCTAACAAGTCTGGATTTCCTGGTGAGGCATGATTGCTGTGAAATGCACAGCCAGAATAAATTGTCCCTAAGCAGTTTTGCCAAATTATACCATTTTATCATGAGTCTCACAATATTTGGTGTAGTTTGTAGGGCTCCAGCTCCTGGAGTCAAGTGATTACATGAGACTCTCAGCTATCATTTAAAACCACATTTTTAGCCCTCTTGGTTGCAGAGAAAAGTGTGACCCAAGTGCACCCTAAAGGTTCAAAAACCAAAAGGCAAATGACAATAGCCCAAAATGTATTACTCTTTTAAAATCTCCTCAGTTTAAAGCCAATTCTTGTGATGTATAAATACCTTGGCTTAGTAATGCCTCTTAAAGTCAGAATAACCAGCCCAAGGATATATTTTTGGTATAAACAGGATCTTCCATTGTTGCGGAGCTGTCATGTAGGCTCTCACACCACGCCCACTCTTACCTCTTGCTGTAACAGGGATATGTGGGTGTGGCTAGAAGAAAAAAGGACATTGCCAGGAAATCCCAGTGCTGCACTGGTCCTTAGCCACATTTGCAACCCGGGTCCATTTGCAGTCATCATAAACTACAACAGTCCTGGGGTCACCAGGAAGTTGCTTGAACCCAATGTGGGGGACACCGGCCTGATCACAGGTGTATCAGGATGAGAGGAGTACAGCCATGAGCTTTATGCCATCCTTTCATGAACTATGCTCTGTACAGTTCAGGCCCATCTCTGGATCTGAGCCAGGCTCTTTAACCTGTCATTTTAAATCCAGAATTTTAAAGCCTAAGACTCATTGTGGGACTAGCCAAGAGAGTTCAGAAATAAGACAACCTTCTGGGGACGGTGAGGACATCTTGCCTATTGCACAATTTGTCTTCAGGCTGGGAAAGTCTTTCTTCTTCACTAAACTGCTCTTCCGAAATCCAGCAGGTCTTACTGAGCCTCATGAAAAACAAATTTTAAAGAGCTTCCAGACTACCCCCTAAACCATCTGTCTGAATTACCCAGCTGATTTTTTTCTCTCTTTGTGTACAAAGGAAATTGTCATTTCAAGCACATTATAATTACAGTACATTAGTAAAAAGTAAGAAAACATGTTGCCCTGTTTCCTGTCTGGGCCAGTGTTTTTGTTAGTAGATATTGGAGGCCCAATGGGCTGGTGATGTGCTAACCATATTTCATGTGGGTTTAACTTCCCCCTGAGTTAAACACAGGACGTACAATGAGGCTCAGCACTACTTCCCATTTAATAAACTTTACCTTACGGTGGGATAAAAGTTAGGTCTGTGCTATATCCCCTAGTACCAAGTGGGGTTAAAATCTCACATCAAAACAGATGATAAATTAAGCACACAATCTGGATTGTTGTCAAATTCATAAGCCCCTCTTTTTCACTGTTTCTCCTTTTAACAATGTTACATGAACATGGGGCTAAATCCTAAAGCCATTGGTGAATTGTGACTCAGTCCTCATCCAGGCAAATTGCTCTCTGAAGCAATGGGAGTTTGGCTTGAATACTGGCTGGGTAAAAACTGACTCAGGAGTTTAGGATTTAAAACAGGGGTAGGAAACCGATGGCACATGTGCCAAAGGCGGCACGCAAGCTGATTTTCAGTGGCACTCACACTGCCCGGGTCCTGGCCACCAGTCCAGTGGGCTCTGCATTTTAATTTAATTTTAAATGAAGCTTCTTAAACATTTTAAAAAACCTTATTTACTTTACATACAACAGTAGTTTAGTTCTATATTATAGACATACACTTATAAATTCTTTTAAAATGTAATTTCCTCCTCTTAAAAAGTGGGATGATGTGTCACAAGATCTTCTGAACCATTTAATCCCTGAATAGGGGCTGCTATGAAATGCTGGTCTGCCAGTCAGAAAGCCACAGGTAGGATATCTACCCCGGCCTGAAATACACCGACACAGAGCTGGGGTGGCCATAGGTTTGTATCCTGTGGACCCATTAGGTCACTCAACCAGTGTAGAAGGGCTGACCATTATCCTAATTCATATAAATAGGAGCAAATTTACAGAGAAAGACAGATCACTTCATCACAAATACCTATGAGATTCTCTCTATGTTTCATTTGTTTTTTGTAGGAAAAAATGTCATCTCAAGGTCCCACTGACATCATAAATCACGTGAGCTTCATTCAGTTGCTTTATGATGTCAAAAAAGTCTCAGTAGAATGACTTCATCGTATCACATGCTAACCCATCTTTATTCTCCATTTATTCTCAGTGACAAGAATTGTTAGCCTAACATGGATGAAACTGGTATAGTAGGTAACGTTCTGGATCTACTGAAGTCAATGAGAATTTTGTCACTGATTTCAGTGGGGCCAGAATTTCAGTACTTTTGTTTCCAGAAAACTAAACTAACTACACACATATCTAGACCCTAATACTCATATTTTGATTTGTTATGAGCATCAATATCTTAGAATTTTCCTCGTATAGTTTTATTAGCTCACCACTTCCCTAACAAGACTTTTAGTCAACATATAATAATGTTACATATAGATTCCAATTTATGAATTGAGAATATGCCAGTTTTCTATTATAAATTGTTCTTTTCCACTTTTACTTCTTCAGTGTGCAGTCATGTATGTTTCATTCACAGAGAGTGAAGTAGAATAAGTGAAACTTTATTAAAGTGTGTGCACTGCTCTGTCCATGTGGCTAGTTACTACCAGTCTAACTCCCTGCATTACACATTCTACTAGTGTCCCATCAATAACAGTCCCTCCAGAGAAGATTGTCCCTCAGATTCAAGTTATACTCCTCGTGATATGTCTTCCCGATCATCATTGTATTGTCATACAATTATGTTCAACACTTTTACAAGATTATGATAAATGTTGTATGAAGTATGCCTTGTGAGGTATCATTTGAAAACTCATAATCTGCTGAACATCGTGGTAAAATATGTGTATCAGCACTGCATGTAAAGTTATAAGATTCTGCTCTCCAGCATTGTTATAACATTCAAGGTTAAGAAAAGCAGGCTCGAACCACTTGTTCAGAGACAAAGACACTCTCACTCTCCAGTGAGGTGTTAAAGAGCTATCACCAGCTTTAGGAGCATTCTCCAGCAATGGGAAGGTGTGAATGACAAATTTACAGTTCATCATAAGGGTGGCTCAACTCTCAGGTCCACAAGAGACTGTGTGTTGCCTCCACCACAGCTTTGGGTAATCCTCAAAGAGAAGACAGTGATATAAAAATGAGAGACAGTGGCCGCCAACTCACCTCTCTCCTCCTTCACCTCTGCTCAGAATGTCAAGACACTCAAAGAACTGAACTAAGGAGGAGGCATTCCAGGCTGAAAGGAGACCCAGCCTGTGAAATTTACTGCATCCTATGGTGCGACAAAACCTTTTGCTTTTAAGTTCACTTAGCTTGTTAAGTTAGGTATTAACTTGCATTTTACCCTTTTATTTTCTTTTGTAACCAATCCTGACTTCTATGCATCACTATTAATCTCTTAAAATGTATCTTTCTGTGGCTAATAAACTTATCTTATTGTTTTATTTTAACCAGTGTGTTTGCATTTTAGTGTTTGGGAAACTCCACTTGAGATAACAAGCTTGGGGTATTATCATTTTCCTTTGATGGACTTTTTCTTCGGTTGTATTGGTCAGAAAGGTACTGAGCAGTACAAACCATGCATTTCTGGGAGAATAAGACTGGGACTAAGAATTTGTGGGTGTTGCCTGGTTGTAATTCATGAGTGACTGGTCAGAGTGCTCATGTATCTAGCTGGGAGTGAATTTACGTGCTGAAGGCTGTATGAGCAGGCCAGGAGTGGCTGCTGTCAATGCAAAGCAGAGTAAAAGACACACCAGAGAGAGAATGAAGGGGACACAGCTGTTCAGTGGTTCACATTATACCCTGGGGAATGACGTAGATCAACCATCAGACCTATTTTACAAACATTTTAATAAAAACATTAAAACCAAATAATCGATGGCCAGACTCCCACCTCAGCCAGAGGTTGTTAGCATATAGTCAAAATAGAGTCTCTCTTCTTTACCGCAAACTCAGACAGTTACATAGTCTATGAGATAGCTTGGACTCCTCAACAGGCGATCACACTGTGAGTGACCTATTTCTGCCTTCCTATCATCCATTTCCAAGTCTAGCAAATAATCTTTAGGGCTCCTCCCTCCCTGTAGGGTTGGCATCCAGATGGCTCACTGTCTCTCCATTCTGTGATTATCTCAGTATCTCTGCAGGGTCTCTCTGGGTATTGTGTCTGACGGCTCGTAAGTGTCTCCAGATCACTTGTCCCTCTTGTGTAGTTAACTACTATGTCCAGGAGGGCACTTCACTTCTCACTA
Organism: Dermatemys mawii; assembly: GCA_007922305.1. Taxonomy (NCBI): domain Eukaryota; kingdom Metazoa; phylum Chordata; order Testudines; family Dermatemydidae; genus Dermatemys; species Dermatemys mawii. The sequence goes on from ML677334.1 coordinate 57,109,259, forward strand.
CTCCGTCAGTCTATTCCTTCTGGTGTCTCTCTAATGGTTGGATCCTCATAGGAGTGCCTGTCTTCAGGACAGGTAATTGCTTAACTGACCTGTCATACTCTAGTGCCTGCTTTCTCTGATTGTTGGCAATCTCCTCTAGCAGTATCTCCATCCTCCTGGCTGCAAGAGGTCTGCCTTCCTTGATAGCAGGGTTTCAGTCTTCCTCATTAGTGCCTGTGCTGGCATCCCTATGATGGAGTACTTCTCTGTTCCAAAAATGATAACAAGGGGTCTAAACCAGAAGACACAGCTTTGTGTAACAGACTTTTAGCTGTCTTCACTCCACAACTGATTCCATCTTACCATTCATTACACTGTGGGTATGCTGGAAAGGAGATATTGTGGTCAAATTCCCATTTGCATACAAATTTCTCAAATTCTTCTGATACAAATTGGGGTATATTGTCAATGAGCACGGGGAGCTTATGTGGTAATAGAGTCTTTTTCTGATGGTTATCACATGACAGGCTGGTGTCACACTCTTCTGTCAATGAGTGCAGGTGTATTCTTTCTCAACCAGTAAACACATTCTCAAATCTACCTAAGAAAGCTGCTACTGCCCAGCTATAAGGCATGTATTTCTTTGCATGACATCCTTACGTAATGAGGCAGGAACAACAGCTCTCTGTCCTCGAAGTATGATTCTATATACTCAACTCATCTTCATTTTGAAAGTGTGGCATGTCTGATTGCCTTCCTGTTCTTGAGATCTGCTCTCCGTTTGTCCGTTGTGAGAAGATGTCCATTGTACGTCACCTCACACTGTTTAAGGCACGTGTTTTTCTGGGCTGAGTTTATGTTCTTATCCCTAGATCTTTGGAGACACCCTTGTAGTTTTAGGTCATGATCTCATTCAACTTCTGTATCATTGTTTCTGTCTCACAATGAGGATTTCATCTGCCTTCACTTTCAATTTCATGCCTTCACTTACAATGAGGATTTCATTATTTTCATCGTAGGCAGTCCTTCCAGCTCTTGAGTGAATCTTCTCTGGAACACCTCTCTGCTGAGCTTATGTCTATCAGAATGCATAGCCAACTGTAGCAAACAGATGGTATTGCAAAAGTTGCCAGTATCCTGGACTCTTTATCCAGGCTTATGTGCCAAAACCTTTTCCTCATATCACAGTCTGTTAAACTCTGGCTTTGAAAAGTTCTGGAAAGATGTCACCAGTTGTGAGTAGGGGATAGTACCCATTTTAGTGGCTTTGGGTCTACGCCATGGGTGGGCAAATTATGGCCCACAAGCCAGATCCAGCCCCTCGGTGCTTTGGATCCGGCCCATGGGATTGCCAACCCTGTGGCATTGCAAGCCCTGCTCCACTCCAGGAAGTGGCCAGCACCACATCCCTGTGGCCCTGGGACAGGGGAGGCAGAGAGCTCCTTGCGCTGCTCTTTCCTGTGGGTACCTCCCCTGAAGCTCCCATTGGCCAGGAATGGGGAACCATGGCCAATGGGAGCTTCAGGGGAGGTACCCACAGGCAAGAGCAGCGCGCTTATCCCTCTGCCCCTTCTCCCCCAGGGGCCGCAGGGATGTGGTGCTGGCCGCTTCTCAGAGTGGCGCTGGGCCAGGGCCAGGGCCAGGGCCAGGGCAGGCAGAGAGCTTGCCCTGGCTCTGGTGCACACACGCTGCCACCTCGGAGCCGCTCCTGGTAAGAAGTGCCAGGCCAGAGCCCACACCCCCAACCCCTCCTGCCCCCCGCACCCCAACTCCCTGCCCTCAGCCCCCTGCCTAGACCCCCCCAGTCCTCCTGTACCCTAACCCTTTGGCCTGATCCCCCTCCCGCAGACTGTGCCCCTCCATGCATCACTGCCCTGAGCCCCCTCCAGCACTGTGCACCCCCTCCTGCACTCCAATCCCCTTCCCTGAGCCTCCTCATATACCCTCCACCCCTCCTCTTTCCCAACCCCTTGCCCTGAGCCCTTTTCCGTACACCGTACCCCCGCTCATATCCCATATTCCCTCCCACACCCCAACCTCCTGCTCAAGCTCTAGCCCTACATTCATGACCCTGCATGCAATTTGCCCACACAGATGTGGCCCTTGGGTCAAAAAGTTTGCCCACCCCTGGTCTATGCAGAGGTATAATCTGCCTGATAGCATCTTTACTATCACCATGATGCTTATTCAGGTGATGCTATGATACCCTCGTACTGCAGATATTCAAATTCCTTGCATACTGAATTACATAGTGCCACTGGAATTCTTCTTTGTGGTAAGCACACAGGTTCCACTGTAGTGTCTACTTCTAGTCACAGCTTTCCTTTGAGACATCTTTCTCTTTTGAAAACACTCTATTCTGCTTTTAAAATTGTCTCTATTGCCCATGGGATTCCCCCTTTTACTTCTTGCGCTGCAGCTATAAAATTCTGATACTGTGCCCTTGTATAGTTGCATTCCCAAAGAGGAGTCAGTGATGCTTACCAGGCACCAATATAAACTTCACTTGGTACTGTCATTTTCTGGGTTAGTTTCTATGAGGCCATATTTTCCAGTGGCCTACATTATGTTTTCATTGAACTTTATTAGACTGAACCTGCTCTCTGTAATGGGAGTGTTTAAGTCCAGTTCACCCCAAGAAATCACACTGCAAGAGTCCCCTCTATCCTATACATCTTGGAACACCAGGGACAGTCCGGAAGACTGGAGAAAAGCTACTGTTGCACCAAAATATGAAAAGGGTAAATGGGATGACCCAGATAATTATAGACCCGTCATCCAGACGTTGATCTCTAGGCAAAATAATACAGTGGCTCTTACGGGACTTGATTAATAAAGAATTAAAGGAGAGTAATATAATTAATGCTGTTCAGCATGGGTTTATGGAAAATAGAGCCTGTCAAACGAACTTGATATATTGTTGATGGGATTACAAGTTTGGTTGATAAAGGTAACAGTGTTAATATAATATATTTAGACTTTGACTGGGTACTTCATGACATTTTGATTAAAAACTAGAAAGATATAAAATTAACGTGGCATACATTAAAAGGATTAAAAGCTGGCTAAATTAAAGGCATCAACATCTAATTATACACGGGGAATCATCACTGAGTGGGTGTGTTCCTAGTGGGGTTCAACAGAGATCAGTTCTTTGACCTACACTATTTAACATATTTATTAATGACCTGGAAGAAAACATAAAATCAACACTGATAAATTTTGCAGATGACACAAAAAATGGGGAAGTGATACATAATGAAGAGGTTGGGTCACTGACACAGAGTAATCTGACCTAACAGCCGGAAGCTGATATGCCCTCAGACTCAAGGAGAAAGTCAAGTTGTGATCATTGCTGTTGGATGTGCCCCCCCATTCTTGTACAAGGGCATGTCTTCACTAAAGAGTTAGGTTGATTGCCTTGCAGTCGATTTTTTAAAGCAGATTGTATAAGGTCGATTTTGTGTGTTCCCACAAAACACAGCAAGTCAGCAGCGTTCATCCACAGTACTGTGGAAAGCGTCGACATAGCAAGTGGTGCACTGTGGGTATCTATCCCACAGTTCCTGGAGTCCCCAACAGGCACCATTTCGCACACTGCATTGTGGGTAGCTTTCTCCGTTCCCTAACCGCCCTTCCCCCCGCAGTGCCCCTCCCGCCGTGAAAGCAACTTCTAACAGTTTTGTCGCGCCCTTTTTCTGCGCTGACGCCATAGCAGTGCAAGCATGGAGCCTGCTCAGGTAACCGCTGCAGTAATGGCCATTGTGAATACCTCGCGCGTTGTTGTGGACTTCATGCTGCATCGTATGCACAAGAAGGCGATCAGGAGACGACTGCGCTATCAGAAGAGTGACGACAGTGATGAAGACATGGACACCAGGGGTGAAAGTAACTATAGTCACTTACCGGTACGCTGGGGGCTGACTCTGCCCCCGGAAGGGGTGGGGCCCCAGGCGGAAGGGGCAGGGCTTGTGGGGTCAGAGCCAGCCCCGGCCCACTCTGTACGGGTAAGTCCCTCCCCTTTCCCTCTCCCCCCCCAGCAGGTAGCAGCCTGCACCTGGGGGTTCTGGGCCCTAAATGCGGACCCCCTTCACCACTCCAGGGCTCTGATGGCTATTTAAAGGGGATCCCCATACTCCTTAAATAGCCCCCAGAGTCAGGGGATGGGGGGGCTCTGGGGGCTATTTAAAGGGTCGGGGCTCCCACTGTCTCTGCCGCCTCGGTTCTTTAAATAGCCACCACTTCAGAAAGCCGCGGCTATTTAAAGAACCGAGGCGGCAGAGGCAGCGGATCCCCAACCCTTTAAATAGCCCCCAGAGTGCCACTGCTGCTGCTCCAGCGCTCCAGCAGTGGGGCTCTGGCAGCAATTTAAACTGCCTGGGGCAGCAGCCAAAGCTGGAAGATCCAAGCCCTTTAAATTGCAGCCTGGGAAAATCGGGCGCGCAGGTACGGCACACTGGCTCTTGCCGGTACACCGTACTGGGGCGTACCGGCTTACTTTCACCTCTGATGGACACTGACGTTTTTGAAAGTAAGGGGTCCAACAACCTGGCAATTTTGGTGGCAGTGGGGCAGGCTCATGCTATGGAACGCCGAATCTGGGCCAGGGAAACAAGCAAGGACTGGTGGGATCGCATAGTGCTGCGGGTCTGGGATGACTCGCAGTGGCTCAGAAACTTTCGCATGCGAAAGGGCAAGTTCATGAAACTTTATGACTTGCTTTCCCGTGCCCTCCAGTGCAAGAATACCAAAATGAGAGCAGCCCTCACAGTTCAGAAGCGAGTGGTGATAGCCCTCTGGAAGCTTGCAACTCCAAACAGCTACCGGTCAGTCACGAATCAATTTGGAGTGGGTAAATCTACAGTGGGGGCTGCTGTGATGCAAGTAACCAGGGCAATCATTGATTTGCTGCTATCCAGGGTTGTGTGCCTGGGAAACGTGCAAGCTATAGTAGATGGCTTTGCCGCGCTGGGATTCCCTAACTGTGGTGGGGCTATAGATGGCACTCATATCCCTATCTTGACACAAGACAATGAGGGTGCAGAGTACAGAAATCGCAAGGGGTATTGTTCAATGGTCATGCAAGCACTGGTTGACCACAAGGGACATTTCACCGACATCTACGTGAGATGGCCGGGAAAGGTTCATGACACTCGCGTGTTCAGGAACTCTAGGCTGTATAGACAGCTGATGCAAGGGACTTTCTTCCCAGACCAGAAAATTACTGTGGGGGGTGTTGAAATGCCGATCGTTATCCTTGGGGACCCAGCCTACCCCTTAATGCCCTGGCTTATGAAGCCATACATGGTATCCCTGGACAGGAGTCAGGAACTGTTCAACTATAGGCTGAGCAAGTGAAGAATGGTTGTGGAGTGCACGTTTGGCCATCTTAAAGCGAGGTGGAGAACCTTACTTACTCGCTCAGACCTCAGCAAAAGAAATGTGCCCATTGTTATTGCTGCTTGCTGTGTGCTCCACAATCTCTGTGAGGGGGAGACGTTTATAGCGGGGTGGGAGGCGGAGGCAAATGTCCTGTCCTCTACTTACGAGCAGCCAGACACCAGGGCAAGTACAAGAGCGCACCAGGAAGTGCTGTGCCTCAGAGAAGCCTTGAAAAACAGTTTTGTGACTGGCCAAAGTGCTGTTGAAAACCAGCTCCCTTGCTCTGCTCAGTGTTAAGCCTCCTGCCCTCCGGCCCCATAGAGCTGTTGAAAACCCACTCCCTTGCTCTGCTCAGCGTTAAGCCTCCCACCCTCCTTATCCCCTCCCCCCTTCCATTTGCAGAGTAAATAAATTCACTTTTTTAAAAAGCATGCATTCTTTAATGATTCTTCACAAACACAGGGAAAGACTGGCAAGGTAGCCCAGAAGAGGTGGGTGAGGAGGAAAACCAGTCAGTGTGGTGGATGAGGGGAGTGGGGGACAAAGACACAGCACATTTTAAAAACTTTTCTGATAAACTAAGCCGCCTGCTGCTTGTGTTGTATTGTGGGGTAGAGTGGGTCGGTTCCCGGAGCCTCCCCCTCCCCCCGCATTCTCACCCCGCGTCTGGGTCGGGAGGCAATGGAACTTGGGGAGGAAGGGAAGTGGTTACACAGGGGCTGGAGAGGTGATCTTTGGTCCTGCTGAAGCTCCACCAGACACTGGAGCATGTCACTTTGATCCTCCATTATCCGTAGCATTGCATCCATCCTCCTTTCTTTGTGCTCCTGCCATCTCTCCTCCCGCTCCTGCCATCTCTCCTCTCACTCCTGCCATCTCTCCTCCTGTGCTGCTACTGCTGCCCTGGACTCTAAAAGGCTTTTCCTCCATGTGTTCTGGGACTCTAAAAATTTTTCTCTCCATGCATTGTTTCGAGCTGCCTCACTGCGGGAGGAATGCATAAGCTCCACAAACATCTCATCTCTTGTGCGTTTCCTTCTTGTTATCTGTGGTTGCCTCTGCGATGGGCATGTGTGTGGGGGGGAGTACTGAGCTGGCTGTAGGAGGAAAGAAGGAAAAAGGTTATAAGATAGATACATTCTCCAGCACAATGGGAACAGTCTTTCACGATGAAACAAAGTATTCACAGAGTGCATATGCTTTCTGTACAAGGTCGCATTTTGCACCTTAAATTGAGTGCCTGTAGCTTTCCTGTAAAGACATCACATCAGACACCCTCTCCCAGGGCCAGGCAACAGAAACCACCCTGCAGGCGGCCATGGTAAGCCACATTCTTTCAGTTTGATCCACATTCTTTACAGCAGTGCTTTCCTTTCCCACAGTAACCACCTCCCGCCTCACCGCGTGGCTCCCTGCTGGTGCACCACAAGCAGCCCAACACGATTTGTCCCCCCCCCACAAACACACACATGCTGCTTGGGATACTGTGAGGAGGATTCCTTCACAGTCAGATATATGAGCAGCCCAGCGGGAACGTCTGAAAATGACTGTCCCCTATTTCAAACAGGCTACCATGAATGATATCACTCTGCTGAGGATTACACAGGGAGATAAAGAACGGATGTTGCTGGAATCCCAGCAGGCTCCAGAAGCATATGCTGCCATGCTGTGTTATGCAATGATCCCAGAATACCTGATTCTAGCGTGGCATGGTAAAGTGTCCTACTATGGAGGACAAAATAAGGCTGATCTCCCCAGAAACCTCCTGCAAAAGGTTCAACGCTGTCTGGAGGACAGCTTCATGGAAATCTCCATGGAGGATTACCGCTCCATCCCCGAATATGTTGACAGACTTTTCCAGTAGTTGTTCTAGCCATTCATGCATTCCAAGTTAATCATTAATAGAAGCTTTCTTTTAAATCATGCCTTATCTTAATCCTAAAGGGACACTCACCAGAAGTACCTTCGCTGACTTCCCCATCTGGGGTACCATCTTGGGAGGGTTCTGAGGGTATTGGCTCCAGGGTGATAAACAGTTCCTGGCTGTCTGGGAACAGAGTCTCTCCGCTTGCCTGCTGCTGCGTGGTATCATCTTCCTCATCAGCTTCCTCATCATCTGAATCCTCATGACTACCCCATCAGAGGAGTCCATGGACAGCGGTGAAATGGTGGTGCCCCCCCCCCGCAGTATTTGATTCAGTTTGTTGTAAAATTTGCATGTCCGCGGTGGTGCCTCAGAGCATCCATTTGCCTCTTTTGCTTTCTGGAACACTTGCCTCAGCTCCTTAATTTTCACGTGGCACTGCTGTGCCTCCCTGCTGTGGCCCCTATCCAGCATGGCCTTGGAGACTCTGGCAAACGTGTTGGCATTCTGTTTGTTGTTACGGAGTTTTGCCATCACGGATTCCTCTCCCCAGATAGCTATGAGATCCTGAACCTCCTGTGTGGACCATGCTGGAGCTCTTTTGCGCTGATTGGTCTCCTGTGCTGATGAGCTCTGCATGGTGCCTTGTGCTGATGAGTGTCCTGTGCAGGTGAGCTCGCCATGCTGGCCAAACAGAAAATGAAATTCAGATGTTCCCGGGGCTTTTCCTGTCTACCTGGCCAGAGCAGCGAGTTGAGACTGCTGTCCACAGTGGTCACAGTGGAGCATTGTGACCGCTGTCCAGAGCGGTCACAATGGAGCACTGCTGGATAGCTCCCGGAGGCCAATAAAGTCTACATGCATCCTCACTAAGCCACAGTCGACCCAGAGAGGTCGATTTCAGCGCTACTCCTCTCATCAGGGAGGAGTACAGAAATCAATTTTAAGGGCCCTTTAAATTGATTTAGATGGCTGCCATGTGAGGACGGTTGCAGGTTTAGGTCGACTTAACGGCGCTAAAGTTGACCTTAAGTCGTAGTGTAGACCAGGCCCAAGTCTGACTGAAACTTTCTATGACTTTTCTCTGCTCTTACATGCTGCTAAAATGGTTCAGCTTCTCACTTTCCTTTCTATGCTGTCCTATTGCAGGCACTTCTTTACCCTCTCAGACTGTCTCCCACAGAAACTGTATCTCACTGTGAGTATGGAACCGTGGTCACATGCTTTCCTTCACTGTTGCCTCACTGCATGTACTTCTGGGGTTGTGTCTCCCAGGGCTTTTATCCTTTCTCCTGAGTCTTCTGCTATATGTCCCATGTCTAAGCATCTGTTGATTGTGAGATCACTTCCTGGAGCAGTCACTCCTACAATGGTGATCTCAAGTGCTGAAGACTATCCTGTTCCAAATCAGGGAGTCTCCCAAACTACATTTAGCAGCCAATGTGTGTAAAGCAGTAACATAGGGGTCTATCCCCGCCTTTTAAGATTGGTCTCTAGTGAAAAACCTGTGCCACTCTGCTATTTTGTTTTGCTTAGGGGAGGCATAGTTCCCCAGGGTGCCCAGGACTGTTGTAAAGTGGGTGGTTCACTGTAGACCCCTCTGCTTTGTTCCCAATAAGGTAAACTAACAGTTTTACTTTCTTGCTATTGTTGTCCTCCTGCATGGTGAGTTCTATGTACAGCTGAAACTCCTCCTTCCCTGGTCCATCGCTGGGTAGATTTGTGTGTGCAGAATCCAGGGCTCTGCGGGGCTTCAGACCAAATTCCATGGCTCATGCTGCCAGCTGCTGCATTTCAAAGACTTCACAGCTCAGACACCACCACCATGTTTCATTGACAAAGGGTGAAGCTGAATGCAAGTTTGGTTGAACAAATCAAACTTTATTAAACCTGTGCATTGCTCTGTCCATTTAGCCAAGTTCTTTCCAGCCGAACTGCCCATGATTCTTATTCCACAAGGTGGTCTGTAACAGCCTTTTTGACTCCAATTCCACTGATGGCGATACAATGCGTCTCTATATATTTGCAAGTAAAGGTAGACATTTTCACATAAGCCTCATCATTATCAGAATAATTGGGTTGGCCCACTGATTTGGGATGAGAATGAGCAATGTTTCCTTTCTTAAAGCACACAGAAAAGGTACTAATAGCACCCTGAAGAAATATTTAATGTGATTTTTACGAAACACACCTAGTACTTTATTGCAAGTTTGTGGCAAATGGATTTCTGATGAGGCTTCTGCTAAATCTGCCTCTCTGCTCTGAGATGATGTACAATTAGAACGTGATTAAAAGTTCTGGGGGCACTCAAATGCCAACTACTCCATGTGATAACAATGTTTGGAATTCTTCAAGTACTTCAGCAGAGCCAACCAAAACAGTTCTTTGCCAGGAGTAATGCCTGTAGAGCAAGGGATGCTCTGCTGCTCTAGGAATCTAATGAATCTTTTTTTTTTTTAGTGATTCCTTGTGGGTTGCTGTGATAATCACTGGCAAATTCCTAACCAATTCCTATGGAGCCATGTGCACTCACACACAAGCACAAACTCTTCCCTTAAGGAGCTATCTGTGGATGATTACAGATGTGAATATAAAAAGAAAATATTGTCTGTTTATTCTAGGTAGGATTGATGCATTACTACAAATAAATCTTCCTTTACATGTTTGTTTTTTTGTTTAGTGGAAAATTAAAGCATTATAAAACAACAAGTGTCTACAGCATTTAAAAATTCCTGTGCATATACCACACTAATCTTTTTGGAGTATATTTGTCATTTTGTGATTGTAGCAAAACTAACAGCTTTTTGGTTTTGTTGCCTCTCAGTAAAGAGTAGTTCTGTTTTGTTTTAACTCCTGGATAACATTCTTTTTTATTCTGAAATTCAGATTCACCTTTATCCATCTGATATTATTTAAATAAATATCAAATTTTGGTATTCCATTCATATCTTATTTAAGTTATTTGCTTTAAAACCAGAATTCTTCACTTGTGTTTCAGCTCTGGACTATCTCAGATCAATGTGTAAAGATGACAAAGAATTCCAGTGCCAAAATTACCCAGGCTACAGGTGATATGCAGAGTATTAATAGTGTAGGTTTTGAAGTAATATTTTATTTTGAAGAGCACAATAAACAATAGCTGGCATCATCAAACCTGAGAGTTATTGTGAGCATGAAGTGAGTTTTGAAACCTCAAGATAGAGGGTAACCACAATTCCATTAAAGTAGAGAATTGAGTCAAAGATGTTCCCATTACTACTGCAGTGATACAACAAAATGAAATATGGGGCTATTTCCACATATCACTCCCATGATGAATGACAATATAAACGTAGCTGCACTTGGAAAAATACAACACTTCTGAGTTTTGTGCCTGATAGAAGCAACAGGAAAACTCTGTGATCCTTTTAGATCAGAAGTTAAAAAACAATATGAAATAGAAATTTAGCAAGATGTTCTTAACAGATTGCTGGGGATGTTACATTCATTGAAATTGGGACTATGGATGATAAATACGTTGTGTGACTGACACTGAAACTCTCACCTTTGAAAAGGAAGCAAGGCCTGAGTCCAGAGTAAATGTGCATTATTCACTAACCTACATTGTTACTTGGTGACAGTACCATATACTGCTGCCAAATTGACATTTTAGAAAATAAAATCGTTTTTTCAATAGGCTCAGTAAGAGTGTATTAAATCTTTGATAGAATGTTTATTCAAAGGAATGTTTCAGTGGCTCAATGTGTATTGGTATTAAGGCCAAGAAATCTACCAGCAACATTTGTGCTAATTCAATGTCAAGCTCACAAAATAAAGGCCTCAAAAGTAATAAAATTCTAAATAAGGTTCTTTCTGCAATACTAACTGGCCATATGACAAATAATATCATATTTTAAGGTGGAATTTATGATACAAGCACTATTAAAACACATTTAACATTTAATTGGAAACAGAAAAGGAAATCATTTCATCACTGCTACATTAGGAAGCAGAAGTTGTGAAGCCAGACTAACCAGCGACATCTACTTCCTGAGAAAAAATCATCCCAAGAGGACTTACCCTCTAATGCTTAACTATCTGGTCCAATTTCCATTGAGTTCAAATCCTCTTATTTCTTTTCCCAGACCTTAAGAAGAACTCTGTGCAGTTTAAAAGCTTGTACCTTCCACAAGTAGAAAATGGTCCAGTAAAAGATATTACCTTATCTACCTTGTCTCCATCATATCCTGGGATCAATATGACTAGAATACCACTGCAAATAGTATATCTTTTAGACAGATATCTTGTCTTGATTTAAAGACTTCAAGTGATGGAGAATCCACCACATCCCTAATTACTCTGTTACGACTATTCTTATTCATTGTTTGTATAAGACTAGCACTCAGTCTGGCCAACAATGCTTACAGTGTAAATAGACAAGACAGACAAAAGAGAAATAGAGGCATAGAGAGATGAAGTCATTTGCCTGGCATCACACACTGTGCCAGGGGTTGCAGAGCTGGAAATAGAAACCTGATCTTCTGATTCCAGTATGGCACTGGGCCAAATAGTGGTAACGGAGTAATTAAGGATGTGGTAGATTCTCCATCACTTTGAAGTCTTTTGGCAGAGTTAGCTTCTCAGAAACTCTAACTGTTTGTGTTTCCTGATCTTTGAGTGTTTAATTTTATATCCTAAGCTTGGCAATGCTAGCTTTTTTTTAAAAAAAAAAAATCCTCCTCCTTCACCCTACCCTTTTTTTTAATTTGCAAAGAAAACAAAACAAAAATATCCACAGACTGAGCTGCCTAAGTCATTTTGAAGGAGATTCCCTCATTATGGAGAAATGTTAAAATAGTTTACAAGCTAGCTGTATATGTTCTCCTACTATGCCCATCTGCAATAGGATGTTCATCCCACGCAGAAATGGAGAAGGCTAAATTGGCCAGGCAAGCCAATTAACTCCATAGGCTGTTCCTGGAGGAGGAGCCAAGGAGCAGGGAACTAACTGCAAACAGATTCAGCTATTCAGGAATAGGCCGGGCCTGTATAAAGCCAGGTAGCTGGCAACAGATGGGGGCTTCTGGGAAAGAATACAGGAAGGCAGGTAGTAGAAATTCCCTGGGAGGAGGGTATTCGAGCTGGTACACTGTCATAACCATAAAAGTAGCCTAAAAAATCTTCCTTACTTGTAAGGGTTTAAGAAGCTAAGATAACCTGCTTGGCACCTGACCAAAAGGGCCAATGGGGACAGAAGATACTTTCAAATCTGGGGGAGGGAAGGTTTTGTTCTCTGTGCCTTTGTTTGTAAGTTGTTCGCCCTGGGGATTTCAGAGGAATCAGACAGCCAGTTCTTTCCTCCACTTAATTCTACATCAGTCTCTAAATATCACAAAAATAGTAAGTAATAGCCAGGCAAGGCATGTTAGTTTATATTTGTTTCTCACTTGTGAATTTCTCTTGCAAGAGGGAGATGTCCCTGTGTTTTCTTTGTAACTTTGAAACTAATCTAGAGAGAATTCCTCTGTGTTTTTTTTTTTTAATCTTTTGTGACTCTGGACAAGCACTTCTATCCTGATTTTATAAAGGTAACCTTTTTTTTTCTTTAATTAAAATTCTCCTTTTAAGAATCTGACTGATTTTTTCCATTGTTTTAGATCCAAGGTTTTTTGGATCTGGCTCACCTGCAGGATTTTAAGGGGTTTATCTCTAGCCTTTTCCAGGAAGGGGGTGTAGGCTTGGGGGAATATTTTGGGGAATTAAGAACTCTAGGTGGTTCTTCCCTGATTCTTTGCTTTACACTTGGTGGTGGCAGCCTATCACCCAGGTACAAAAGAAGCTTGTGCCTCGGGGAAGTTTTAACCTAAGCTGGTAAAAAAAACTTAGGGGGTCTTTCATGAGGGTCCCCACACCTGTAGCCTAGAGGTCAGAGTGGGGAAGGAACCCTGACATACACCTAGAGAAAGAATGGAAACTGGGTATCAAGGAGCAGTCTAGGGAAGGAACAGTGAGCAAAGAAAGCCCAGAACTGCTGACCTGAGGGTCTCTGAACTAGAACCCAGAACAGAGGGTGGGCCACTTAGGAAACTGGGCAGTGAGAGGGAAGGCTGCCCAAGACTGCTAGGGAGAAGGGGCTTTGCTACCCCACTGAGTGGCCTGCAGGACTGGCTCTAGGCACCAGCAAAGCAAGCACATGCTTGGGGTGGCACACTTCCAGAGGTGGCATTCTGGCACTGGCCATCCTTTTTTTGAGTGGGGGGAGTAAGGGGGGAATCCACCAATGTACAAAAAAAAATACATGAAGATCAAAAAAATCTCCAATAGTGTGCTAGGAGCAAGACGTAAAAATATCGTGCCACGTCATGACACAGTCACTCATAATGTGAACATGTGTTAATGTGTTAATGTTAACGGTTATTAAATCAGAAATTATGATTACTTGTGCATACTGTGCCACCCTTTCGGCACCATTTGCGCCAATTTCTGTTTCTCATCAGTGCCAGTGGTTTAGTGTGTGGTTGTGATTTTGTTAAAATTAAATGAGTACACTAGTAGGAAATTGTTTTATTTCATTAACTACAAATTATTTGTTGTGTTTTTTAAAAATTTTAAACAGTCAAAAAACCTACAACATTGCAAAGTGCAAACATTTGTAAAAAACAAAAACAAAAAACGGGGGAAGTTGCTTGGATGGGCAAAAAACCTAGAGCCGGCCCTGGTGACCTGGCTGGAGGTCTGAGTCATGAAGAAAACCCTGCGGTTCCTGGAATGAAAGGTCTGCTGACCAGAGGGAGAGACAAGAGTGATGGTGTGCAAACCACAGAAAGGGGTGTTGATCTCAAGAGCTAATCTCCAGAGCAGGGGTTGGCAACCTATGACATGCATGCCAAAGGTGGCACACAAGCTGATTTTCAGTGACACTCACATTGCCCGGGTCCTGGACACTAATCTGGGGCGGTTCTACATTTTAATTTAATTTTAAATGAAGCTTCTGAAACATTTTAAAAACCTTATTTACTTTACATACAACAATAGTTTAGTTATATATTAAAGACTTATAGAAAGAGACCTTTAAAAACATTAAAATGTATTACTGGTACCGAAAACCTTAAATTAGAATGAATAAATGAAGACTTAGCACACCACTTCTGAAAGGTTGCTGACCCCTGCTTCAGAGCGACTAGGAAGAGATGCCAGACCAGCGGTGAGTGGAGCACCCTGTCACATTATCATTATGGCAAGAGTGCCTATTTCGCATTGACATTTAAGTCTTGCATATACTTTTTTTTTGTAATAGCTTTCATTCACATTGACCCAGCATGGCACCCTCTAATAGTCCTCACAATACAATATTCCTCATAGTCATCCTACATTTTACTACTTATAATCAAAAAACATTGTTACTAAATCTTTCCATATACTGTACAAAAGAAAAAGGAGAATAAAATGATCACATTTCTTTCAGTTATTCATATGTATGAGGAAATGAAATGATTCCTTGTGCACTGCCATAATATAATAAAGCTGACAACGCCTGACAAAAGACAGCCAGTAAATGGCCATTGCGTTTCCAGCTAGCAGATGAACTTCAAACACCTTGTTGGATGTGGTTTAATTTTGGGCCAGCTCGATCTAAATTGCTCACCTGATGACATACCAACTTAAATACATGGTATCCAGAGGACCAGATTGTGCTCACTAGGCACTGCCAGCATGTGGGGAAGTATGGAACTTTACAGGCCTGAGGGCCACTCCAGGCAATATTATATATATACATCAGCACAGCCAGTTAGCTCTGGGGACCAGTGTGGAGGATGGAGGATACAGCCTCATCTCAATCCTTTGGTTGCAAAGCTTGAGCAGTAGAGAGAGCCCAAAATCTCCAGTTGTTCCTGTTCTCTGCACGGTTATCTGAATGGGAAGAATAGATATAATCTGATCCATAACAGACACAACCAAGGAAAGGCATTTCTTGTTTTATCAAGTAATTTACATCTCAGTTCTCAGTTCTATCCGATTGCTGGGTAAAAACCAGATGACCTGTTCATGTGAAATACTATTTCCAGATTTCATTTCAGTACTAAATTCTAGTGCCAGTGCTACTTTCAGTGGAGGTGACTAGTTTACTAGGGGGAAGAAAAAGAGTAACAAAATCTCAACAAAAGCATATTTAGTGCAGATTTTAATGGTCAGCATAAGACACTTAATAGCCTGCATTATTTGTTTAATAGACACCTAAATTAATCACCACAAATTGATTTTTAAATAAATGTTTGTATTCCAGGGTATTAGGGAAATATGTAGCCACTATAAAGTACAACTAGACACTATGTCACAATTAATTACTTCTGCCATTATTATACACATAATGAGAACGAAAAATATGACAAACATATTATTATTACCTCAAATCGATTCAGTGAATATTTGAGATACAGTAGACTCTTGATTATCCAGGATGATAGGGAAAAAATTAATCCTGGTTAATAAAATCCCAGATGATCACTATCCATAGGAAATATGGGGAGGGGGTGGTTGGTTCACCAGCTACCCTGCGCTGGGGGCAGGGAGGGTAGGTTCTCTAGCTGCCCTGCGCCCTGGTGGGTTTTTCTTTGTGTGTGTGTGTGTGCTTGGGGTGGCAACAAAGCCAGAGCCAGTCCTGCAAGTTACGCGTATTTTTTTTGACATCCTGGTTAATCACATTCTGGTTAACCCAATTCTGGATAATCGAGAGTTTACTGTATATATAAATGTGTGTGTGTATAATATGAGTTTCAAAATATAAAGAATTCAGAGCAGATAGGGATGGGGTCAGAACTGGACTGGTGAGGTTCAGAAATAACAGGAGACTTTATTATGGATGCCTTAGAGTAAATATGTATCTTGCATTATACTATCCATACCCCCATGAATATTTAATTCTATGATATTTTGAGTTTTCTGACATACCCCTACAGAGAGTGGTACTTTCCCAATGTGAAATATTTCTATACTTTCCTATTTAACAATACCTTCTTTTCATTTGAAAGAAGCATGTTCAATTCTTGCGGTAAAATCTGGCCCTATTGATGTCAATGGGAGTTTTGTCATTGCATTCAACAGGCCCAAGATTTCACCATCAATATGCAAGCATATCTCTCATCAATATTAAATAACAGTTACCATGAGCGTAGCCAATAAGAAGAGATTCCACCTCAATACACAATCTATTCAGGCTATCATTTACACCCATTTTATAATAAATTGTTTGTGGAAGCTGAATATCTTATCATTTTATGAAGTCCTGCTGTATTAGAAGAGGAACTAACCAAATTTTTAGCAGTTCAGATGTGAAAAAGTACAAATATTAGCAATTGTTTTTTGAAAATTTTCCATTACTTTCCATTATAATCCAGTTAAACACAGAGAGGGTAACTGCACTGACCTCTACGGTAACAAGAGAGCCTCTGAGCGGAATAGTCCGATGGAGCTGCTAAGCAGAGGACTACAGCTCCCATCAGCCACTTCTCTGTAACACTTCACTTTCCCCATGTAAGGTAAGGAGAAAGGTTCTGAACCAGAAAGTGTCCGGGCTTTATTGGAAAGCTGAGCCTGGAACTGTAGAGAAGCTGAATGTAGAGGGAACTGTATGCAAAACCACATGTGGAACTTTCTGTGACTGCTGGACATTATTTTCTGGTACTATGATCTACCCTTTTTCTCTTTGTTCTGAACACATGCATTCTAGGTACCAAGGGGTTGAAAGCACTTCCTATGTTTGTTCCAGGTTAGAACATTTACACAGGTTATCTTTTTCCTTTGGGACTTTTCAGTATTAGCCCCTAAGCGTTACTCTCCATTTGCTGCTATGAAAAACTCTCATATGGCTTGATTCTGACAGATTTCCTGTCTACTTGAGCCAAAGCTTACTTCAGGTAATGCAAAGTGTTACTGATTACTTGACATGGGTGGACAACTACATTTGGTTAACATAATTTCCCAACTCTTATATTACTACTTTACTTCACATATGTGTATTAGATAACACAAGTGACTGAAGCACCAACAGTGCTTTCCTCCAACTTGTAGAACACTACTGCTGGCTCCTTAGGGGGTTGGTATACAGCAGCAATGAACAATCCCAATAATTATATGTCCCTTAACTCTTTATAATATTAGCAAGATTCACTTTGAATTTCCTTCCAAGGAAATGTGAGGAACTTTAGTTTTCTCTTCTCTTCTCTTCTCTTCTCTTCTCTTCTCTTCTCTTCTATGACGTAACGAACTAATTGAAAACTGAGTTTGTTTAGATTCTTGCTTTTCTCATTGCATAGCAAGAATACACATTGGACAGTAAAAGCAGCAGCAGTGAAAATGGACCAGATCCTTACAGGACATAAACCAACGTCGTTTCATTCAAGCTAATAGAGCTACAGTAGCTGAGAAACAAATATTGTAGGGTTTGTTTTTATGCCTATAAAGAACTCTGGCATGACTTGCTGGCAATGAATAACCAATCATTGCAATATGCTCTTCAAGATCTGATTCCAGATAAAATTTAATTGGATTGCAAAAAAAATTATTTGATAGTGGAGTGATTGGGGATATATTACCTCCTCTGTACAGGTGCAGAATAACTAATCAGGCTACAAGAAGAAATCTGGATGGAATGGCTTCAAAAATGTCTTCTCTTTGCCAGCTTCTTAAAATGTATGTTATAATCAGAACCCAATTTTCAGGATTTTTAGAAGTTTTAGAAGGTTTAAATACTCTCTAGAGTACAAAGTCAAATTTTCATATAAGGCAAAACAGAGAAAGAAAATAAAATAATACATTAAAAAGAGATGTTGTAGCATAAAAGCCATAATCTGCATGGAGATTATGTTGATGTCATGTTCTCAGCTCATAAATATAGGACAAAACTATATTGCTTTAATGCCTTGTATTGAAACTCTACCCCTAAAATGCTCATTCATAATGCAGTACCAAAGTAATTCAACAAAAGTGAGGGTCCCCCGCACTTTCCTAGTTTTAGAATCTGAAGCCAGCAGGATAAAAATAAATCAGAGTGTTAAGGGTAAGCATATCTACTCTAACAACAGTTGTCTGTGTTCTTGTATATACTATGAATCAATAATACCCTTCATAATGGTGCATTTCAGACAAATTGATTATTATAAAAAAGATGAAAGCATATGTTATCATTAAGAAAGAGGGAATAAAATACAATACTTGTTAAGTGTAAAAAAAACAACAAATTTTGTTCTGGTCAAATATATAAAGAATTGTCAAAATGTCAGCTTTCTTAGCTTGAGGCAAAACATGTAGCTTTCTCTGTTTTAATGGCAGTGGGATACACTTGCCAGACAATCAATTATAATTGACATTTTGCTAGAACAGGAGCATTAGCAGAATAAAGGACGAGCACTTTCACATTGTCAGTGCTAATCAATTCTTTCTGTAAATAAAACTTATATAATGTATTTCTGTTTTCTAACTTTTAAATACAAACTGCTAAAAAATAATCAGGAGGAAACAATAATCCTAATTATTGTCTCTTAGGGCCATTGCTAATATATAGCTCTCTGCTGCAGGTGCTTGGTTTATCCATTTGCCATGAACTTCAATGCACGTTCTGTACATGGACTGGAAAGCGAACAGGCCACTACTGTATATACAACAATGTTTCAACATATGCATAAGTAACAACATACTGTATCTGTCAAGGTTTTTCAGTTATGCTTTTGTCACTTTGGACATATCACATTAGGCAAACAGTTCATGATTAAGTGCTGAAGTGAGGACCGCAAGCCCAATTCCCAGTATAGGAACATAAATATGCATTTTGGTGGCTAAAGGCACCCCATTTTGAAAATGTTGTTTCTACCCTCTGTGTCTCAGTTCCATTAATTGTAAACTGGGGATAACCACATTTACTTACCTCATTTAGGGGCAACAGCCACAGTTGAATGAAGTAAATGGGACTCTTTCTGTTGATTTAGTGGGGCTTGAGATTTGGCCTATATTTGTAGGGAGCACCTTGAGACTTGTGGATGGAAGGTGTAATTTTTTTAAATGTAAATTATTTCCAGTAATGATAGTTACCATAATATTCATACCCTTCAAACTCAGATGAACTGAAAAGAATTAAAAGGATTAAGGAAAAATCGGCCTCCCATAAATTTAATATTAATTGCAGGGGCAGATTTTACAGATGCATGTATTTTCTAATGGTGTATCTCAGGAGCTCCAATCCTGTTTAGTTACTTCACCATTTTCCAATACTCTAGGAAGAAGGAAGTGTCAAATTTTATTTTAGATTTTAGAGTTTTCAATCACTTCCACCCAAATACTTCTGAAACTGCTCTGCAGGTCCTTCCTATCCCTGGACATTGAGAATTAGATGATGAAAAAGCATGTAAATTAATATGAATCTTGTGTAAACTGTTGGTCTGAGGCTCTGAAATGAACTAGAACAGCAATGCTGATTTGGCATTTATTTTTGGGAGCTCAGATATCATTTGTGAAATGCTTTTGAGTTCAGATCCACTTGATGGTTTGGGGATAAGGATTTCTGTGAATCAATGACAACATCAGAAGGAAGACAATGTTGTCAACACAAAAGAGTGTAAAATCAAAATTGTCTGGTTTGGTTGTGTTCATGGTTGTCTACCATCAGACTTTCATTTTGACAGTCAGGTTTGTTAGTTTGTTTCTTTCTGTCAATTTCAGCCTTAAAAAGAACAAAAACAAAAACCCTTCCACACCAAATGCCCCTGGTGTCCTAGACATATATTTAAAATCACAAAACCATGAGAATTACAAAATGTATCTGATTGAAAGTAGTAAAATTGGTCAGAAGATGCAATTTCTGTCACCCACGAAACAGTAACATTTCAAACTTAGTCATTCTGAATTGGAATGAAAAGTCAAAATTGCTTGTGAACCAGGAACTCCAAAAAAAATATAATTTTGGAAACATAAAAATGTTTGTTTAGATCTCAAAATATAATCATCAGAATATAAATAAAATATTAACTATAATATATATTACATATACATTAAATATGATACTACAATTAATATTTTAAAGCAATATGAAAGTGAAAACAAAACAAATTGAATTGATAAAGTCTAAAAACAGTTTTATTTTATCAAAACAAAGTGTTTGGGTATTACTGAAGCAAAATATTTTTGATATTGTAGAAATAAAACCATTTGTTTAGACTTTCCCACCAAAATTGACAAAGTCCTATGAAATGTTTCATTTCTAGCAAAACTGCATTTTCCAGTGGAACACAGAACTGGCACAAACATTTTGACTTACTCTACAGAATGGCAGCGCTTCTGCTTCCCCCAAAACCTACCACACTCATCAAAGGCCTCATCCAGTTCCCACTGAAGTCTATCAGAGTTTTTCAATGACCAACTCCCTAACTGACACAATATATTTTAAAAACCCTACCCCTCCGCACAATGCTTTGCTATTAATCAGAATTTTTAACTTCAGGAGACAATACTCAAACAGATGGACCCTGCTGCCTGTCGGGTGGGGTCAATACAGTCAAGCTTTTTTCGAGAACAATCAAATGGAAAGAAGCCCCTTACAAAGACTAGTTTGCCAGGTCCCCTACATTTTTATAACAAGGGGTCCAATGTGAGAACCTCTGCTAATATCAACTGGGACAATATGACTACACATAGGGTGAGAGGCAGTCTCTCGAGTAGGAAGATACCAGGCCACTTATGGCTATCTATATTAAAAGCACTACCTTATACTCTACCCAGAAATCAATAGGCAGCCAGTGCAGATCCTGTAGCATGCCTAATGTGCTGATGGCAAAAACTCCACATATCAAGCAACATGAGATATTTTGCCCTAGTGTCAGCTTCTGAATGGATTGAAGATGTAGCTCCATGAACAGCAAATTGCAGTAGCCCAGTATGGAGGTGATAAATGTATGAATCTTTGTGGCCAGGTCTTTATCCTAAAGAAAAGGCCATGAACTCCTTACTGAACACAGATGAAAGAAAGTCATCTTGGTTACTAACCCTGTTTGATCATCTAAATGCAGCAGGGTATCTAGCCTGACCTCTAAGTTGCAGACTTTGTTCACAAATGTTAGATGTGCATCTCCATAAGGGCTGTGATAACATTAGCCAATCCACTACCCTCACCTTAAAACAGACCTTCAGCCAGCTTGTTCTCATCCATCACCCAATCATGTATAGATACTGAGAAATGAATTTGACTGTAGCAGTATAAAACTGGATGTTAGCAGCTGTGACAAAGTTCCGAGTCTGTATTGGTGGGTCCTGCACTTCCTGGCAGATTTAGGGGCCTCAGAAACTCATCTAGGCCCAGAGTGATCTCCCTTTCTCAGTAACTAATTAAGGGAGGCAGAAAAAGGGGGGAGCCCGGGCCCTCCCTCTACTCCGGACTCCAGCCCAGGGAGGGCCCGGGCTCTACTCCGGACTCCATAGTATCAGCTAAGATGGCTGACCTTTTAGGCACAAAACACAATACAATTCCCTGGCCTACTTCCCCACAGCAGTCCCCGCTTCTTCAAACTCCATTTCACCCTTACCTCAGGCCCTCCTTCCTTCTGTATAATATGTTGTCCACCACTCAGTCTCACCAACAGCATAACTTCCTTCCACAGCTCCTGACACCCACAGCCCACCTGACTAACTGGGAGGTTTTTATCTGGTTTCAGCCAGTCCCTGATTGGCTTCAGGTGTCCCAATTAGGCTAGCTGTTGCTACTCCTTTCTAGAAGGATCTTAATTGGTCCCAGGTGTCTTGATTGGCCTGGAGTAGCCTTTGTTTGGCTATCCAGGGAACAGGGACCTGCACATCCTGAGACTAATATACCTGCCTTCCAGCACTCTCCTATATCCTTCTGATCTCACTCCGTCACACAGCATACTGAAAATATATCAGCACACAGTGACTTCCACTTTCCTAACAGCCTTATATACTACTGAATAAGAAGAGGTCCTTATGGTGCTTCATGTGAGAGATACCTTTGGGGCAGAAAATCAATTTTCAAATAGTACTATCCTGGTCTGTGAAAAAAGAAAGAGGTTGGTGTCAGGCCAAAGGCCATTCTCACACTGTGTAGAATGAGGGTGACTTGAGGTGGTAACTAAAGGTTCTTCGAGGAGTGTACCTGTGTGTGCTCTGCTTTGGATGAATCTGCACCCCTGTGTTTGCAATCAGAGAATTTCAGCAGGAATGTCTGGCTGGGTCACGCATGCACCGTCTTGTGCTGTCTCTGATAGTTACATAGGGCTGTGTGAACAACCTCCCATCCCTACCCAGTTCTTTCTTTACCACTCTTGAATAGAAACAGAGCAATCGGCAGCATCTCAGAGTTTTATCATTAGCCCAAGGTTTAACTTTAGAGTACAGTATTAGTTTTTAGAACGCAATTAGTAAGCTAGTTAATAGTTAACTACCCTACCTCTTCCTCATTTGTTTTCTTTAAAAAAACCCCAAGAACTTTTTTTTTCTTTTAGGAATTTAAGCTTCAGTTATTAGAATATCCCTTAGTGTAGTATAGTTACCCCTCATCATGGGAGAAACCCTGTTCTAAGGGGCATGCCCAGCTCCTTGGGTTTTAAATGTTGCCTTGAGTGCCGGTCATCAATATTGGTTTCTGATGGACATTCACAGTGTGTCTGCTGCCCTAGCAAAATACATATCCCACAAAAGTTGGAGGATGGCATGGTTTGCACCCTCAGCAAGTTTGCAGATGACGCTAAACTGGGGGGAGTGATAGATACGCTGGAGGGTAGAGATGGGATACAGAGGGACTTAGACAAATTAGAGGATTGGGCCAAAAGAAATCTGATGAGGTTCAACAATGACAAGTGCAGAGTCGTGTACTTAAGATGGAAGAATCTCATGCACTGCTCCAGACTAGGCACCGAGTGGCTAGGCAGCAGTTCTGCAGAAAAGGACCTAAGGGTTACAGTGGAAAAGAAGCTGGATATGAGTCAACAGTGTGCCCTTGTGGACAAGAAGACTAATGGCATTTTGGACTGTATAAGTAGGAGCATTGACAGCAGATTGAGGGATGTGATCGTTCCCGTCTATTCGGCATTGGTGAGGCCTCATCTGGAGTACTATGTCCAGTTCTGGACCCCACACTACAAGAAGGATGTGGAAAAATTGGAAAGAGTCCAGCAGGGGGCAAAAACAGTTATTAGGGAGCTGGAGCACATGACTTATGAGGAGAGGCTGAGGGAAATGGGATTATTTAGTCTGCAAAAATGACGAATGGAGGGGGGGATTTGATAGCTGCTTTCAACTTTTTGAAAGGGGGTTCCAAAGATGATGAATCTAGATTGTTCTCAGTGCTAGCAGGTGATGGTCTGAAGTTGCAGTTGTGGAGGTTTAGGTTGGATATTAGGAAAAGCTTTTTCACTAGGAGGGTGGTGAAGCACTGGAATGGGTTACCTAGGGAGGTGGTGGAATCTCCTTCCTTAAAGGTTTTCAAGGTCAGGCTTGACAAAGCCCTGGCTGGGATGATTTAGTTGGGGTTGGTCCTGCTTTGAGCAGGAGGTTGGACTAGATGACCTCCTGAGGTTCCTTCCAACCTTGATGTTCTATGATTCTATGAAAAGTGCTCCCACTGACATAATCTGAAAGTTTGCACCAGGAAAGTGATTTACAGATAAAATATCACATGATGGAGAAGTCTCTGCACCAAGCGTCTGATCTGGGATCACAGATTCCTCCAGGGCAACGTTCTGCAATGGCGGCATCTGACAGATGTTTCACCCTCTCTGAGAAAGAAGCACTCCTTCAAAAAGGGGACAACAACAACAACAACAAAACAAACCCCTTCTTGGGAATACACCAAAAAGAAGCATTCCCTGTTCTGTCAGACCCCTTTGGTACTGACCACACTCAGCATGTCCACCTCTGAGGCAGTGGGATCATCCAGTTCTGTAGATATTGTATGAATGAAAGACCCTAAGCAGGCAGACTCATGCCAAGGCACAAAAGGGAAATCTACAGTCCCCGTCTTGGTACTGCTGGAGCTTCTCAAGCAGGCATCGCTGAGCAGCTCAGCAGTGCTATAATCTATGATGCCACCTCCTGCCTCACAGTGCACAGATCATGACCCTTGGCATCAACAACTGCGCTAAAGGCATCAGTATCACAGACAATACCCTCCTTGAAACTGATGCTTTCTGTACCACAGCAATTTATCCAGCATAAAAACCTTTTAGTCTCATCAGCCCAGAATCTCCACTCCTCAGTACTGACATTACTCCAGCATGCTTGGTACCATGCCAATTTACAATACCAATCCGATCAGCTCCTACTATTATCCAGTGATGATGCCTATACAGAGAACCACTAGGCCGGGTCCACTAGAACATCAGTACCACCTCAGGCCTGAAACTCAAAGATGGTACAGACATCCATGGATGCTGCCACTAATGCAATTCCTATCACAGCATATCGCCAACACTGCCCTAAGCCACCCATTCCACACAGGAGGAAGTCAAGGCACTCTTCCTCTGCACCCTCTGAATCCCCAGATCAGGCAACTGAGGAAATGGAGGACAGTTTGGATGAGGAAGTCACCTCAGCTGCCAATTTTTCATCCTCCTCCCTGGATGAAGCTATCATGCCCCCATCACCCATGATGGGGAATGACTTTAAATAGTTCCAAGAACTGCTTAAATGATCACAGACTTGTTGAAGATATTGCTGGAAGAAACTGGAAAGTTCCAATATAAGTTGTTGGACATCCTCCACACTTCATCCTCTTCCAAGATTGCCCTCCAATAAATTCAGCTTTCATGTACCCAACCAAAATCATCTGGAAGACCCCAGCAACAATTCTACCCACTTATAAACAAGCAGATACCATCTGACTCCATTCCACCAGTGTGGTGAAATGTGGTTAGACAAATGGGTATTAGAAATGATTGAGACTGCCTATTCCATCCAATTTACATCCATCCCCCCTCTCCATGCTCCTTCCCTATTCCTCTTCAGGGACCCTTCTCATGAACACCTATTGTGACAGAAGGCAAATCATCTTATATGCTGGGCATAATAGCACCGATACCAACACAATACAGAGAGAAGGGTTTCTACTCCCATTATTTTTAACCCAGAAAAAAAAACAGAGGATGGAGGACCAATCTTGACCTAAGAAGACTCAACAAATTTGTGAAGACCCAGCAATTCAGGATGGTCACACTAGCAACAATAATTCCAGAACTAGAATGAAGGGAATAGTTCTCAGCCTTGACCTCCAGGATACATATTTCCATATAATGATTCATTCTTTACATAGGAGGTTTCTCAGATTTGTTCTGGGAACAGAACATTTCCAATACAAAGTACTCCCTTTTGGGTTGTCTATGGCTCCATGCGTATTCTTAAAAGTCCTCGTGGTGGTAGCAACTCACCTCTGCAGGCAAGGAGTCATAATATTCCCATATCTGGGTGATTGCTTACTGAAAGCCTGGACTCAAGAAGAAGCATTAGAAGCCTCCCAAAATCCAGTAGCTCTCTTCACATAACTGGGTCTACAAATAAATGAACAAAAACCAACATTTACACCTGTGCAGAGATGAGAGTTCATCGGAACCTACCTAGACTCTCTGGAAGCCACAGTCTTTCTACTTGCTCACAGATTTACCACTCTAGTAAATCTAATTGCTACAGTCTTTCTACTTGCTCAGCATTCTAGTCAATCTAATTGCTATAATGCAAGCCAACTCACAGACACTGGCCAGGACCTGCCTCCAACTGTTAGGCCGTATGTCAGCAATGACACTTGTTGTCAAGCATGCCAGACTATGCCTGAGATGCCTGCAAGGCTGTTCAGGACAGTGTACATCCCACATAGACATAGTATATGCAAGCTCCTTATGATGCCAAGCAAAGTAAAAAATTCTCTGCACTGGTGTACTCAGCCACACAACATTTGTGTAGGAGTTCACTTCCTACAGACATCTCCATTGATGATACTCATAATGGATGCTTCTCTGCTAGGTTGGGAAGGGGTGCATCTGCACAGCCACACAATCCAAGGCTGCTGGTCCCCACTGGAATCAGTATTATACATAAACCTGTTGGAGCTACGAGCATGCTCACACTTCCTACCCATGATCAGGAACAAGACCATAAAGGTGCTGATGGACAACATAGCTTGCATATATTGTCAAGGAGGGGCATGATCACACTCCCTATGTATAGAAGCAGTGTAATTACAGAATTGGTGCATTTGCCACAACATCGACATCTCAGCCTCCTACCTAACAGGATGGCAAAACACCACTGCAGATGCAATGAGCATAAATTTTTTTCCACTACATTTGTTCCACTACACTCTACTTCAGATTTTTCTCACCAGACACTCTGTGGTAGAGAGAGAACTGAAGGGTGCTTGGCCACACAGCACTATGTGAGGCGTCATGAAACAAGGACATTGAATCTGTGACCCAACAAGGCATTGCAACTGAAATTCTCTGAATACAATCACAGGGGCACAGATTCACCTAAAGTTGAACACCCACGGGGACAACCATCTCAAAGAACTTTGGTTACTGCAAGAGTGAGTAAACTTCTCTTCATGCATAAGTATTTTGTAGTGCAAAATGTGTAGGTGATGTGTAGGTTTATTATTAATCATATGCACTAAAGGCCAAATCTAATACCCAGCTCACTGCTTGAGTAGGTCATTAGGTCATTGAGACAGGTCATTTTCAATTATGAGTCATTGACTGTGGAGACTATGTCCTAATTTGTGGACCTTCAGATCAAAGCTATGAAACCTGTTTGTTCTTCTAGGAACTTTCTGGGGATGGGTAAATAAATATACAGAATACTGAAAGAAATTTAGCTGAGGAAAAACAGCGTGTGTGAAGCATTGTCAGAAGAGACTCTGGGAAGCTTTTAATTTTGGACATATGGTCTTAATTAGCATTTGCAGTTACAAAGTTTCTGCATGTATTCAGAGTACTGTTGAGTGCATTTAATCAACCAAAATAAGTAAGGAGCACAGTGAAACCCCTACTCCACTGACTTCACCCCAGGATTTCTCCCCAGATTATTCTCCCTTTACGTTGAGTGGTCCCTTACTCCACAAGTAGGCCTACACTGTTATCAGTGGATAAGAATGGCAGAATTGGGAAGTAAATACATATAGGTGACTCATTTTGGTTAAACACATGTCATATTAGTTTTCTGCAGTGTTTCTGTAGCCATGTTGGTCCCAGGATATTAGAGAGACAAAGTGTGTGAGGTAATGTCTTTTATTGGACAACTTTTGTTGTTACAAAGAGCTGAAGAGCTGGTTTGTGGGTATCTGTATTTTTATGTAACTCATCATGTTCACTTTACAAATTATGATACTTGAAGGGAGCGGACTCCATATAATTTCACAAGTGTGATGTATGTTTTTGAGCTAATCAGTAATCAGTTTAGGATAAATCCAAAACATAATGAGAAAATGTCTAATATGTATTCTGTATCACTGAGAATTTGCTAACTGTGTCAGTAGACTGCCAGCTTGTAGATTTTGGATTGCAAGGAATAGGTCACATATGTCTGGTCAACTACGTTATAGTAAATTTGCTGTCACTAACAATAACATCTGTAGCAATCTTAGTGAATGAAAGCAACACTGGTCACTATAAGGTCCTCATTCAAACTCACGTAAAGGCAGGGGAAGGATTCCCATTGACTTGAACAGCCTTTGGATTTTGGCCCAACTTGGAGTGGACCCTTCCCAGAGACATTCTACCATCACAATACTTGCAGTCTCTAAAGAATAAGAGATGCATGCAGTTAAAGATGATGTCCTGATATCCTCTTGAGAGATTTGAAAAAGACTGTTCACAAGATCTAACTTAATAGATGGATTCTCTTTTTGGTACATACTATAGGAAAGAGATTGTTTGATGCTCATACTAAAAAATGTTAGGCAAAAAGCAGCAAGCACTGTTTTATTTCAGAGCGGTAGATATGTGTACACAAACACAAAGTGTATATAACAGATTACTTTATGAAATATGCTGCACGGCTTGACAAATATGTAAAACCCTTATTATGAATGCTCTGCCCACTGCAAATGTTTTGCATTAACAGCATAATGATTTTCCATCCCAACAAACTTGGTTTAATAAACTACACAGCTCCCACCTCATTTACTCATCCACTCAACTGAAGTGAAGAAGAAAAATAATTTAAAGGCCAGTACAGTTTGAAAACATGCTTTATTGAATTTATTATGATTTTAAATAGAATGAAATTAAGCCATGTGCCTTGGTTTGGTTTTGGTTCACAACTACATCACATATATTCTATTATGAAGATAACTCATATATAAGTGTACATTAGATTTCCATTGTTTTCTTTTCCTGTCACAACTGTTGTCCTGAGAAGGCAACTAGGTTGTCTCTTTTTCCTTGCCTCATGACAATCTGTCTCCAGAATCAGGTATCAAGACTTAAATACTCCATGTGTCCTGAAAAGAATACGTAGCAAATTCTGTTGCTCTGACCTTTTCAGTATTCTGTGGTTTGACTGACTGTCCATTCCAGTCACAGGTTGCTGAGGTTGTAAACAGGAAAGGATACGAATGGCAAGCGAATCAAATTACAGAATGCTAAAAAGGTCAAAGTAGTACCATTTATACTACCTTTCACAGAACAGATGAAGCAGAAAAAGTTATACCTCAGTCTCATGACAAAAATTGTAATGAATGCACTAAACAGCACCAATTACAAATATACTTTTGTGTCAAATAGTTGTGCTAAGAAGAGGTATCTGTCCATATCTAATGTCTAATATCTAATGTCCACATCTCAGGCTGTAGGCCTATGGGTCTTCCAAAATGATGACTTTTGGAATTGCTGTTATTTTGTCTGAACACCGTTTAACTCAGAAATACATTTCAATGAATTATTTCAAGAAGTATTCACAAATGTTTGTTCAAATAAAAACAGTGAATTAGCATGTCATTCCTCACAACCTTTTCTATTTGTTTTCTATGAATATTCACATTAATGGGATTTTTTTTGTTTGCAATTCATTGTCAGATGGCATAAATTATTGAAGACCCAGGACTGCTCTAATTTATGCTGAGAAAGGCATATATCAACCCACAATACTGGGGTTTTGTAACCTGCTCATGGTCCCTTATCATACCTACACTCTTCTGCATTGAGTGTATTTTGATGCAGAAGAGAATCTGCCCCCAAAATATTTATATTATTACATATTATTTATTGTCTTAATATATAAAAAACTGCCTGCAAATTTGACCATGTGTAATGGGTTTTGTGCTCAATACATAACATGCTCCCTCATCAACCACTGCCTACAGCTGTGAAATATATAGGATCACAGGAGTGAAACCTAATTCCCAAATCTTCTTTTTGACTTTAGCAAAGCTCTTTCTCCTTGTTAAGAGGGCAAGTGTATAATCCAGGTATAGCACATACCAGTTTTAAATCTTTTGTATCCAGCACCAATGCTGACCAGACAGCTTTAGAACTCTATTATGAACAGGCAGCAATTCAGCTCTCAGAAACACTGTTCCAGTAGTCATGTCTGCAATGGATTTTTCACTGGTAGGATACAGATGACTGTGATACAGGACAAACATTTGGTACCTGGAACCCTTACTTGCTTGGTTAGATGAAAAAGAACCACTAAGTGATCTGATTTCATTCCCTTTAGGAAAATAGCTAGATGCAGATTTGCAATCTCTTAGCTTATTTTTCAAGGCCAAAGTGTTTGCTGGGGTTCAACTGAATTTGGAGAGAAGATTTGTAACAGGAAGAGAAGGGTTTTCTTTTATCCAAACCAGCTCTCTTCTCTTCCCTGTTTATTCTATCTCCTATTTGTCAACCATTCTCTCAGAAGTTACTTTTAATATATGCATGAAAAGAAAAAACATGTGTTTACTATGGCATATTTTTAACTTGATTTGAAGTGATCTAAACTAACATATATGTCCTGCCAATCTTAAAATCATTGATCTTCTGGCAACAGTTGTGATAAGCTTCCTAATGGTGATCCTGAATGAGAAAAGCACATTTTAACATGTTCAAGAACATACATAATTATTTGGATTGCATATATCAAAACAATCAGTGAAGTTAAGTGAAAAAATACTTTTCTTTATTAAACAGTGCATTGCTTGAAGCATTAAAAATACACATGTCAACAGAAAAGATACCCTTATTATTATTATTTATTTAACATTTATGCTACAGCAATGTTTTCAACTGGTGGGTCATGTCTTGTGGCATTGTGTGCTGATAAAAGCAGTCAGGGAGGTCATCAGGAGCTGACAATTTTATTACAACCAAAGCAAAGAAAATCTCCCTCTTATATGCCCTGCACATCCTTACCATTTAAGGTCAAATAGTTTCTTGAAACATAACCACAAATAAATTATATAGGCTTAGCATTGTCATCACTGATACATGTTTTACTCTTGCATTACTTGGGGCCTTCATCACTTACTTCTAAAGTGTTTTTCATACATACTTTGTTTTTCACTTTGAATCCTGAAGCTGTTTATGCTCTATGTGACTAGTCTGATTAGTTGTTAATTTTTCAGCATGCACAAGGGTCAGAGCTATAACTAGAGTTGGCAATATGTAAATGTTTCTTCTCACTTTGGAAAGTGTTAGGACCTGGTGGTGCTGCTTTCAATGATTTCTGGAGTTCTCAGGTTTTCTGAATGAAGATTTATTGTATTTGCAAGTCTCAAAATCTTACAGTAACACTAACTCTTACAGTATTGCAAAGATACCAGTGAGAACTTGTATAGCATGGGTCTGTGGTATGCACTATGATTGAAATTCATCTCTGTGCAGAAGGATCCAACAAAAACTAAATATCATTTAATCCCACTGAAATACTCAAGACAGGGCTTCAGTGAGACTTGAATGGTGCATAGACAATATAAGAGCCATTTATACAGGGGTGACTATTACCTTAAAGGAGCAATTGACCCTCTAATGCCCAGTAATTTGGCTGGGCAGCGTCAGATTGCATAGAAGAAAGGGCAGAGCAATACTTCCTCTATGCTGTGAAGTTGCAGAAGAGCTGTTGTGAGGTGGCTATTCCAGCCTAATTTCTAGAGCAGCCACTGCAATCTTACAGACCCTCTCTGCTGGGAAGGACTAGATGTATTGGGGGTTTGGGGGCTAGGGAGAAGGGAATGAAGATGAATCACTTGGTTCTAAACACCTCCAGAGAGGCAACACTCCCCTGGGGATAATTGTATATATTCATTCTAACTGGTTTTCCTGAAACCAGCAGACAAAGAATGGGCTTTTGATACAAAAAATCTGTGTTTAAACTGACTCAGGGCCTTTTCTGTGATCCAGCAACTGGACAGGACTCTGTCAAAGGGAGTGGAGGGGCAACGATTACAGAACGGAGGGAAAGACTTTAGCTTTCTAGGATCCCATAAGACTGATGAATGACTCCTGGTATGTTTAGTGTCTGTTTAAATTTGTTTACTGTCCTTCTGATGTTTTCTCCATAATGCTTTTACCTTAAGAATGAATGTATTTGGTTAGAAAGAGTTGTGTAGTAACTTGCAACTGTTAGCAATACCCTGCTCATAGCCTGTGGAGTGAAAGCAAAGCACCGGCACTGGCCGCTAGGCAGATTGAATTTCTAGGGATGTCACAGTGTAAGGCAATGCCCTGTGTAGCCTTAAAAAACACCCAGTCAGAAGGGAGGGGGCCAGGAATCCCAATTCAGAGAGAAGTGATGGCTGTAGATCTCAGACCTGACTAGGCACTCATGGAGTGGACCATGGAAGAGGGTACGTAGGCAATATTCCACTGAAAGTGTGAAACACAGATTCATAGATTTTAAGGCCAGAAGGGACCAGTATGATTATGATTATCTAACTTCCAAATTTCACGCAGCAGTTCCTGCAGGAAGCCGAGATCTTGTGTTTGCGCTAGAATATATTTGCTTGCCTTTCAGTGCAAGTAAGTGTGTGTGTGTCCTTGCTTATTTCAAACATAGAGTCCCCACTGCATATGGCCACAGTGTAAAAGAAGCATCTATATCTTCAATGAGCCTTGATTGATTAGTCATTGGTGGGCAGAAAGAGGAACTGGCTCTTTTAGTCACCGAATTCTTGTTAGGTAGAGAATTGGAAGGAAACTCAATCCTTACTTCCTACTGCAGGCCTATTTCCCACTGGTGGAGACAAGCGCTACTCAGAAGTGGGATCTCATCCCAAAATGAGCACAGGGGATTGGTTGTAGGCTACCTGGTGGTAGCAGGACCTCTTGGCTAGGGCAGTGGAGGTGCTTGGGAAAGGCTACATATCTTAGGCAGAGGACTCATGTTGTTGTTGCTACTGTTAGAAGGATCAATTGCTAGTACAGCCTGAATCCAGGGCTGGGAGGCTGGCCCAAAAAGTAGGCCGGCTGCACAGTTTCAGCCAGCCTGGAAGAGTGGGCCATACGTATGAGCAGAAGCCCTAACCAGTGCAGTGATCATGGGGACAGACACCCCATAATGCACCAGAGTCACAGGAAGACAGCAGATCCTGGAGGTTGTGATAAAACAAAGAATCAGAGACTGCAAGATAAATTACGATATTTGAATACAGGGATCCAGAGCATTGTATTTCATTTAGAAACAACCAGAGAAATGTCTTTTCACATCATTCTTTTTTTTTATCTTAGCTTGAATATAAAGTGAGACAGTATACAAAATGAAGCATGTCAATGCCTTCAAGGCACAGAGTATATCTTACACAACGAGCGGCTATGAGTCTCAGTGCCCAAATTCGCAGACTCAGGCATTTGGGGCTTGTGCTATGACACTTAAAACAGCTGTGTGGAGGTTGCAATTTGGGCTGGAACTTGGGCTATGAAGCCCAGCCTCCTTCCTAGGCTTCAGAGCCAAAACTCCAGTCTGAGCCTGAACATCTACACAGCTGTTTTTAGCTACCTGTTGACTCAAGCTCCAAGATTCTTTGCTACATACTGTGTAGATGGGTGGTTCTCAAGCATTTATATTGGTGACCACTTTCATGCTATTATAAATTCTGGAGGCAAGGCAGGGTGCTGGCTGACAGCTCGAGACCCATCGAGACCCAAAGGGGTCACAACCCCCAGTTTGAGAACCCATAGTGTAGACACAGCCTCAGAGACTATATACCCTCCAATAACTTTTGCGAACCATTTTTTTATCAGTTTACAAAGGGCATACAAAGAAAGAAAATGTAAAAATATTCTAAATTAAAAAGTCAAGCACATAATTTACAAATCTGTTCTGAAATTCCAGCCCACGTGCTTTGATGTGGAGAATCCCATGTACCTCTTGCTAGGTCCCAACCTTTTAGTTTCCTTCAACAAGCTTTGAGGAGGCAGGAATTTACCACAAATAAATGCCACTCTCAGATATATGCCAGTGACTTAATCTGGGGAGGCACAAACCAAAATTCTTAAAAGAAACTATTAAGGGACCCTGCATCCCACACCTTCTGAGTGTGACTTTCTGTCCCCTCCTAATGGTGGCTGGTCTCTGTATACAGTTTAATAAGTCTGCTTAAGCCTTTGCTCACAGAACTCAGGCAATAGGGCTATACGCTTTAAGAATCCAACACGTAGATTCAATCCCTAATGCTAACAGTGAAGTCACACAAAGCTACAATAAGACTAGAAGTCCTCAATGTGAAAAATAATCATATATTAACTGACAAATAGTCCAAATGGCACTCCAGCCTCAGTCCCAAATAGGATACCTCCTTCCCCTTGTGGTGATGCCTGATGCAGGAGTACAGTGTGAGAATGGCAGGGTGATTCCTGTTCTGAATGGCAAATCCAAAAGATACTAATTAGTTAGACAGCTGCAAAGCTATTTATAATATAAAACTGAAGGATTAAATGAAAGGTACTTCTTTAAACCAATGTACTCTGGGGATGTGAAGGGGATCAGGATAGTTTCACAGCTATGCGAGACTTAGGTGATCTGTGTGTGTTTAAATGACTCTTGTTAAGATCTACTAAAGTTAGAAATGCGAGAAATTAGAGCAAATGGCAACATATTACCTTGCTGATTTCAGAGGCTGTTTGAAGTTAGGCTGTTCAATTTATATATATAAGTTTCACAGGCAAACTCTTTTTTAAAAAAAATTAAAAATGCAATAAATAGCAGGGGGAAGAGATGATGTTATTTTTCAAGGCTGTCAATTCAGCACCTACAAGGAGCATAAATTCACATAAATTTATCTCTTTAAAAGGAAAACATAACAAGTTGTTCTCCCATCTGAGGTTTTTGCATTTTCAGTTTCAGTTGCACGTCTGTTAGTAAGGATTAGAGTTCCTGATTTCTTTTTCTTGCTTTTTCTCATTGCCCTTTTTTCTATTGTGTATTTAATTCATTTTCCCCCTTTCTATTCTTTCCATATTACTTACTTGTTTCTGTAAGGTTAGACTGTGGAGATATCGCTAGCCCTGAGTAAGGGGCAGTGCATGGTCATGCTGCCCCAGGAGCAGACCGAGGACTCTAAATCTCACTTCAGCCCCTGCTTCCTCACTTACTTTACCCTCACCCTGGCTCAGCCATGTTCACGAACTGGAGAGGTGCTGGGTTTGGGGGGAGGGAAAGGGGATCAAAGCTCCCTGCATACCTACTCCCTGCCACTTGCAGAGAACTCTCCCTTCTGTGCTGTAAGCTGCAATGCAGGTAGCCCACACAGAAGTAAGAAAGCATGTAGGAAGGTCTTGCCCATCGCTACTACTTTCAATTATTCTTTTCTGTTTGTCTTTGCTTTTCTTTGTCCCGTTCTCTTCATTGTTTTTCTTTTTCTCCCCTTCTTTTCTTCTTTGCGCATTTTCATTTCCTCTTTTATTTTTTCTCTCATTTTCTTCTCCTACTCTCTCCTCATGTTTTAACTCTTCTTTGCCTATATCTTTCTAGTGCCTTTTCCCACTTCTTTCATTCTCTGTAGCACTCCATCCCCTCTCACTGTTGTTGCTCTTTCCCCAATCCCTTTTCTTTCATCCTTCCTTTCTGCCTCAGCTTGCTGTAACTGTTTTCCTCCCTTTTGGGTGGCATTTTTGCACAGCATCACAATAAGAAGCTGTTTCAAAGTATTAAATGATCCTGTGAAAAGTCATTGTAGAGTTCATGTTTATTGCCTCTCTTTTATTCCATTTTGTATGTGCTCATCTTACAGCTGGAAAGATATATATATTTCTAACTACCAGCCCTGCACATTCAGTCTGGGAAGTCAAACTGGGTTCTAACCTGCTCCCATTTAAACAGCTAAAAGAGTGGCTCGATTTTCAGAACTTCTCAGCACCTATTGTACTATTATATTCAATAAGAGCAGCTGGGTGCTGAGCAGTTTTGAAAGTCTGACTTCTTCACTGAGGTGCCTAAATGGAAGCTGAGCTCCTTTGAAAACCTGGCTTCTCATGTTCAACTCCTAGGTCATAGTCCCTTGCTTATGATGGGCCACATGATTGTATAAAGTGACCTTCTACAGGCAATACTTTATAGGTGCTTTAGCGTAGTGCATTCTTTAAGATATTGCCACAAAGTATCCTCTTAAAATTGGTATTCCAAACTGCTTCGGAAGATAGTTCAGATCCATGGGAAATTCATAACTAGACCGCTGTTCTTTTTCATCCCATTTCCATGTGCTATAGATAGCTTTTACAAAGTAAACCATCACACACAAAGGGAGATAGGGCTGCAGTAATGATTTAAAAAATGACTAGAGCATGGCTGGCACGGAAACTTTCCATCCTTCTTGAATATCAATGGTGCTGAAGTCATGTTCAGAGCCTCAATATTTTAGTAATTTACAAAATGTATTACCTTTACCAAAAAATGTAAAATGTCATAGCGCATGAGAGATCAGAAAAAGATGCATGCTGTCTCTATACAGGCAGATGTGGTTGTGGAGAGAAGTTTGGGCAGATTTGTAAGTAATAGTTAAAGGGAAAATTGTTAAAATCCAGTTCCTCTCCTGGGCCTGTAGGGGAGAAAGAGGAAAAATACTTCTAGAAAAGCCAGTTTCTATGCAGGTAAACTTTGATTCATAAAATTCTCTACAATACAAAATGCCTTTGTCTTCTCCATGATGACAACAGGCTATCGTGCTATATGTCCTCCCGATTATATGTAAACTTCACTGTAATCTTCCTGCTTAAAATCCATTTTACACAGAGGATGTGGAGCCAAATATGGCTCTTGGTTACACCCATACAATGCCAATCAACAGTGCAATAGGCAAAATCTCCACCCTAAATTCAGAGGCCCTCAGACTGTGTAGTGCTAACTTCCCATATCTCTCACTGAAATCAGTGGTGGGTGTTCATCACTTCTTGGGATTAGGCTGCGGTTATTTAAATGTAAGTGCCACAGGACACACTGTGCTATAAGGGTCTAATGGTAAAAGCTTAGATATTAGAGCCAAATAGATCCGGTGTAACTCCAGTGAAGACAGTTGTCTTGCACAAAGGCTGAATTTGGCCCCTAACATTAATAGGAACTACATGCACATATCAAAGGGAGACCCCTCCTCCCCTTAAGCATACTGCTGAGGCAGGACTGTGTTCAACTATAATGGCATTATAAAGCTAAGCAATAAAAGCAGTCACCCTACTGACTAACATGAAATATTAGGTTGGTGGAATAAATCACATCTTATGCTTAATTCACTGGTAAATTGCATTAGAGGTATACAGTGTGGGGGGCAGAGAATGCATACTGTGTAAAAAGCCGTGTTGTTTCATTTAATTTCCTGGAATACTGAAAACAGTTCTTTGAATGTTGCTGGTGTGTGAAATCCTCATACCTACATAACACTTTGGCTTGTTTCAAAAAGAATGCTTCATTATCGTATCACAAAGTATTCCTGAGCATAAAAAACCAGTCACCCTCTTGTCTCTTACACTGCCTCTCATTTGTTTAGACAGATTTAATACCAATAGTTCTGAGTCATTGTCTGGAAACGTTTCTAAATGAATGACCACCAATTTTGCACGAAGAGTTCTGTGGGGACAGGCAGAGTGGGAAAAA
Organism: Dermatemys mawii; assembly: GCA_007922305.1. Classification (NCBI taxonomy): domain Eukaryota; kingdom Metazoa; phylum Chordata; order Testudines; family Dermatemydidae; genus Dermatemys; species Dermatemys mawii. Next base: position 57,146,508 of record ML677334.1, read on the forward strand.
AGTAAAGTGTTCTGAATAATGTTCAGAGATCTATCAAGCCTACGTGCTCAGTTCAGCTAAGGTCAGTTTGTTCTGTCTTACTTTTTTCCCCCTGTTCTCTTCTATCATCTCTCACTGATAAGGTCTATCAGGTAAGGGTTCAGAAACCAAAAGTGAGGGCCCCACCATGTCTGTTGTTAGAATGAAATAGGCATCTCTTCCAGGTCTTAAATTGCTTTCAATTCCACTGATACTGAAAGTGCCTGTTATCTATAACTTTGTAATTTAATGGGTCCTTTATCTAGATTTGTTCTAAGAATAGCAAATAAGTGAATCATGTCCAGGGCATAACAGGCTCTCAAACATAAATTATAAATCCCACAGCTTAAAAATGTAAGTAAGCAGACAAGAGAGATAACTTTTTGACTCTGAAGATCACAGAATGCACATCAAAAAGAGAGTAATGCCATTTAAATAGATACCCAGAGCCCCCATTTGGATGAAATGTCCTTTGTCTCTTATTTTTATTTTCTTTGTTTGCTGTTCTGTTGCCCAAATGCTTTGTTTCACTGTTGGCTGCAGTAAATACACAGAGCAGAATCAACAGCCATTTGATGCTTTAACTTCTGCTCTGTAAATTTCATGCTCTCTACAGGACAATGACTAAAGTTGACAAATATTTTCTAAGTTGTCACATACAATCACACCGCTTCTTATGCTGATTTTATTTTTGTCCAAGGACTGTGGCAACAGATGTTAATGTGGTATAAATGAACACATCAATTTTCTCGCACCTGGGCTGACAAGTGTTAGAGAAGTTTGCTTGAGTTCGACATGCTATCTGACCTCTACCTGTCTCTCTCTGTTACATCAAGTTGCTGTATTTCCCTATCAAGTTTTCTGTGTCCTATTCTGCTGTAAAATATGGTCTGTTTCTTAGAAATGAAAAACCTTTTATGCCTGGCTCCCTAGTGAAACAATGGTCCAAGTTCTGTGCCTCTGAGGATTAGCAAACAAACACACCCATTCCTTCTTTCCAAGGGCAAAAAAGAGACAATGGGGTACTCATTAAAGGTGTGGAAGTCCTTATCTCTTTTGATTTGTCAGAAGGGATTCTTTTTTTTCTTTTGGCCACCACAGTTACCTTAGGCCTTGGTTACACTGGCACTTTATAACGCTATAAAGCCGCCAGAGTGCTATAACTCCCTACCTGTCCAGACTGGCGAGGCACGTAGAGTGCTATAAACCCACAGTTATACCAGTGCTGGTAATCCTCCCTTCCCAGAGGATTAACAGCTATTGCGAATTCAGTGATCCGTATTATCGCAAGTGTGAACGGGCATTAACACTCCAAGCGCTACAAGTGATCTCTGCAGACGCCTGGAGCCATTTAAGGCAATTGACGTCTCTTCCCTTTGTTTTGAACTCAGCTGGAGGAATGCTGAAGTATGTTTTCAGAGTTTCTCTCTTAACTCAGCAGATCAGCAATGCAAATGTTTATGAAGGGAACCTATGTGAAATATAAAGCCTGCTAGTCTTATCTGTCAAAGGACACTTACTGACAGGCTCTCAGAAGGATGACCTCTCTCCCTCCGCATACCCACAACACGTTCCCCCTCGCCCCCCCCCCCATTTGAAAGGCACGTTGCACCCAGCTGAATGCTGGAATAGCTGCCCATAATGCACCACTCCCGTGCCACTGCAAGTGCCGCAAATGGTGCCATGCTATACCGCTGGTGGGTCTCAATGTGAACACGCTATAGCACTATCCCTATAGCTGTATACAAGGACAGGTATAACCAAAACTGCTATAAAGCTGTAAGTGTAACCATGCCCTTAATTATTACTTACATGGCAGCTATCTTTAAGCAAAGGCCTAGTTAATGCTATTGAAGCATCAGCTTCACAATTAGTAGGCTAACTAAACCACCAGACAATGTTTAAAATTATGTTTGCAGATTTTGTCTGGTGCATGCGTACTGCTGAACATGGCTCGCAAGAAAACAAGAATTCCATTTTGCCAAATATGTTGAGATTTTAACATTTGTTTTTATTTCACATAGGAATACAAATGAGATCTGGCAAAACTTTTAGTGAAAAACAAAAATACACCTATATGAAAGAGCAAGAACACATTCTCTCCACCTCAGCATAATCTGTTAGGGGACTCACCTGGGACATGGGAGACTTAGGTTCAAATCCCTATTCTGACTCAGCCCAGATGAGTTGCCCTATCCACTGGGCTCTTGGCTACTCTGGGGCAGATCTATCTTACTATTCTATTGGGGCCTAAGAAAGCTTCCTCGTGAAAATGTAATCAAAATGTTTCCACAAAAAGTTTTGAGGAATTGGCTTTTTCTGGTCAAAACTCAACAATATTTTGTTGAAAAATTCCCAGCCAGCTCTACTTCTGAATACACCATGACACTTTCAGCATAATGAACTTGTTTTTTTAAAAAAAATATGCTAGTTTTGTGTAAGGTCATAATAACTGAAATCCCACTAGCCCATTTCACTGTGGAGAAAACAACATTTTTTTTCTTTTCCCAGAGTCTGAAGTCAAACATTTTCTTTGTTTCGATGTGCAATTGTAATTCTCTTAAACATAGGAAACAGAAATTGCTTATGAGATCAGCATAGGAATCAAATAGATTCTCAGACCCTGCAGAAGTGTGGGAAGTACTCATAACACTCTCATTGACTTTAATAGCTGATCCAACTTCAGTTTGGGACTCAATTCATTCGGCCTGTCTTGTGGTTACCATGGGCCAAACGAACTGCTGTGTTCCTTGAAACCCCAACTCTGGAAATCAGTGCTTTTCGGCAACTATGTCACAGACTTTACACTAGGACTCATCAGACCATTTTTGGTGAAATTTTAAATGTTACAAAAACTCAGTAAGCTGATTGAAAAACAAACTAAAATAATATTGTGAATTATTTTTTAAAAAAGCAAAAGGGTTTGTAGAAATTTTGAAAAATTTAAAATAATCATTTAGCTTTTTTTCTTAGATAATTGGAACTGTAAATTCATGCCCAGAGTTAGTGTTTTGAAAGATATCACAAATATGCATCCCTCACAGCAGGTTAGCATTAGCAGCAGCACTAACAATGGGATATTCATCTGTTCCTTAGGCTTATTAACAGGGTGTTTAGCAGTACAGGTTTTTTCCCCCCCTCATGCTGTTTGGCAAATCTCTATTTCTAGCAATAAGAACAATTTTTTTAAAAATAAATTCTGTAGATAATGTATTCCTAAGAATAGACCATCATTTAGTGCTGACATTTTAGGAAGATTCAAGAGGCAATTACAATAACAAAGTAAGCAACAGAAACATGATGTGTGCTGAGTTACATGTACAACAGTAGTATAATATAATCTGTAAGCGGTACTGGTATGGCTCCTGTGATAGGGGGCTGAGCAACAGAAACTGAACCAGCCCTCTGGTCACTGCAACTCCAGTTAGTGATGGATGAGATCATCATCAGGCTGGAGAGAGCTAGAAAGCTAATTAATCCATTCGCTAAGAAAATAGAAAAGGCCGAGGAAGGAAATGCCAGGAGAAGAAAGGGTGGAAGACCTGGGATCCCATAGTTAGTTCCAACATAGATCACCTACCTTTCCTATCCTTGACCTGGGGGACTGGGGCTGTTGTAAGTAAGGTGCTGGATAATGCTATAAAGGTGGCAGTGTAAATGCTGCAAACAAACTCCATATGGTGTATATAAGCAGAGTCTCCTAGTGGTCATTGTGTGCAGAAGAATATAGGAGTGTGCCCTATTACAGCCCCTATTACCATAATATCTGAGAACCTCACAATCTTCAATGTATTTATTGTCACAGCACCCCTGACGTAGAAAAATATTATTTCTACATAGAGGATGGGGCAAAGAGAGACTTGGGCCAGGTCTGCACTGGGGGGAGAGGGGGTAGACATAAGATATGCAACTTCAACTATGCGAATAGCGTAGCTGAAATCAATATATCTTAGGTCGACTTACCTGGGCATCCTCATGGCAGCAAGTTGACTGCTGCCGCTCCCTCATCGACTCCACTTCCACCTCTTGTGGCAGTGGAGTTCTGGAGTTGACGGAGCGAGCGCTCGGGGATCGATTTATTGTGTCTACACTAGATGCGATAAATCGATCCCCAATAGATTGATCATTACCCGCCAATCTGGCGGGTAGTGTAGAAGTACCCTTAGTCACACAAGCAAGGAATTGAACTTGGGTTTTTTAAGTGCTAGGTTCGCACCTAAGCTTCTGGAACATCCTTCCTCCCCAGTGTTTAAGTCTAAAGGGAGCCATAGTTTTAAGGATCTTTGCAATTTAGTATATGCATAGTTTTTGATGCTTTGAGTATCCCCCTTAATAGGGAGAATCTAATCCTGCTCACCCCTTAGGGTCTTATCTCCATTGCTCTGCACATTCAATAGTCATTTATACCAGTGCAAAATGCATGGAAAATAGAAGTAAATTGCTACCATTCTGACTTGGCAATGTTTTGCATCAATTTTTCACTAACTTTACACTGATGTAAATGATTACACAACAAGCCATTTAACGAAGAATCAGGCCCTGCATTTAAGATGTTTACACGTCTGTGCAATTAGCATACATACAGAAGCTACTTTCTTTCATCACTGAAGTGTTACACTTAGGAGGCTGTATGTATCTGCTGAGTCAATAAGTTTATTCTAATGTGTCCTTTATATTAGAGGTCTGAACTATCATGGGTTTTTAACACTACACATTGTTAAAGTAACTGAGGAATTGCCTTTTATACTGGAGAAACAAGCACTTTATAGCATTAGAACGGCTAATATAATGACCCTGAGAAAATGCTCTCACTGAAGTCTGTGGGAGGAGGGAGTTTGCCATTGGCTTCACTGATAGCTGAATAAGAACCCAAATTAGTAATTGAACTCAATGAGGTCAGACCTGCAAAAAAATTCTTTTACAGTGCATAAGGCATTTTGATTATAATTGGAAAAATGTAAAGGTAATATATTTTACCATCCTTTGTGCTGACTTGGCTCTCAGCTCAGATGCCCGCAGTGACCTTGTTTGCCTTTGGAAAGCTCTGACTTCTAAATGTTGTGGCTTTAGCTAGCTCTATTATTTTTAGAGCTGGCCAAAACAATGGAAAGTCCCACGAAAAAATCATGGAGTTTTGTTTCCTTTTTATGTCAAAGCATGTTGGTGAAGTCAGTGGGGTTTCCCCAGCGTATCTAAGAGAAAAAATTGGCCCACTCTCTATATTTTTTCCCAAGGGAGACATAGGCAGTTAGACAGATGGAAATGTGAGCTGTATTAGCCAGAAATATACTGCTGTGCACAGTCCTGTAGGTAGGATGAAGACCAAATATGAATGAATGCTGAGAACATTTATTAATTTTACATGGTAGGAAATAACTCTTTTACTTTCTAGGCCAAATCATCACCTGACGTTAATCAGTATAGCTTCATTGATTTCAATGAAGTCAATGGAGCTATGCCAACTTATACTTTCAGGGATCATTTCTATAGTTTATAACTAGAGACGTCTAGCCAAAAATGTCTGACCATTTGAGGGTCTTGTCCATATTGTTCCTATCCACAAAGCATTAATTTGCATGAGATTCCTTTTCCAATAGTCACAAATACTGTTTATGTGATTAAAAGTTTATATAAATGTAATCAATAATAATAGCCTCTTAACTGACACAAAGGTGAAAAATGTCAGACATAGTTCATTCACACATATAAGAAATAATTTAAAAAAATATTTCTGCATGTACCGCTTCTTAAAAGTTTCCATATATGTATTGCCTTTGCATAATTGGTGCATTTCAGATTTATTCACTGAACAGGCTAATTCAACAAGCAAGTTGTCATTAAATTTTACGAGGTGGAGGTATGCTATATTTGTATACTTTTAATGGGTGCAATTCTTCATCAGCCTTCATTGTAAAGGATTTCACTGCACATACCAATGCAAGAAATATAGATCATCAAATGGACTGCCTACTCTGCACTACATAAGCCCACATTTGATTTGAGTAATGTAAATGGTCCCTGATTATGGTATTAAAACATGGAACCCAGATTTTTAATTTAGAAAATTTTCAGTGTGTCTGTAGTGCAAATTTTATTGCTCCTGATACTGATCTCACTCACACAAATGTAAATCAGGTATAATTCTGCTGAAATGTGTACATTTACGTTGTAGAAACAGTGTGAAAACAGAATCAGAACCATTCCCTTTAGCATATTAATGTTTTCTTACTATATAAAAAGGGCCACAGTCGTATCTGCCAGGAGTGGGTGCAATTCTACTGAAACCAAAAGTGGTAGGGTCACCTGGTGAAAAAAAAAAACAGCTTGTGTCAAAATATAAGTTTTATGGTTGAGCTCAACATGCAGCTTGTTTTCATTTTGCCATGTGCTTTCTTTTTGCCATGTGGATGCCGTACATTGGTTGGTCTTTCATGATCAGGTTCAAAAGCTGAGGAGAGATTCATTTGTATTCACCTCAGCTTGCAAAGGGGGCTTTGCCATTCATGCCTTCCTTTCATGGTTTTCATGAACATACCTTTGCTTATGACTGAAGAAAGGTGAAGTGCATGCAAGATGTATGTAAAAATGATTATGAAACATTATTTATTTCCATGGACGCAAATAGGTATCAATATATTGCATGTTATACCCTTTACATTGGAGCTTACCCATCAATAGACACAGATGGCTGTTCACATCCCTCTTCATCTCTCAAAACTTATTCTTAAGCAACTCAACACTGAAAAACTGGGGTGGGCATTCTTCTTTGACACTGACTTTGTGGCAAAGTGTGGAGGAATTCTAAACACCGAGATAAATCAATGTGAAGATCCCAACTTTATTGCGATAATAGTTACCAGAACGGGGTCCTCAGTTTTATTCATGCTGACTATTCTGTCCCTTTGCCAAAGAGATTGAATATGCTAGCCTTCGTGTTCTGATGGTCTTGCTCAGATGTAGAAATTTTCTGTTCACTTACACACACCATTTGTGAGAAGGGAGCTTGTCAATCACAAGCTTGTCAAGATTCACTGACAGCTCATTAGCCTAATGATCGCATGATTCAGTGGTTTTAAAGCTTCACGTATTAAAGAATACATTTCAGCCAGCTCCTCGGTGATCTTTCTGAGAAACATTCTGATCTTGTTCTGTCATTCTTCATCAGTCTTACACAAATGAGCAGATCTGTCATGCTCTGAACCTCTTGTGAAAGTTCCTTCCCTTTGCCCTGTATGAGAGCTGACTGGAGTAGGGCTGTTACCACCCTCCACTTACTCTCCCATAGAGTTATAAGACTGTACCAGGAATGAACTTGTACAGAAGATTGACTAGTTGCTTGAGACATTATCCATGTGCTGTTTCTATACAAAGTTTATGGGCTATGGAGTGCATCTAAATCCCAATGACTGGATATACATCATCCAACTGGATCTCCATTTTGAACAATGCTCTTTCAAGATTTTATGGAGGACCTCGCTGTAATATGATTGGTCACTGAAATATGCTTCCTCCTACTATAAGGATGTTCCCAGATTTCCTCAAGAACCATGGGCAACTCCACTTGAGCAAAGGCATGATCTTGAACTGCATGCTCATACTCATCCTGCTTTTTGGCCAACATGGATCTACTGACACTAGAGGAGAGACACAAATTTGAGACCTTTACAGGAATACAGTGAAAGGACAGGATGATGATAATTCAGTAAATGTAGTTATAATCTCATATATTTTGTGGCTTTGGTGGCCAAGGTTTTGGTATCAGGATAAATATATTAATGTACATCTGACATACTCTAAATCAATAATGACCACCATCTCCTCCAGACAAGAGATAGCAGCCAAGAGCTCACTAACCCAGTCAAACTCCAAAATATATCTTAGGTCAGGCCTGCACAACATGCGGCCCGGGGGCCACATGCGGCCCGCACAGGCTCACGGTGCGGCCCACGGGGGGTGAGTAGAGGAGGGGCAAGCCAAGTGATGGAGTGGGGGGAAGAGGGGGAAGGCGAGGGCGGGGCTTTTTGGCCCGCAGCTGGGTTTTTTGCAGTAATATGGCCCTCGCTGCTTTCTGAGTTGTGCAGGCCTGTCTTAGGTAATGCCACCTCACCAAAAGCCATGTTATAAGACATTTAATGATTCACTGACAGCTCATTAACACTAGCCATTAATATTTTTAATTGAAGTATCCACACCTTTCTGATTGCCCCATGAATCTCCATGGCTCTTTGATGACATGACGGAAGCAGCACAAAAGAACAAAAATCAAGTGTTACTCATAGCAGAAAGAATGTGTTAATGGACAAATTCAAGAAGACACAAGGAACCCTTGAAAGCCTACAGCAAGGCTCTTGAAGAAACCAGGAAATCCTTTTGTCTCCACTGTAGCAGCTTCTAGATTATGTCCCAGCAGAACTGTTCAGCACCATGAATTGTGTTAACAATCCAGAATGAATCCTTTCAACTTCAAAGACCATAACTATTACCTTAATTCTCAGAGCATATCATTTGCATTGGAGATGACTTCTCAGCTCATTGGGATCAGACAATGAACACAGACATGACTATATTATTCTTATCTAGCGATATATATGTGTTTATCTTGGTATGTATATGGTTTTCATCAATGTAACATTCTGCTGAACACCTCCATAATATCCGAGCGTATCACCAAGTTTTTTTCAAATCAGAAGAGAGGTAGTAGCACAGATTAGCCAGAAGAAATGACAAATGATATCATCTTCCTTGATTTGAAGAAAAGTATCAGCCATTTCTGACTCAGACTTACATTTTGGGATTTGTATTATATCCTGGTTAATGTTGGAAGCATTGGCAAGCTTATGTTGTCCACAGGTATCTTTCAGATGTGCATTTCACTATAGGGCACATGTTGTACAGTCCTAATGCAGATAATACTCACACTGCTGCCAGTAGAAATTTTGACTTCATAAAGTGAACATTGATGGGATAACAAACAGGGGTTCTCAGAATTAAACCTAGATAACATTAATCAAGCTCCAGAATGAGTAGTGACAGTAAGAGGCACAAATTTATAGCCCAAGAATGCTGATAAGTAGATGGTGTTGCATGGCATGTGATGCAATGAAGCATTTGAAGCCGTTAGACAGTGAATCTCACTATGTATGCTACTTCATAACAATGAACTTCAGAGGAAAATGTTCAGCCATTCATTTCCATTTGTATTGTCTCATTGTTTTCTTGTGCTCCCCCATTTGGCTGTATCCATCTGTTGTCTCTTTGGAGCATGGCCATCTTTTCCTTGTACAGCACCTAGCACAATGAAGACCTAACCACTACAAATTATAATAATAACATTGATCCAAGTATGTGATATATCATCCGGTGAATGGATCAGTACTTTTTTGTGAAATCTTCCCTGCACTATATTAACATTTGATGGCCATGGAGATTATACCAAAACCAACATGTCATTTTATACTGGCATGCAACCATTACAGCATGCGGAATTGGAAACGTTAGTTCTGCCTCAGGCCAATCATACACTGGCATGACCCTACTGTAACACAAACAAGTAATATACGTCTCTGGAATTGGTTTATGAGAGTTCATTTCAGAACTGTATACGAGAGCTAAAGTGAATTTGGCAGAAATTGTCCAAGCGAAAAATAGGTTACAGATATTGCAACAAGTCTATACTCTTACATTTTTTTTGAAAAAAGGAAAAGCTAGTAAGTTTCTTCCCAGTATGTACTATTTTTAGCATTTACACAAATCCCAATAAAAGCTCTATTTTTCTATATGTGGATGACTTTACAGATGATCATTAGTGCTTAGTGACAATTTATGGGATGGGATGTGTCAATCCAATCAGTGAGTGACTCATTTTGTGCGCTTTTGAGGCTGACCATGAAGTGCTGCCCGTCACTGGATTTAAAAAGCAGAGCAGCTTCAGGAGTTTTTATCTCTGCAGGACTGCTGGCTAGGGATTTGAACAGAAAAGAAAACTACAAGAGGAAATTGGTTTGGACAAGAAGAGCTTCTGTACATAATTCTTATTAATTTGAAGATGAAATGCATTCTCTTAGAAACAAAAAGATAGTGTGTGATGGCTTATTCAATATGGTTATTGCTATAGGATTCAGCCCCATTTCTTGAGGATTAGAACTGACTGCCCTGCACTGCCTGTTTATTGGCAATGGAATTACTGGAATGTAGTCATGCTACTACATCTCTTTTCTTGGAAATGAAGTGAGTAAAGGAAATAGAGGAAAGCAATGATGGACTTGCACAGAAAGCTCTATCTGGTTTCCAGTCTGCAAATAAGCTATAAAACAACCATCAGAAAATCAATTTATGCTTACTAAATCCTTACTTTGCTTTTGAACAGTCTTGCAATGAGGAAACCTTAATCTGATGCTAGAGGAAGCACTTGTCACAGAGGCTGATATTTGCATTTAATCTGGGAGGCCTGTTCCAAAATTTGGACAGGAATTTGTGTACATGCTAAATCAGCCAAGGTAGAAATTTGAGCAATGAGCTGGGGAAGGTGTTCGTGAAGGGATTTCTTCTCTACCCCTTCTCAGCTAAGTAGTCTCTCAGTGTGGATTTGACTCCATATACTGGTGAAAGCTGGTTTAAGAACCCATGCAGGAAGAGAGGATAAAGGCTCATTGCAAAGTGTTTAGGCAGAGGAGAGCAGTATATTAACATGTCACAGGTTGTCTTTGCCCTACATGCTGGCTTTTGATTTTATTGGCTCAGCTGCTCAATATCTCCTTCAGTCACCCATGTGTCGGGCTTTACAAAAACCTTGACATAACACTGGTTCTTAAAATCAGTAAGGCCAATGCTATTCTGAAAACATCCTAAAAGGAGGGACATTCCTCATGTTCAGGGGGACAAGGTTACTCAGACGAAGAACTCCTTCTTCCCCACATCGTTTATTATTTAGAGTGCCCAAGTCATAGAATGCTTTCAACATGTCATCATTTTGGCTGAGCAGATATTGTTTAAGGAAAAAAAGTCTTCCAACTCGGTATTCAGTTCATATTGTTACAGCTGTGAAGATGCTCCAAAATGCATTTCCACAACCAGTCCTGAAAAGCTCAGATTCATGCAGGCTATTCATATTTGGATTCAAAAATGAAGCACAACCTTAATGGCTTATCCTCTGTGGACAACATGAACTGTACTTAGTCACATGATTCACTGTTAGGTGATTCTCAGTGCAAGAAATTGCACACAAAATGCAAAGAAGACCACTGCAGTGAAAATCGTAGCATAGCAGTGAGAACCAATGTATCATAGCACTGAGAAACCTCTTATTCAATCTAGCAAACATCTGACTTTAAACGTGAATGCTCAACTTAAACTGGTAATAAGGAAAGCAACACAGTCTAATCCAGAATAGTACATCGATTTGTTGTTATAGTCTTTTTCTTACAAAGTGAATAACAAAATGCCTTCAGAGTAATAATAGACCTGTAAAGTTAACATTTACAAAATGAAAGCAGGAGAAAGAAATAAGAGTAATAAAAGATCTGTTTTGAGATGACATTTAATAAGACATAGATGAGCAGGGAGGCAGAGAGATTCAGGAAGACTACACCAGGTAGAAGATGCAGTGAAGTGGACTGTGCTTTTGGGTGTTTTTGGCTTGATTGGCTTGTGAATTGCTTATTGGTTAGGTTTTGGCTTGTAGTTGCTTGTTTGGCTTGTAGCTTGCTGTAGCTTGTTGCTTCTTTTCTTAATCTGTTCCCAGAAAGCAGGGGGAAAGGGGCGAGAGAGTCAGGGGTGCACAGCAGGCCCACCACAGCCCCTGATTGCATGCGGAGGGGATCTACTCATGTAGAGTTTTGAGGTTCTCAGGGATTGGCTTGTTTTGGCATTGTTTTGAAATGGGATTAGCTTGATTTTTGGCTTACTGTGAAAGTTAGGGTCCACATTTACCACGTGAAAGTTGGCAACTATGGGACCTTGTGTGAATCCAGAGCCAGTGGTATACGTGGGTATGACCGTCCATGACTGAACATCCAACATAAATTGTATTTGCTCTATAAATTGTAGTGAGTTTACTGTTGTGTTTATGAAAGATGAAATATCAGCCACTTTAGTAATAAGAAGGATGTTTACTTGTGCATTCCCAGGAGGAGGGAAAAGCTTTCACAAGGTCTAAGGTGTAAAAAGGAACTATTACAGTAAAACATTATGGTTTCTAGTAACTGAATTTTTAAATGACAGGTGGGTGTGTATAGTTTAAAAGAGTAGGTTTTTTAAAAAAAAAATAGCTCTGAAAACAGTATTTAAGATATAAATAGTGCACATTGGGAAGGAATTACACAGAAATGTAATTTAAATATGTAGTAATTTAGTAACTGCCTTTAACAGAAACTCACAGGCCCTTGATGCAACTTATTAAAGTTAGGTCCATCAATTAGCCAAGGTGGTCAAGGATGGAAATGGGGTGAACCTAAACCTCTGATTGCCAGAAGCCAGGAGTGGAAGATGTGGATGGATCACTCCAACTGCCCTATTCTGTACAATTTCCCTGACGCTCTGGAAGTGGCCACTGTTGGAGGTAGGATACTGAACCATTGGGTTGATCCAGTATGGCAGTTTTTGTGGTTTATTATGAGGACTTGAACTGAAATCTGGTGACCACTAGTGTGGGCCTGATAGGTTGGAATTTGAAAGAGAAAAGAAGCTGACCAGAAAAGAAGGCAGAAACTTTGGATGGGGGATTTAGCAAAACAAACGATAAATAATCCGCATTCAATATTATCTGCCCATGTTGAAGTCATGAAAAAGTATAACATTTTTTTCACACTAAGGGCTTGAATGTGAATTGTGAAATCCTGTGGATTTCAGAGCAGGGTATAAAAGGTTGTTGAAGTCTGGAAGTGTTGGTCAATGCATTTATGGGTTTGTTTGCTCTTAGTATGAGTTATACCAAAAATATGGAGCCCTCATGTGACAGCATGTTGTTAGCAGCTATAAATATAGCTCTTTTGGGAGCTAGAATCCTGGTCACATAGAACATGCAGGGCACTTGATATAGTTACAGTAGAGAGGAGCTAGGTAGTCTAATTGGGTCTGGAAGGTTAGAGAGGATCATTTCATCTGTAAGCAGTCCAATGAACTAGTGAGATGCTTAGCTCACCAGTTGCGTAGCTGAGAGAAGAAAGCAAACAGTATAAAAAGCTGACCCAGGGAGCAAGAAGGAGACCCCTTCTATCTGATGTGACATTGTGTTGCACCTGGAGCATAAGGCAAAAAATTATAAATAAGACAATTGGTGAAGGTATCCACGTACTGTGCATGGGCTGTTCAATTACCAAGAGGGGTTACCAGCCAGGGTTTCCAAGGCTGGAGAGGGAATTTGCTTATGCCCTCCCAGGACATGCAGATCTCTATCCCTACCCAGCACACCAATCTTCAACAAGCTCTGTGCCAAACCCTCCCTCATTTCTTCTTGCCTGATGTTGCTTTCTTCTGGGAGAGACAAATTATCTGTTGTACTTTCTTCTGCTCCTGGAATGTTTCCCTTACCTGGCATCTATTGGGGAGGTAAAGCCGGGAGAGGGAGAGGGACATGTCTGATGGATTATACGCTTCATGGAAAATTACATGAGTTTGGAAAAAATTTTCATTCTGAAATGAAAACAAAAATTTCAAAATTCCCCATGAAACAAAATTCTGAAAATAAATGAGGTTGATTGAATGGTTTCATGTGGATGAAATCCATATGTTTCATTCCATTTTGATATTCTTTAATTTTTTAAAATAATATAAGCTAAAAGAAATTTCAAAATGAAGTAATTTTGAAATGAAAAATAAAAATATTACATTGTGAAAATGGTGAGTGGAAAAACATTAACATTATTGAAATGTTTCATGTCAAGGTATGGGAGGGTGTTTCAAAAGTAATTTTTGTCAAAATTTACACTTGACAAAGTGATTTGCTTTTGACTAACTGGTCTTTTCTGACAGAAAAACATTCAATTGAAAGCTTTCCAAACAGCTCTACAGAGAAACACAATAGATGTAATATATCAGATAAGGTATTTGACACTGCCACAAAACCTTACTTTAAATGTTAATTCAAATCAATTTGAAAATAAACACTTGGATTGAAAACTGGCTGAAGGACTATAAACAAAGGGCAAAGTATTGAGCTGTACTTCAGCAATCAAGTCTTATTTTTCATTAATTATGTAGAAAAAACAGTAAACACCAAATAAATTACATTTGTGGATGATACTAAGGCTGTGATTGTCTGAGTTTTATGTCTGTTTAGTACTGTTCTCCCTCGAGATATTTACCACTGATATCTCACAATCTAGTCTCTCTTTATCTCATACTGTGAAAGAACACTGTGGCTAAAATGCCACTGACCTTCTGTGAATTTTCACCATATTGACTTTATTTGACTTATAGAGTCAATAACTTTCTCTTTAGAATTCTGTACTTTCTATTATTTGATTTATCTCACAGCTAATATGGGTTCATGACACAAAAACTGTATTCACTGTAATCCAAGACGCTACTTACCAGTTACTCCTTAAATTTGCACTGAGACTTGATAATATGATACATAACTATAAGGTTTATTAATGGTACCTACACTGGGTATGCAGTGTGCACAGCTCAGGCTACCTTCCAAAAGTCCTGTCCCCACATGTGTTGCACGCAGTCTATATTTGGAGAAATAACTTCTCAGGGAGCGAAGAGGTTTTTGGTTTCTTTGAGTCAGAAATCTGGGGGAATTATCCCCAGGACACTATACTCTCTTTTTATTGTCTATTTTATTGTCATTATACTCCATGTACTTTACTGGTGATAAGAAAAAGCAGGCAATATGGTAGATTTGTCTTTTTATCTATTTAATTGCCTGTCTTGTGAGTGAACAGCTCACTCATATGGAGGGAAACATTTGAAAATTGGAAGGGAAGGTGAGAATCAGGATGGGGGAAAGGTGAGAGGGTCTCGATTGTGGCAGTGAGGTGAGGAAAGAGAATTGAGGTTTTTAACTTAAACAAAATGAAACAAATATATAATTAATAAAATATAATCTTTTCATTTCTCTGATCATTTTACTTCCATGATATAGATTCCATTATTTATTTATATTAGGTACTTATATGGACCCTGTTACCATGGTACCTGAGCACCTCACAATCTCTAATATATTCATACTAACAACACTCTTGTGAAGTAGGGAATATCTTTTTCTTTTTGATTGTTTACTTGACTTTGGTTGACTTGGAACCTCGCCACATTTTGATTAAAAACCTAGAATGAGAGCTATAACATGGCACACATTAAATGAATTAAAAGCTAGCTAGCCGATAGGTCTCAAAATGTAATTCTAAATAGGAAATCTTCATTGAGCAGTTGTGTTTCTGTTGGGGAAGTGATAAATAATGAAGAAGACAAGTCACTTATACAAAGCAATCTGGATTTCTTATTAAACAAGGTGCAAGCAAACAATATATATATCAGCCATACTTATGGGATGGGCGACTATATCTTGGAAAGCAGTGACTATGAGAACTATTTGGAGATCATGGTGAATAGCCAACTGAACATGACATCCCAGTGTAATGCTGAGGCCAAAAGGGCTAATGCAATCTTTGGCTGCATAAAAAGGGCAGTCTCAAGTAGGAGAAGAGAAAGTAATGTAAATCTGCATTTGGCAACTGCTACTTGAATACTGTGTCCAGTTCTGGTGCTCACAGTTTATGAAGGATGTTGGAAAAATTGGAGAGGGTTCAGAGAAGAGTCATAAGAATGATTAAAGGATTAGAAAATCTGCCTTATAATGACAAATCAAAGGAGCTCCATTTTTTTTATCTTAACAAAAACAATGTTAAGGGTGATCTGATTAGTCTATAAATACCTGCTAAGGTACAAATATTTAATAATGGTCTCTTCTATCTTGCCATGCATGGTATAACATGATTTAGTGGCTGGAAGTTGAAGCTAGACAAATAGACTGAAAACCTGTATAACTTTTTAAGTTAGAGTAAGTAACCATTGGAACAACCTGTTCAGGCTGATGGTGGATTCTCCATGACTGACAATTTTTAAAACAAATTTGGATGATTTTCTAAAAATATGTTTGAGGGATTATTTTGAGGAAGTTCTATGGCCTGTGTTATACAGGATGTCAGATTAGATGATCACAATGGCCCCTTCTGGCCTTATAATCTATGTTAATAGGGGGGAAACTGTGATATTTTTTCCCCTTGCTGATTTCTTTGTAAAAGTTAAGGTAGTCTACATAACAGGAGCACTGAGAACAGGGAGTTCATGGTGGCTCTTGTCCTTCCCTATGAAAAATAGATTTGCATCTCCCTCTTTCCTCCCTCCACACTTTCTATCCCAGCAACACCAAGCCAGGGGAAAAGGAGAAGAAAGTAAAAAATCTCTGGCGATGCCCATCCCGGGTCTGGGAAGGAAGAGAAGAGGATACTGCTGTAGTTACACTACCTTAGGCCTGGGACAGAGGGCTGAAAAACAGTTCTATTAAAAAGGCTTTGTGTCAGGTCCAACAAGGTATAGGATGTTAATAAAACCATTGTTCTCTGTTACAACATTGAATGGTTAAGCGTGAAGCTGGATTTCATATCAAGTTACACTGGCTTACTCCCATTGTCAGAACCACCATTAAAAATGTTTTATTCAAGATACAAAAACAAATAAAAAATAGTTCAAGGATCTGAAAGGGAAAATATTAAGAAAAGTGTTGTTGTAGAAAGCTTTTATAGGGAAAAGTGAAGTGATGAGATCAGAATAAGTAAAGAACATGTCAGAGTTCTTTTGATTAACTTGAGTGAATTCAAGTCAGCAGAGCCTGATGTTATTCCCCCCAGGGTGCAGAAGAAATTAGATGAAGAAATCTCACCACCATTGACAATAATATTTGCAAACTCAAGGATGATGGAGAGGTTGTGGAACACAGGAGAAGGGCTAACACAGTGCCCATCTTTAAAAGGTGGGTAGAGAAAGAGGAACTACAGACCAGTTAGCCTGGCCTCAGTATCTGGGAAGCTACTAGAGCAATGTATAAAACATTAATTTGGCAAATACCTGGAGGAAGAAGGGGTGATCATTAGCAGTCTGCATAGATTTACTGAGAACAAATCATATAAAATCAGCTTGATTTCCTTCTTTGACAAGGTAACTGGTTTGATGGATATGGGAAGTGTGGTGGACATAATATACCTGGACTCAAGGCTTTTGACACAGTCCCACATGACATTCTCATAAGTAAGCTGGAGAAATAATGACCTAATGGTTGCACCTGTCTTTAATTAAGGGCTCAAGTCCAGTGTTTCCAGAGAAGGAAGCAGAAAATCTTTTGCTCTCCAGCGTCAAGAATTAAAAAGAATTAACTATGGGAAGGGGCTGTGTAATAATGGACTGTTTAGTAAAAGAACTGTTTAACTTTATGTAAGCTAAATGATTACTGAAGTCCTTCATCAATGAGGTTCAAGACTGTATGCCTGGAGAAGGTGAATAAATGGTTAGGCTGGGGTTGGCAAGTGGGACCAGGGAGAGTCAAGGAAGCAACTGTTTAGTCTAGGGATATTCATGATTACTATTGAGCACATCTGGTTCAATGGGGCTGAAGGACTATTGAGCCTGAGGTGATCTAAAGGATTGCTTTGTAGTTTGTACCTTTTTTTTTTGCCCTGTAGGGGGAGGAATTTATGCTTTGACTGGAAAATCCAACCATATGGTACAAAAAGAGAAACTGAGGCAAACCACAACAATGAAACGGCCTTGAGTTAAACTAAGTAGGAACTTGTGAATTGTGGCTCAATTATCTGCACTCACAAAACAGACCCTGTAAAATTGGAGGCTTTCTTTGACAATCTGGCCCATTAAGTCTTTGTTTTAGTGACTCAGGGATGCCTACAGAAAAAACACTGCTGAGTAAGTTACCAAGTAGTTATGCTTCCAGTGGTTAGGCCCTAGAGGTGCTTTGACATTTGTAATAAAGTACTGCTATGATGTAGTTTCTAGATTATTCTCCATCTCATGAAACAATAGAGTAACCTAGGCTAGATGTGAAGGAAACCTATATTACATTCTTCAAAGGTAATCAGAAGAAATAGAAATGAGACAGGTGTGCTGGAAAATAATGGTCTAGTTAATATTTGTGTCCAAAGCATGGACTCTATAAAATGTTGCTATCATACATTATTTTTAAATTGCCAGTACAACTGATGTAATTACAGACGCAAACTTTCTGGAAAGTTCCTAAGCTTTAAAAACATGTTTTTTTGTTTTTGTTTCTGAGGGGGAGACGTCCTCCATTTAGAGTGGGGGGGGGATGGGATGTGCTAAACTTTCATTGGAAAAAGTACTATTTAGTCATCAGCCTGTTAGTTACCAAGGAAATATTTGCCATTATAGAAGATCGCAGGGGAGAGCTGTGCACATACTGTTGTTTACACTATCCTTGAAAGATCAAAGTTTTTTTTTTATTTCTTTCTCAGTTTGGATTGACACCATTGTGATATAGTATTGGAAAAACATTTCTCTTGTTTTCTGTAACATGCAACTTGACTAGACCTCTCCTTGTATCATTCAGTGAACCACCTTTTATTCAATATTTTCTTGTAGTTCCTTCGCTTCCTTGGTCCAATTTTTCCACTAGGATTGAGAAGTGACAAGCAAGCTGTACAATTTTCTAGTATCTGATTTGTGCTAAAATAACACTGGCAACAGATTTTGTTTAGAGGTTGAATTTAGTTTCTTTTTAGGTAATCTGCTTTTGAAGCACTTTCAATATAACTTGGATATATAATAGCCTCTGAAAATGCAAATAAATCAGAAGCATCAGTGTGCTAGTCCTCTTCCTCCTATAACCAGGAGGTGAAGTTGGGCTGTTTATACAAACAGCAGAAGTATGCTGTGCTATCATTAATTACCTGTATGTTGATAGTGGAACTACAATTTATTGTTACCAAAAAGTGCTGTAAGGGAATTGGCTATGCTTGCTGTGCAACTTTGGGAAGTGGAAATTGCCAGGAATATAAAAAAGCAGGGGGAGGGGAGCAAAATAAGCTATATGATTTTGAAACCTGAAGGTTTGGTTTGTTTCTTGGTCTAAGTTGACTAAAGAGGCCTATTGACAGGGAAGAAATTGTAGCTCCCACATTTTCATTTAGAGACTGAAAACAGCCTCTTTCTGCCACCACTAAAATATAAAAAGGGGTGTTCCAAAGTACTGAAACTGTTATCCCTTCCTTTATTACTTGCTTCTAGGGCATTGTAGTGCATAGCTCAAGCATTACTAGCGTATGCATTTATTTTTCCTAGAAAGTATTGTTATCCTTGATAAAAATGGCTTATCTTTCCAAATCGAAGACACTCGGTTGTATTTAAAAACCTAGACACTTATGAAAGACAGCTGGCACCACCTAGCTGCAATGCTCTTAAGATAAAAGTATTTTGATCTCATAGCCCAAAGTGTATTCTGGGAGACAGTACAGGAACACAGTTTAAATATAACAACGTTGGCACATAAGCAATCTTCTGAAATTACCAGTGGGCTGTATTGCATTAATTTCAGTTCTGTGTTGGTGGCTTTTTAAATTTGTTAGACTTAAGATAGAAACATGGAAAAACTACCAGCTGGATGTTTTGCCTCAAGGCTAAGCAATAACTCATTTCAGTATAAATATCATTTCCTCCATAAGCCATTGTTCATGCTTGCATGCCACAAATACTCCATAATCCAATTTTTTCCTGATTTACATTCATGGTTCTTCCTTATACCAGCATATTTTGAGGGAATCCCCTAAATCTTCTGAAAAACTAGGGTAGTATAGTATGCTTGACCTTCTGATAAATATTTAGACAGATGCTTTACAGTTTTGTATCTAAATATGACTGTGAAATATAGACTTCATAGTAATGCTTTTGAACAACTTAATCAGTTGTCATTGATATGTGTTGCAAGACATTTTAAATGTTTTATTGGAATGATCAGTTTAACTATACCAATGTAAAAACCTTCCTCATCATGCCTACAGGATGGGGTACAATAAAAGCATTGATCAGATTACTTTGACTATTAAATACAGACTGCTTTTCTTTAGTCAAATAAATTGAGTCATGTTCCGAGTTCCTTTCTGACTCCTTGTACAAGATAGGCATGAACTAGTGATAACCGCATTAGTGAAAGAATGCAAGGCTATAATGCTTGTTTTATTGGGATGAATAACTTGTTTGGGGGTGAATAGAAGGTCAGGAGCAGAATCCTTGCAAGATCACATAGGTAAAAATTTGGCCCAAACCTTACACATTCTCTGGGGCTTCTGTAGAGTCAGAAATGTAATGCTAGCTCTGTGAAATTGATAAATATACTTCCATGTCTAATTCTTTTAACATTAGGTAAATGTAAATATGCCTTTGAGAGCAACTAGCCTATGCATGCATATACAAATAGTTGATTTAGTAGGGCCCAAACTTCTAAAGTTAGGCCACACACAAACTTTAAGTACCAGAGGGCCTGATTTACATTACCAACATCTCTCACTGAAAATCAAGATGTGCAGCAGAGGCGGTGGGTGGGGCAGGGAGAAACATACATAGAGATCAAAATCCTAAATATTTTTACAGCAGGTGAAATTGATATCATACTGGATGTTCTATTATGTGACCACACTTTGTTCCCTGTTCTTATGGCATGACAGAGAAATGGGACCATATTTTCACTTGGTGTAAGTCCATGTAGTACCACTGAAGTCAGTGTAGCTAAATCAAATGATCTGGCCCTTGTATAAACAGTTTTCAGTGGAAAACTCCTATGCTGCTTCCTCAATCTTAAACAGATTTCCATTTTGCCTTGCCTGATCTTTGTTTTTTCTTTCTTTTTTTTGTCCTGACCTTAGTATTTTACAAGAGAGTGTATCCTTCTTCCTTCAATAATCTGTCTTTTGCATGGTTGACTTCATGTTTGCTTGGCTCAGATTTGTTTGTACTTCCTCTTTCTGACAACTTGAGGTCCTTCCTATCTCTTTTTGAAAATCAAGTCGTGCTATTTTTCAGCTGAACTAATATTGCACCAAGGTTTTCCATTGATATGAGTGTACAGCTCCTATTGTGTTTATGCCCTCAAATGCATTACAGCATTTCCCCATAATGTGCTATTCAAGGATATTCTCCTTTCCTGCCTTGGCTTCTGGCTCGCATAGCTTTCTTACTCTGTGTAGTTTTAGCATGCCCATACTCTTACACTGGGGCCTCTTTTATGGCATATCCTCAAGAAATGTGCTTTGAAGGATATTTTCCTTGTCTTTTGGCCTTTGTAGAAATATGCACATCATTTAGAGCAGAGTCATATTATAGAGGTCTCTTTCTTCTGCATTGTCCCTCAGAAGTTAATTATAACCTTCCTCTTCAATCGCCTTAACTTGTTCCAGATTAAAACATTGTTTATAACTGATACCCCTTGCATAGGTGTTATAGATAATCATCATTTGCAGTTAGTTCATTTGTCACAAAGCTAGTCTCCCTTCCTCCTCTCCAGTCATGGTTGAAAACTTGATTGTTTTCTCACAGATCATCACTTTGCATTTTTATATACCATTAATGGAAAAGCTTCTATTAACTTCTATATACAGATGGATAAATAGCGAGAAATAATTTAGCAGCTCATAAACGAGCTACAGACCAAGAATAACATTCTGAAAAAAAAAAAATCAATGAATACACCTGCGCTTTTTTTCAGAGAAATGGCTAACACAAATAGCAAATTTTACTGAGTTGTCTAAGCTTATTTCAGTGAGCAGCAGTAGGTCTTATCTAGAAATACAATGAAAAGAGAAAATGATCTTAGTATTTCCAGACCTTCCTCATGTAAGTGAAATCTACAATAGTTTAGTTTACTTATTCTAAAATCATTGCTACTGATATTTTGGTATTTATACTTTTGGTCAAAACCACAGATAAGGAAAAGATAATTTTTTAAAGTTTTACTGCACTCTCCCCAAACTTACAAAGCATTTGATTTGTGTGTTTGGTGAGATCCATATTGGTTCCATTCGAGTTGGAAAACTTCATCTGCCCCTAGAGTCTATGTACAAAGACCTTCATGGAATAAAATTAAATATAGGCTCAAAATAGAAATTTAACAGCAAGCTTTCATTCAAAAGGGCTTTCGTTAATACAGTTGGTGCTTATATGAGAAATGATCCCAAAGTGGGAAATGTAGGATAAATTGTAGTGTATTTATAAACTTCAAACTACACATTTAAACAATAATTACCAGCAGCTAACAATTGGTTGGCTCCTTAATGACCCAAAGAAAAGAACTGATTTTTCTTGTGTTGATAAATCTGTCATTTACTAGTGGTTAGCAACTAATTTTCAGACATTCTGAATGCAGGACATATTCCATTAAGTTTATAAATTCATTAAGGCTCCTGTGCACCAGATGGCATAGTACAGGAATGTTTGAAGCACTCAGTAATTAAAGCTGTTAAACAAGTAATAGACTAGCTGTACATTTGACAGTTTGTTGTATACATTAAAGCTTAGAATGCTGCAAAATGTTGGTAAAATAACACATCCATTTCTGAACATCTTGGATTTAGAGACATTCAGATGGATTTGGCCATGACCATGACAAATGTATATTCTGCATGAATGCAGTTGGTTTACCCCCCTTATTTAGAAGGGCAGAGGCCATAACTCCATTTCCAATAACTATTAAAGCTCCAGCAGGAAGGTTTATTAAGTACACTAGAACTGATATTTTGTACTCGGTTGGTAATATCACAGAAATGTTCCTCTATAGGCAAAGTATTGAAAACTTGCTCTTCCAGGCTTGCTTCCCTCTGAAGTTCAGTCTCTGGTAGACTTAGAGGTTGAAATCTTTTCAGCTTCACAGCAGTAAGAAGCCGCAAACCAGCATCCCCAGGACTTGAATATATCATCAAAAGGAGAATATCTACTAGGCTAAAAGAGCAATTGTGCACGTAGAGCTGCAACTTGTACCAAAACGAAAGACCCTCATTGACTTCAGCGTGTTGGATTGGGCCCTCTTCCTATAGAAATGAAGGGGAATGTTGTTTGAATCAGTGGAAGCAGTCCTCAGTAGGACTAAGGCTGGAATTTTACTGCTTTCCTCAAAGTTTCTGAAGAGTACAGCACTTCCTCAAAGTTTCTGGAGAGTACAGCACTCCCATCTAAACCAGCCCTGCTCAGTTGGATAGTACAGGTGAATCAAAAGCAATTGTGGCTATTGTCCCATCCCCTTCCTATTGTATCTTCCTTTCCATGCATCTGATGAAGTGGATTTAGCCCAAAAGCTTATGCCCAAATACATTTGTTAGTCCTTAAGGTGCCACAAGTACTCCTTGTTCTTTATGGAGATGGACATTTGCTGAATTAAAGCCATAGTTACTGAAAAATAACCTTAAATCCCTAGTACCAAAGCCAGGTTGACTTTGACTTAAGATATAGACCTGACTTTGATTAGTAAAGGGAAATTTATACTTCTTGATTTCTCTTGTACACACAAACATAACGAAGTGCAAAATTAGTATTTTTATTTCAGTAGTGTTCAGAATGTGGTAGGTGCTACACAAATAGGTAGATATAATAAGTATCACAGAGGTCTTGTACTCTAAAAATGGAATTGCACCCATTTATATCAAGCTTGAGTTTTGTCCTTTTAGCTTTGTTTTATCTCAGTCTGGAAGGTTTCTTGAACAGTCCCTGATACCCAATGATTGGAGACATAACCAGATTCACAAAACCACCTCCCTTGCCTCAATAATTTTTTTCTGAATTTAGCAATTAAGTTACAACTTTAGATTCTCTCAGTGACTAATGGATGAAAATAACACAGACCTGGACTTACTATGCCATTAAAAAATAGAAGAGAATGGAAAATAGCAAGTATGGGACTTTCAGACACAAAGCACCTACACCTTAAAAGTTTTGTCTCCATTTTCATTTAGAACATATTTTAATGGGAACTTTCCACCAAATTCTACTTCTGATTATTTTTTTGTATTGACAATGGATAATAAACTGCTCACAATGTATTTTATAATACACAATTTAAATTTAGGTTTCACTGTAATGAATTTAGTCATTCCAAATACATGCAGAACTCTTGGGATATGTTCTGAAAACACATATAACATACTTCCAATAATATTTATGCTAAAAGTTATTATTTGCTCTATTTTAATGCAGCCTAAAATCATTGTTACTGATATTTTGGTATTTACACTTTTGGTCAAAACCACAGATAAAGAAAATGCCATTTTTAAAAAAAGTTTACTACACTCTCCCCAATCGTGTGGCACTATCTTTGCTGTACTTTGACTCTCCACTGTTTTCAATTCTTGAGTGTTCTAGAGCTACCTAGGATAGCAATTATTACACCACAAAATGTGTTAAGCACCTGTGATGGGGCTTAACCCCATCACCTGCAAGGCTAATGAACCCATTAGTCATGCTTTGCACCTGGAAGGGTGAATAGCTTATTGGGTCCTGGCAAAAGGGTGTGGAGCTAAATTATGATAAGTAGACTGAAGAAGCGCACTTGGAGAAGAGACTGTGAAAGAGACAGGTCTCTTTGGCTGACACTCCATGAAATGGAAAGATGTCAGATTCAAAACTGGCAGCAGGAAATATTCTTTCACTCAACATGAATTAGAAAGTATAACTCATTGCCACAGGATGTTAAAACCAAGAATTTAACAAGATTAAAAGTTTGGAACTGAATATGGATAACAAGAATATCCAAAGACTGAATAAGTGACAAAGAGTCCTGTGGCACCTTAAAGACTAACTAAAGTATTAAAGTATAAGCTTTTGTCAACGAAGTGGGTATTAGCCCACGAAAGCTTATGCTCTAATACTTTAGTTAGTCTTTAAGGTGCCACAGGACTCTTTGTCACTTCTGCAATTCCAGACTAACACGGCTACCCCTCTGATTCTGAAAGTTTGAATAGTTAATACTAAAGTCTGGAAGCAATATAACATTTCATTCTTAATGGTATAAAACAATCTCAACTAGGGATTAGGATGAAAACTACTGGGGAAGGGCATACAGATTATTCCCCATCTGTCTACTGTGAGATTTCTTGCACCATCCTCTGATCAATGAAACTTCTAAAGTGGTCAGTTTTGCATAGCTTACAATATTTACAAAGAATATATAAATGGTTTTTATAAGAGGAAAGTTGGGTTTTAAAGGCCAGATGGAGGTGGTTATATTTATGTGATTTCAAGGCTTGAGATTTTAATACTGTATTTTTGTTTGTTTGTTTTTAGTTCAGTTTACAAAGTTACATTTCTATTCAGTTCTAGAAGTCATAAAGTTCACCTGCAAAGCTACTAGTTTGGCTGAACTTCCCTGACACACTTGGTAACTTAATGCCTACAACTCTCAGGCTTTCATAAATAGCAGGAGGGCGTGAAGCATAATCAACAGAGCAACACATCAAACAAGAATCTTATACGGTCAGAAAGAGGTGAAAGGAAGTGAAATCTAGACAATTTTCATGGTACAAAAAGTGAGTGAGTAACATTGAGCCAGCCACAAAGGGTTTAGCAACTAACAGGCTAAATTACCTAAATTGAACATTTAAAAAGTATGTAAATGGTAATTAGGGCCCTTCATTATAAATAGCTAACAAAGCCAGGTTAGATTACAGTTTTGAAATGTTAACTTGTATTGTCAGAGAATTAGAAGATGGTCATTGTATTTGTCTGTGTTTACCTGTGTCTTGTTAGATGTTAACAATGTAACCAGATTAGCTTGTAGATGCTAAACTTCGGTTCCTGTCTCTTACCATATTCTATTGATTCAGAGATCAAAAGGGAATATTAGCAATTAGATGGAAACATATGGTGTAATAACATCATTGCCTATATTTCTCTTTGAAGTTTATAGTAAACCCTCTATGAACCTTTGAATGGTAAATGGCCTTAGTTGCACTGATTAGCATAATTACCTGTGTATACATAGGAAATAGGAATTTACTTCAGAGCAACCATGTATATTGCCTATTCGTAACTCAAGGAATGCCTGCTGTGTTAAGAGGCTATAGTAGCCTGCCAGAGATCTATAAAATTTGGAACCCGATCCTTTTTCATCTCAAGTCCGCTCAAACCTTATTGGGGAGGTTTTCAGTCACAATATTGAGGTTTCCAACTCCAGTCTGGTTTACCCTTCCATTTCTCCTGACAGAATGTGTACAGATTTTTCCCATGGACTGCCTATTGGATTATAATTTACTAGGGCTGACAAGCGATTAAAAAAATTAATCATGCAAATAATCACACTGTTAAACAATAATAGAATACCATTTATTTAAATATTTTCAGACATGCCCTACATTTTCAAATATATTGATTTCAGTTACAATACAGACTACAAAGTGTACAATGCTCACATTATATTTTTATTACAAATATCTGCACTGTAAAAAAAGAAATAGTATTTTCAATTCACCTAACTATACTGTAGTGCAATCTCTTTATCATGAAAGTCAAACTTACAAATGTTGAATTATGTACAAAAAAAAACTGCATTCAAAAATAAAACCATGTAAAATGTTAGAGCCTACAATTCCACTCAGTCCTACTTCTTGGTCAGTCAGTCACTAAGACAAACAAGTTTGGTTACATTTGCAGGAGATAATGCTCCCTGCTTTTTGTTTGCAATGTCACCTGAAAGTGAGAACAGGCATTTGCGTAGAACTGTTGTAACTGGCATCACAAGATATTGATGTGCCAAATGCACTAAAGATTCATATGTCCCTTCATGCTTCAACCACCATTCCAGAGGACATGTGTCCATGCTGATGGCAGGTTCTGCTCGATAACAGTCCAAAGCAGAGCAGACTGATGAATGTTCACTTTCATCATCTGCGTCAGATGCCACCGGCAGAAGGTTGATTTTTCTCTTTTTGGAGGTTCGAGTTCTGTAATTTCCACATCTGAGTGTTGCTCTTTTAAGACTTCTGAAAGCATGATCATCCCTCAGATTTTGGATGGCACTACAAATTCTTAAACCTTGGTTCAAGTGCTGTAGCTATCTTTTGAAATCTCACATTTGTATTTGCATTTTGTCAAATCCGCAGTGACTGTGTTTGTAAATCAAACATGTACTGGGTCATTATCTGAGACTGCTATAACATGAAATATATGGCAGAATGCAGGTAAAACAGAGCAGGGGACAAACAATTCTCCCCCAAGGAGTTCAGTCACAAATTTAATTAACACAGTTTTTTTTAACAAACATCACCAGCAGGGAAGTATGTCCTCCGGAATGGTGGTTAAAACATGAAGGGACATAAGAATTTTTAATGCATCTGGCACATAAATACCTTGCAACACTGGCTACAATGTCACACTTTCAGGTGACATTGTAAACAAGAAGCAGGCAGAGGTATCGCTCGTAAATATAAACAAACTTGTCTTAGTGATTGGCTGCACAAGAAGTAGGACTGAGTGGACTTGTCGGCTCTGAAGTTTGACATTGTTTTGTTTTTGAGTGCAGTTATGTAACACACTCTACATTTGTAAATTACTCTTTTGCAATAGACATTGCAGTACAGTACAGTACTTGTATTAGGTGAATTGAAAAATACGGTTTCTTTTGTTTATCATTTTTACAGTGCAAATATTTGTAATCAAAAGTAATATGAGCACTGTACACTTTGTATTCTGTGTTTTAATAGAAATCAATATATTTGAAAATGTAGAAAACATCCAAAAATAAACAATAGAATACTAGAATACTAAGGGGAATACATGAAGAATAACCATAATTTTTGAAGTTTTTTTTCTCCTCCTACCTTCTAGGTCCCAGAGGAATTTAAATAAAGCCTCTCTAGCTCCTATATGAGCCATAGTGGAGATCAAAGTTGAGCAGACTTTTTTTACAGCTGCAAACAGTTTCCTAGAAGCTTGCCTAAGCTTGTAGTCTGTCTGCAAACTCCCACAGCTCTCCTGTTTGTTTGTTTTTTACCTCTATTGTTTTTGGTAAATTTAATAACTACAGAGAAAATCAAATTAATTGGAATTATTTCCCACAAAATTAGCTAAGCTTACAGAATGCAATTAAGTATAATATACACATCAGCCCTTCTTCTGCTGTAAAATGCTAATTTTAGGTAGAAGTATTACTGTTACTAATTATGTGGACTTAAAATGTTAGAAATTACAAATAAAAATAAAATGCATAAACAAAGTTATATTTAAAAATGCAACTGATGCCACAAAGCAGAGTTAATTAGGGCTAGAAAAAATATTTAAACTTTAAAGTACTTACAGTGGAGTCTTGCCACAAGATGGTTTGAGTTTGATGCAAAAATCATTTTACTAATCAGAAATCCCAGATTAATACAGTTCTCATTTTCTGCAGAACAAATAGTGAATTGTGGGAATCAGATGTTTAAAAGATTCACCCTGCAGAGTAAGTGGAATTTTAAGACTCCAGTATTAAAATTATGTATTTTTAAAATATCATTAGTTTGTCACTGTTTTTTTCCCCAAAAACGGTGCTGCTGGGGCATTGGATTGGGAACCAGGAAATGATGGTTCTATTCCCTACTCTGCCACTCACCTACTGTGATGTCTTGATCTAGTCACTTTGCCTCTCTCTAGAGCTGGTTGGTAAAATTACAAGAAAACAGGCTTACTTTTTGTCAAAAATCTAATGATTTTATGGTGACGTTTCAACTTCAACAAAATTCCAGGAGAAACCAGGCAGGGTTCCAATGCCTACTAGGCAAATTTCAAAACTGGCTGGTTACCTGTCGGCTCACTGGTTTGGAGCCTCACCAGGCAGACTGCATCACAGTTGGAGATTTTAAGGTCCTATCTAGAATGAAACAAAGATGAAAATATTTCTAAGTCCTTTGAAATGTAATTGACTTTCTGTGCATAGCTTTACCTCTATATCTCCCACTCTATTTTGTCTAGTTGGCTTGTGAATCCTTTAGTATAAGGACTCAGCTACCATGGGGCTCCAATATAGTGCTATCATAGTATTACTTATGCTAGTTGTAATAATTAATAAGAATCTTATGGTCAAATCCTGAAAGTGTTTATTTGTTCAAGCTGTTAGTCATGCAAGTAGTCATACTCAAGTCAATGCAACTACTGCACTTTAATATGCAGGGGTTTTCAGAATCAAGTCAAGTTTTGTGTTAAGCTTTCTAGGTGCAAATCTATAAAATCAAACTCCTCTTTGTCAGAAAGCTCAAGTCTCTTGATTTAGACACTGTATGAACAATGTGCAATGTCAAATCTGAGTGACTCTATACTGACAAGTGTTTTAATAAAAAACATAATAATGCCCCCTGCAATCCCACACTTTTGTCTTTTAAGCATCTACTTACTGCAGACTTTGTACTGTGTGATAAATAGTTGAGATGTATTTATATTTAGTCTGATTTCAAGGCCGAGAACAACTTATTAATGAATTGTGGGACCGTTATCCCAGAGGTGACACAGAAGGAACACAATTGACTTTAGCTTATATGCATTATAGGCAGAGATGCCAGCTCTACCTTTTAGTTAGTTGTTTAACACTTTTTATTTTAAAACCCTCTCTTCTGTTACTTACAGCTTTGCCAAACTCTAACTGTTCCATCTGAAAATTTCCATCTTGGGCATCTGCTTCATGCTGAATTACTTTGGAAAGGTTCTGTAAAAATAGTTCTGCCATTTCCGAAAAGGCTGTAAGGTAAAAACTTTGAGCATTACAAAATATTACCATCATTAAGAGCTGCACGTAAGGAACTATACACTCATTTTGCACTGCCGATAGCTTCAAGCTTTATGGGTCATAAAAATTCCACAAACTTTGTTTATATATTAAGTGCCATTTACAGGCACTTTAGCTTGGAAGTCTTGTGTATATGTAAATATGTAAGGCTTCCATATTTTGAAGCAAGGAATTGAAACGTGGCAAGGCTGAGAGAAGGAAGAGTCAGTCCCCCCATGGCAATTAGAGAGGAGGCTTTTGCTGTCCCCATAAAAATCCAACCATACTTAGCAGAATTATAAGCCTCTGTACATGCTTTCTAGAGGTTGGTTAGTTTGCAGCAAAACTCTGAAGATTCCATCAGCATTAGCTATACTTCAAACCAGGGCTGCAGGGGCCAAGCAGAACTTTCCTGCAACCATTTCACCTGGCTTCTAGAGGCTATAGCGATGCCAGAGCTGGGAGCAGAAAGACTATCCGGTCTCTCAATGCTGATACCCAGAGGTCTAAAGAACCTGGGGCGGAGGTAGAGTAGAGCACGGGGGAGAGGAAGCTAGAAATTATAGGAGCAGATGGGGAACAATTACAAGAGTAGCAGGAGAAGAATGAAGGGACATGGCAGAATAATTTATAGCCACCACAATACACTTCCTTCCAGAACCTAGAACTGAACCCACAATTCTTGAGTTTCAAGGTTGTTTTGCTGCTTAGCAAATACCTGAGAAACTCAGTGGCAAAGGATGTGTCTCTATCTCCTCCTCCTCTAGTGGTTGGTACATGCAAACAACCTACTACAATCACAAGTTACTCTGCGAGCTCAAAAGTGCTTTGGATCAAAAGGTTCTATTCCTGCTGATGGGGGGTCAATCCCACACAATGGAATTTCTGCTTTTTTGATTTTTATGTAATTTCCTGTTCTTAATTAAGATTTCAAAGTCAAGCACTCAAAAGTTAGGAGGTGCCAGAATGAAGACTGCCCAGGCAACCTTAATTTGGTCCCTTTGTCATATGCATTATGATGGTCTTTAATTACATAATCACATGCTTCACGCCCTTTGGGATCTCTGTCTTAGTGCAGAGAACAGATAGTATTCAGGGAAGGAAGAAGAACTATATAGTAAAGAAGGCTCTTGTCTTAGGGTCCTGTTTCATTTATTGAAAAACTTGAAAAGTAAGTAGTGAAGGAGGCAGGAAATTTCAGGAAGAGAACAGATGGTCTCATGTTTAAGGAAGTTGAATGCCACCCGAGAACCAAACTCTATCCCTGTCTGTCCCGCAGAGTTCCTGTGTGATTCTAGGCAAGACGTGGAAACGAAACTTTTCATAGGTGACCATTAACTTTTACTCTTTTT
The DNA here is from genome assembly GCA_007922305.1 of Dermatemys mawii. NCBI lineage: Eukaryota > Metazoa > Chordata > Testudines > Dermatemydidae > Dermatemys > Dermatemys mawii. The sequence goes on from ML677334.1 coordinate 57,177,615, forward strand.
TGAATTGCCCAATTTAAATGGATTGATTTACCAAAGTGCTATGCTTTCACAGCTGCAACTGAAATGATTAGAAATTGTGCTTTAAACATCTGGAGTGCTTTTTTTTATAGTTAACACACTGAAATTACACCCTAAGCCACATGGTAAGCACCCAAATATAATGGATACTTTTTTGACTATTGGCTTATCATAGAATCATAGAAGATCAGGGTTGGAAGGGACCTCAGGAAGTCATCTAGTCCAACCCCCTGCTCAAAGCAGGACCAACCCCAACTAAAATCTTTAATCACTCCGCCTCTGTTCCGCATCTGTACAATGAGATAATACTGCCTCGCCTCACTGAGGTATTGTGAAGATAAATTCATTAACGTTTGTAAAGAACTCAAACATTTTAGTGATGAGCACCACAGAAAATCTTAAGGAAAAAATAATAATTCTGTATTCAGAGCAGGATTTCAATAGGAAATAAGGCATGCGGCCACACACGGAATGAGGATCAAAAGAAATATTGAACAGCTACATTTCAGTGTGCTATGTATGTCCTGTACACTAAATGAGCCCAGACTACTGTGCAAAACCAGTAAATGATTGTGTAGGTAGGGTATATCAATTAGGAATCCTAAAATTCATTGTCATGGGGAAAAATGAAACTTTTGCATTTTTACAGGGAATCTTTAGTTTTTTACATTTAGTGAAAAAATAAAAACCTATATATAACTAAATTTTACTGAATGTACCAGTGTTGCTCATTTAATGCACACACCTCCCCCTCCGCTGTTTTTTTTTAAATTGCATAGCTAAACGTACTCCAGTAAACAGCTTCCAGCACATAGAAGTTTGTATTTTAATGTCTCTCAAATTTCACTTCAGCCTCCAGCTGCGAGTAATTTAGTTATGAAAAGATGCTGAAAACTTTAAAAATCACACCTAAAACTGTCATTGAGTTTGGCAAGGACAAATTTCATGTTGCTTGTAATGTGTTCTTCTGTACTGTGGTATAGCAAGGCTGTAGATTATGTTCTAAGGCAGACAAAGTTGAACCCATAGAAGGTGCTAAACATAAACTGAGTGAAAAGAAATGAAAACAAGAGGCTGAAACAGCAGCACCATCAACAACAGTAAAGAAACAATACACTGTGACTGGATCACTGTATTCATTTTATTTTCTTATAATGATGGCACTGGTGGGCTTAATACTGAATATTGTAAATATATCAAAATATTGTGTTCAACTGATATATTGTGGCTAGGGATACTAAAGTTCCGCATTTAATTGTGGAAACATATGGACTTTTGTTGTTTGAATCAGCAGTTTGTTTTTAGCACAGAAAACTAGGATCCCTGATCATATTCCGTACATAAAGGGGGCTGAACTAAAGTCTAATGAGGGATCTTAATCGTGGCATTTTGTAACCGAGTGATTTTGCGGGAAGTTAACATTTTTTTGTATCAATTGCATTTTTTGTATCAATTTGTATCTGTTAGGTCATGATTTAGTGTACAGGCAATTCAAGAATTTCTTCTGTTCATTTTCTTTTCTTGTCAACATCTTGATTTTTGTGCTAAATTATCATATCTTCCATCTCTTTAAACGAATAGAAAAAGGGGAGGTTAATCTACTCCTGAATGCTCTAGCCAACCTGTCACCAAGAAATTGGACCTCTTTCTACTGCAGTGGAGACCATCCAAACTATGCAGCCCCCTCTGGCCTCTCATTACAGAAGGTGGATCAATGTTACACAAAAGCCCTCCACCCTATACCACTTACCTACCCAGTGATTCATTTCCAGGATCTTCTGCCTTCGATCTTCCTTTGCTCATGGAACACAAAGGAAAGAGATTGCTTGGATCTTGTTTTTCAGCATTCTTCTGAATTGCCAAAGTAATCTACAATCTGTGAGATATCTTGTGATGCACTGTTAGTGCTAATAGGAATCAGCAACAATAGATCCTTGCCAGTAGACTTTAGAAGCCTATCCAGTCTTAGATATCTATCACTCTTGAAATGTTCACCACGCCTCCCCCGCCCGACCTATGTGCCAAAGACTGGTTCTTGGGGTCACAATAAATGTTATACCTTCCTCTTCCTACATATAAACAAGGCTGTCTGGAGGGATTATGTGTGTATAAGCAGCTAAGAGCAGGGATTATCACTGAGTCACTAAAGAAAGTTGTAACAGGGGGCACTGCAAGCCACCTTTTGAAAATGCAGCCCTTCAGTTGCATTGTGTGTTGGTGGGAGGGGCTGTAGCCCAGTGAAGAGTTTAGGGAAGTCTCACTGAAAGCTGTCTTTACTAGTAACAGGCAAGTTGCAGTGCCTGTGGATAGCTATGGAGTCTTACAGCCCAAGACTTCTACGCTAGGAGACTCCGTTAATCATCTCCAGGAAAATTAACAAACTGAGAAATTTCGAGTAAGGGATTAAAGTATGAAGTAGACTCAATTAAGGTTGTTTCATTTAACGCAATGGCTCCCAAACTGGGGTTAGTCAACCCCTCAGGGTTTGCGAAGTGTGACAGCGGGTTCTCGGGGAAAAAAATCCCTAGCTGAGGACAGAGCTGTTCCTAGGGATCCCGGGCAGCATGGGGCCAGCAGCCCAGAGCCCCTGGATTTCCAAGAGCTAAGTGGATTAAAGCAAGCATATCTATCACACTGAGGTGATTTAAACTTCAAGATCCTTATAAGAAATTGAAAGAGTGGTGGATATTTTTTGTTTTTAAAATTAAATAGGCAGCTAGTATTGTTTTAAAATCATTATGAAGAACAAATTTAAGTTTTGTTGTAATGTGCATTGTTTGCCTGGATAGCTCAAGACCTGAATGCTTGTGTAGGAGGAACAATTTGAGTTGGCTTCTTAAAGATCTTCATGCTATTTCACATCTGATCTTCCTTGATGAAACATAGGAGCCTTGTCTTATAACAGGCTTAACTGAAGTGATACAGGCTAAAAGTGAGATCTTGGAAGAGTGTTGCTGTTTTCATAATGTAGGAAAAACACTGTCATGATAAATTATCAATCATAAATAGTGTGTAATGAGCATGTCATAAAAACAAATTTTATATTTCCAAGATCACTGCTTTTATAATTTATACTCAGATACAGGAAAAAATTCCTGGAAATATTCATGTTTTAGGAGGGGGTTCACGAGACTTGACATTCTATTGAAAGGGGTTCACAGATTGTTAAAGTTTGGGAACCACTGATTTAAGAAGATCGCTGCTCAGTCAATAAATTAACACTTGCAGGAGGATTCTCTGCACCTTAAAGTCTTTAAACCATGATTTGAGGACTTCAATAGCTTGGACATAGGTTAGGGGTTTACTACAGAGTGGGTGGGGGAGATTCTGGAGTCTGCATCGTGCAGGAGGTCAGACGAGATGATCATAATGGTCCCTCCTGAACTTAAAGTCTCTCAGTCTAAATTTTTAATACTTAATTTCAGGTTATATGGTACAAGGAAGCTTTAAGATTTACATTACTGTAGTGTGCCCTGGGGGATTCAGCCAAGATTTAGGAGTGACTAGGGGGCCAGGGGGCCACATTAGGCAAACTGCAAATAATGGGACAGACAATCCCCTAAGCTGGTGGTTAGTCTAATACTTAGATTCACCAAGCCAGCAACAAAACAGCTTCTGCAATAACTTACTGCTTACCCAGAAGCTAAAACTATAGTTCCCTTAAAGCAATCCAGCCTAGGCTCCCACCCAGACAGCTAAGTCCAGTATAATGATTACTGAAAATCTTATTCATCATATAAAAAATTCTACCAGTCCCAAAGGATTGGACACATTATCCACCAGAGATCGCTAAATTAGGACTAGCTGCAAAGAATGGGGATTATCTGCCCCATTCTTTGCAGTTGACCCTAACTGAGCAATCTCAGCATGGCCCAATTTCAGCATGGCCCAATTTCAATGTAGATGTGCCTACATTGAAACTGGAGATGTAATTTCCAGGTCATACATATACTCCCTCCAGCTCTGATCCATTTAGCTTGCTAAAAATAGCAGCATAGGCCTGAGTATAGCCACTACATTGTGCTGTGGCTACACTGCTGCTTTTAGCACACTAGTTGAATCCAAGATAGCACAGGTCTGTCTACCTGGGCTGGAAATCCTACCTCCAGCTCTAGTGTGTGGACCTACTATTGTATGAGACAGTCTCTGACCCAGAGAACTCCCAGTTTAAGTGGACAAGCTACACACAAAAGAAAAAGAGAAATTTCCCAAATGGGGATCAGAGATAAAGAGAAAGCATGACTTGCCTAATTTCTGAGTCAGAAACTGAACCTAAATTTGCTGAATCCCAGCACGGTGCCTTAATCACAAAACCATCTTTCCTCTTTAAACCTCGGTGCTGTGTTAATTATGGGACTTGTGGGATACCTGAATTTTCCTATTTGTAATAGATGTTCACTTTTGTTAATTCTTACCTTGTTTGAATGACCATCTCAAAAAATGAATTTGGGATTGCTTATGAAAAGAGACAGCAAAGAGGAATACAGGAAAACCATCAACTTGTGGAAACTCAGAATTTGGGTGAGTTCTGCTGTCCCTAATATGGAGCGTAGACTTCCTTTAGTCAGACAAACATTTTTAAAAATAGAATCACTTCTGGAATTTTAATACTGCATGAAAAAATATACTGTAAACTCTGGGCTTGCTATAACTCCCTTATGTGGATGCTGGTAACACAAACTAAAAGGTTGAGTTAATTAGTTCTATTCAAACAGGACTATGCAATACATAACAGGTAAGTAAAATTTTCTTTGACTTCAGGGGATTGACAGAATAAAAACTCCATGTTTTAGCCTCAGATGTTATTGATTGAATATGTAATTGCACACCCTATTAAGTGTTTGTTATGCAACTGCCTAATTTGTGTGCAAATCCAGTGCAGCATTTGTGAAATTGCAAATATAATATAAATATAATCAATATTTGAGAGAAGTTATTAACTTGTCAGGCTGAGTAGATTTTTTTTCTCCACCCTTTGGGCCAGGTTCTCCTCTGCTATACCTATGAATATCTAGAGTAATTCTGTTGATGTGAATAGATTCACTCCAGATTTGTGTTGTTTGCAAATGAAATTAGAATCTGTCTCTGAATTTTTCAGTTTGTGATATAACTGTCCCCAAAAGTTCAGGGCTGTATAACTTTGGTTTGTTTTTTTCTAAAGATAGCATTTCTGACATAATGCAGTATTTTTAATATCCACTACGTTAAAAAAAATTATTCATGGATAACTGCACCAGTGAAAGGCTTCTGTATAAACATGGCAATAACCTATTCTCACCACAGATCTGCTTAATTGCTTTTGCATTTATAAGAGACACAACAGATGATTAATGCCTGGTGTGCTAAGAAACAATCTTTGGGAATTACTTAAATAACTTTTGGATAATACCTTGGGCCATAATTACTAAAGGTTTAGGTAACTTGCAAATGATGCATATCATGTTTTCTGCAAATATTTAAAAAAATAGCAGCAGCATTAACTGCTTCCGAAGAGCAGTTTATAGTTCATGTATTTGGGACATTCCATAACTGAAGCAATTATGATTGTTAGCTGTAGATAAACACATTATTAAAATACCCTTTATTGCCTTCAAAAAAAGAAAAGAAAGAGAAATAGGGAAACTTTACAGTTATTAAACTGCTAATGAAAAAGTTGGGTGTGTGGGGGAAGAGGCGGAAGTAATTCTTTAAAGAGTTGAAATAGAAGATGCCCAAAGCACCTGCAAATTGCCATTTCAAAATTTCTGTTTAAACGAGTCAACAGTTTGTTCACAGTCAAATAACTGATCTTGTAACTGTATCTCTAGGAATCTATACTGGCACCCTGTGGTGTGGCTACTTAGGTCAAAGGCAATGAACAAGTTTCCTTAAGGATTTACCTAGGATTGTATTAGTCTCACTAGCCAGATCTCCTGATTAACCAGAGCCCAATGGTTAGTGACTGGAACTCTGAATAAAAGCTCTATTTTTATACTGTATCTAGAAATCCCAATGCATGAGTGTCACAGAAGTAATGGTGACAGTCAAAAGAAAAACACATGTAGGTTTACCCCAATTAAGTTTTCAAGGAAAGTTTTGTCATATTTTTAAAAAATCCCTTTTTGAAATTTACTTCATTTGTAGGAAAACGAAATGAAATATGAAATCTCACCCTAAACATTGTAACTCTTTAGCTTTCATGTGTCACTATAATAAATATTTTTAAGGGACCAATTAACTGATCACTTACTCCTATTTTACATTGACTTCAATGGCATTACTCAGTCGTGCACCAGTATAGGAGTGAAGAAATAGGTCCCATATGTCATGCATTTGCACACTAGACCTAATTGTTCTCTTGCTAACATTGGTGGTTCTTCAAGGGATTGCCCACATCTGTTCCATTCTAGTGCACCCTGAACATGTGAGACCACTGTTCCCTCTAAGCTGTACCTGTGTGCGCACACACACAGATCTTAAACCCTGTGCACATGGCGAAACACTATGCACACAAAAATTTGCACAGAGGAAATTTTTTACGCACACAGCCCGTCAAAAATTAGAGGGAACATTGTGTGAGACTGAATTATTTATGGGCAGCAGTGTCCATTGGAACTGTCCTTGGACCCTAGAGGCCTTCACGACTCCTTCCTACCCCCTGAAGACACACAAGGTAAAGTAAGTCCAACTGCCCTTCAGTACTTTCTTACTGCCTGGAGCTGTGCGATGAACCCCTTCTGTGTCCACTCCTCAGCACCTGTGGCAACTTTATTCATTTGTGTGTGTATAATGTCAGTGACATTAGTATAGCATGTGTTTTTATTTTTATGCCAATTGCCTATATTTTTTTAAAAAAATATTAGGTTTAGTTTCAGCCATAATGGCTAAATCCTTGTATAAGGGACTAATAAAATTAAGTGCCTGGAGATCAAAACTTGCACATCCCCATTAGTGGAGGAATACTTATTTTCTGCCTCTCTTTCAGAGCTGTTTGTGTTGGAGGGTGGGGGTCAGGTACATATTGCCTGACCCATTCTCTTTGTAACCATTATATGATTACTTTCTGGCCTGAGGGGAAATCTAGGAGCCACAACTATCGATCTAGAGTCTAGGTGAACTATCAGATATTGGTGAGCATTCATCTTAGTATCTAACCCCAGCAGCAATCTCCAATTTTTCATCAGGTGAGGCAGTAATACCTCCTTGCTTTCCCTCAACTTGAAGATTTCAAAACCTTTCAGGAACTTTTGCATTGCCCAGGGCATAGTAACTTGCTTCCTATACCATCTATCTAGGAAAATGGCCTTTTTAGCAGCAATAATGTTAAAGAGCAGGAGACTTGGTTCTTTATTGTTGATCCACCTTAGGTGTTGTTCCAAGAAGAAAAGGTGACTCTTACCAAGAATTGTCTCTGATTATCATTTACATCAGATAATCCACCTACCACATTTCATTCCTAAATTCCCTTCCAACTGGAGGAAGCCAACCTACATACCCTTGATGTGATTTAGGGCTATTTAATATGAACTTTGGCCAAACAAGAGCCTTCAGGAGCTTCCCCAAACTGACCAAAGACTGTATAAAGGGATATTTAATTTGTACTTAATCATGCTGTGAATTATTAGGTTAGAGGTACCCATGGAGATTAGAGCCCACTCCACTAATGCTCAGGCAGCCTCTGCAGCTTCCCTGAAAAGCATACTGATTTCAGAAATTTGAAGGTCATCTACCTATTCCTTAGTTGAGATTTCAAGACAAGATGCCAAATTTGGTAAAGCTGTCCTACAATAGCTGTTTAAACAGGACTCCTAACACGTACTTCCTAACCTGAAAGTCACCAGAAGTGGAAACCATGTGGACAATCACACCACAAAGAAAGAATGGTAACTGCAACTCTTTGAGATGTGATGTTCTTTGTCTTCCATGACCCACTTGTCTTCCCTACAACTGTGGAATCTTGAACCACCTGGATTATGGATTGGTGAAACTGACCTAGTTGGGCCTGCTATGGCCTGGAGTTGGGGAGGTACAGGAACTCCTCACTTAACGTTGTACTTATGTTCCTGAAAAATGTGACTTTAAGCAAAATTTTCCCATTAGAATTAATGTAAATGTGGGGGGGAGGAGATTAGGTTCCAGGGAATTTTTTTTCACCAGACAAAAGACTATATTATATATATATATATATACACACAGAGTATATGTTTTAAACAAACAATTTAATATTGGTACACAGCAATAATAATTGTGTTGCTTGGTTGAGGTGGTGAAGTCAGAGGATGGGATATTTCCCAGGGAATGCCTTACAGCTAAATGATGAACTAGCAATTGGATGAGTCCTCAAGGTTAACTCATTGTTATTAATGTAGCCTCACATTCTACAAGGCAGAAGGAATGCAGGGAGGGGAGACAGCATAGCAGACAGACACACACACCCTGTGTGTGTGTGTGTATATGAGATAAAGAGAGGGAGAGAGAGACAGAGAGAGAGAGAGAAGTGCATTTGTCCTTTAAGTATGTTGATCCCTGATTTAGGCACACTGCCTTGTTAATTAGATCAGCAAGCTGAGACCAGGTATCTCTCTCCGGATACTGTCGTGTGTCCCCCCTGCTCTGTGGAAGACAGGGTAAGCAGGGTGCAGGAGCAGGGGATGGGGGACACCCTGACATTAGCCCCTCTCTTCACTCACACACCCTCCCCCCCGCAGAGAAAGCAGGAGGCTCGGGGAGCAGCTCCAAAGCAGGGGGCAGGAGCAGCACATGGTAGTGGGGGGAGGGACAGCTGAACTGCCAGCAATTGATAACCTGCTGGGCAGCTGCTGCACAGGGAACTTAGGAGAGCAGGGAGCTGATGGGGGTGCTGCCAGTCCACCCTGGTTCCAAGCCCCCACCAGTGAGTTGCAATGGGCTGCTCTTCTTGCAAGCAATGGACAAAGTAGGTGACTGCCAAACAACATTAGCAGGAAGCACTGCACAACTTTAAACGAGCATGTTCCCTAATTGATCAGCAACATAACAACGAAACAAGATTAACTGGGACAACTTTAAGTGAGGAGTTCCTGTAGCATACGAAAATATTCAGGTTGCAGGCACAGCCCCTGTGGCCACTGTTGGATAAAAATAATTCTTATCTCATGCACTTGGGGTGCATGTGCTTCAAAGTGGAGGCAGTGTTGACCACACATCTGGAATAATCAGTTACCGTAAGATAGTAACTTTTCAAAATACTAAAATACATTTATTTGCTTTCTAAATAATAGTTTCTCAGTTTCAACCAAACTAATATATAATCAAATATATATTATATTAGATTAATATATAATCTAATATATATATGGGCTAATATATAATTTCGCACTATTGATATTTATTACTGATGCCCCCATTAAGCACACAATAAGAAAATAGCATATTGTGCAAATATATTTCAAGCACTTGTCTGCCTAAATTGGCCTCGGTCTTTTTATAACCCTGTTCACTTGTGCTAAGTATCCCATAACACTTTGCAAAGCTAAGGTCAGCTTTAACATTAGAAAATAAGAAAACTTGTCAAAGGCAAAATACATTAATGTTCTGCCTTGTGACAAGCTGCAGAGGTACCTTCATGGACCAGTACCTGTATACTACTATCCAAAACAAAGATTATGAAAGGTACACAACAAGTTAAGGAACTGGAGAAAAAAAACCAAATCAGTTAGCTTTTAGTGATGTGTACACAATTTTTAACTTGTAAAATCATCCTATCAATATTTTTGGATGAAATGTGCAACTTGGAGTACACATGAATTGAGATGAAATTAACAATGTTGCATAAGACAGCTTCCCAGAACCTATCGAACTGAACATTTCTTCCTGTACTATACTATCATTAACTTCTAGCAATAAACTTAGCTGTCATTCGTTATTTGATCTCTTTAATAAATTTCATAATGAACCTAAGTGTGGTCAAGCAATTGACTATATAATATTACCAACACTAAGGGAACCAGATCCATTATGTCTTTTTATATTTACACTATATGGAATAGAGATGCTCTGTATACAATATAATAAAAATGCTGAGTTACTGGTACACTATTAAGTTTTAGTATCACTGGATAAGCAATAAAACTATCTCTGAAGTTAGCAGTCTGCCCTTCAGCCATATATCGGAGCAAACATTAAAATCAAATTTTACATGGTGTCATTCTCTATTAGTGCACTTCAGCATATTAAATATACTTTATAAGAGCTCTGCCAAATGTCAAGTGCAAAGGACAGTGCTCACATCCTTTCTTTGAATCCCTCCACTGGCTTTCCTTCTCTATGCACCAAACATTTAATTGTTTGTCTTCATCTTCAAGGCCTTTCACAGCCTATTCTGAATCCACCTATAATTTCATTTAGTATCAGAATGTGAACTCCTGCCTCTGCTAGGCCAATAATGCCAATGTCCATCACGCAATTGTTAAATTTTCAAACTATCACCTTCATGCTGTCTCCCATTCTGTCCTTCATGCTTGTCAGGAACTTCCTGTAAACAACTGCCACTAGTTCATTATCCTCTTTCAAAGACTTCATTAACTCTCCTTTGGCAAGATGCCTCCAAAAATACCTGAAAATGGCTAGGCCATTGGTCTGCTGATACCCCTGCTGACTATTTGAAAATATTGTCTCATTGTTTCCTTGTACTCTCCCATCAGTCTCTCTCCAGCTATGTATTGTTTCTTGCCTTATAATTGTAAGCTCTTTGGGGCAAGAGACACTTTGTTTTGTGTTTGTACAGTCCCTGACTGTGTCTTCTAGGAGGTATGGTAATGATATTATTATTAATAGTACATTTCCCTTTGTCTACAACAAGTGAGAACAGTAGGGTGGCCTAAAAACATAGCTATCCTAGATTTTCAGCCTCAGTCCTGAATTTCATTTCTTTTATTGCTTGCCCTTGATTTTAAAGTCATATGTGTGGGGATGGGCGTGTATTTGATTATACAAGAGGAACATGTGACTGCACAGTTCAATATTACGTTTATTCTAATTTCTTCAATTCCTCTCCATTGTGGTGCAAAGAAATTACTTGGACTGATAGTGTCATGCATACAGATTAAAAATAACCTACATTTAAAGGCTAAAATACACAAAAACCTTAATTTCATTCTTCTAAAAATATCCAGAAAAAAGTGTGGAGGAGGAGAAGTGAAATTTCATACATTGTAGTTTATGCAAAGCCTTTGTTAAGACCAGTGCTCACAACTGCAAACATCTTATATATGCTGTATAATTCAATATGCACAAATATAGGTTTACTAAGGTATTTAACCAAATTCTCATATCTTTGCACTCTACCTGATACAGTGGATTTTGTATAGACTGAGTTTCACAAAAAAAAAATAATGAAAAAACATCTTTTCTTTTAAAAAAGGCCATTCAGCCAAGATATACAAATGTACAAGACATCAATTATTCTTGCATGGAATAGATATAATTCTTCTAGGTTTTAACAAGGTACCTGTCATTAATCAAACTGACATTTGTCTACATCAACAGTATGAGCAAAGTAGCAGAGATCTTTTAAAATAGTTTTACATCCTTTTCTCCGCAGTCGTAGAACCTGCTCCTGCAAGGTGCTGAGCTTTTCCATATTCATGGCTTCAGTGGGGTTTGACGCCATTTAGCATCTCCTAGAAAATTTCAAGGATCAGGTCCATGGAACTTTAGAGATGGAAAAGAGGTACATGATGATGTATTCCATGCTCCTACTGGCAAAAGATGTTTCCCTAGAGCATATTCTCCTGTATTTTTTCCCAATCCATTTTAAATTACTATTATTTCTCTTTGGAGGCCATTCTACAATCTAATAGACTTCATTGTTATGAAATATTCAGCCTAAATCTATCTTTGTTAAATTTTCATCCCATTACTCCTAGTTAAATCCATCTTTACTACCAAGAACAATTCATGTCCTTCCTTAGTGTTTACGTTCTTAAAATTCTTGCAGAACTTGCTGTATCAGTTAGTTACATCCAAATCCATATGAAAGGAGAGTGGAAAATTATTGTTTGTGTGCCTTTTCTGACATTAAGGAGCCAGACTGCACACATTTGTATGTGCAGTTCACATGAACTTCTTCACTGGATGTCATGTATTTGTACTGGAGGACAGAATTTGACCATACATCTTCAAAATGTTGGTGTCATAATTTGTATGAAGGATCATACAACTGTTTAGCATATCTGGCACATAAATACTTTGCAATGCTGCCTTCAGCAATGCTATGAGAACACCTATTCTCATTTTCAGATGACATTGTAAATAAGGAGTGGGCAGCATTGTCTCCCATAAATGTAAACAAACTTGTTTTTCTTAGTGATTGATTGAACAAGAAGTAGGACTGAGGGGACTTGCGGACCTTAAAGTTTTACAATGTTTTGGTTTTGAGTGCAGTTATGTAACAAAAAAAAATCTACATTTGTACATTGCACTTTCCCTAAAGAGATTGCATTACAGTACTTGTATGAGGTGAATTGAAAGATACTATTTATCTTCTTTTTGATAGTGCAAATATCATAGAATCTCAGCTCTGGAAGGGACCTCAGGAGATCATCTAGCCCAACCCCCTGCTCAAAGCAGGACCAATACCCAATTAAATCATCCAACAGATTTTTGCCCCATATCCCTAAATGGCCCCCTCAGGGATTGAACTCACAACTCTGGGTTTAGCAGGCCAATGCTCAAAAAAATGAGCTATTCCTCCCCCCTCATTTTATTATATGGGTAATAAAAATAACAATATAAAGTAAGCAGTGCACACTTTGTATTCTGTGTTGTAATTGAAATTAATATATTTGAAAATGTAGAAAACTATCCAAAAATATTTATAATAAATTTCAAATAGTTATTCTACTTTTGTTTAACAGTACAATTAAAAATACAGTTAATTAAGGTTAATTTTTAATTGAGTACATTTGTTTTGAGTTAATCACTTGAGTTAATTGCAATTAACTGACAGCCCTAATAAATAATTTAGGATGTAGAATCTAGCATATTAAAGTACTGTTTAGAGTGTAGGGGCTTGCTCTAAAGTCCACTGAAATCAGTGGGAGTCCTTCCATTGAACCAACTCCATTTGTATATGGCTCTACAAAAGATTACTTTTTGTCTGACATGTATTACAGTCATTGTCTGCAATTTTATTATCATAAATCCAATTCTTTATCCATTTCTCTATTTTTTCCAATATGTAAATACTGTACTGCAAGGACTAGACAACATACTGTATGATGATTTGTGTTTGTGTGTGTATCTAATGTGTGTATGTTTTTATACATGTATACGTACATGCACACACACAGTATGTTATATATAAAGATAAATCATGAAATCAGAAGAACTGCCTGGAAGTTAGAAAGCACAGTCTGGTAAACTTATACATCCTACTGGGTGATTTTTATTAGTTGATATTTAATCTATTGTCAAATACAAAATATGAAAATATACATGGGAAATTTGCTATTTAAAAAGACTACATAAGGAAAAGTAGATTGTTTCACGAGCTCAGTCTTTCTACGTGACATAAGGCTGTATTTTTATTTCAGTTACAGCTGTGTAATTCTGGAATAACTCTAAATATATCAATGTACAAATGAAATCACAGTCTAGCCCTTAGTCTTAGCCAACAAAGAAGTTTTGAGAAAGTGAGGAAGGTAGTTCTGGCACGGTATTACTATTCATTATTTTATGTCTTTCTTCTTGACAGTAACTCTGTAGGATGTGAAGAATTCGGGCTTGATCTTGCTGCTATTGCAGTTAATAGCATAACTCCCATTGGTTTCAATGGAAGGAGGATGGGGGCCTCATTGTGCACTGGTAAATAACTAACACACGTCTGTGGTGGATAAAGGTATGAATCTATGCATAGAGCCAGATCCTTGGTTGGTGGTGTAAACCAGCATTTCTCCATTGAAACCAGTGGTGCTATACCAGTTTATACCAGCTAAGATTCTGGTGCACATTTCTTTGAGATTGGAGAGACTGTAGAAATATACACATTATGCTGGTCTGATCCAGATCCCATTGAAATCACCAACAGCAATGGGAGAAATTTACATGAGTAAAAGCAGGAATTCTCTTTATTTGAAATCTAATCTTTCTAGTGTACCTTTTTTTTTTTAAAAAAGAAACCCTATACTTCATACCAGGCATCTTGTTACAGCCAGTCCGGTTCTATGGGTTGCCTCACACAGCTAATGCAAAGCAGATTACTTTCAGTAGAAGAGACATAAGTGAACTATTTCCACAATTTTATATGTCATCATAGGTGCAAAATATTCAACGAAGTAAATTATCAGTGACCTGCTGAGCTGAAATACAGAGTAGCATTTCCTATGAACTGACTTTATTTTAAGTCTTTGTATAAGAATGGGCACATTTGCATACAAATCTAAACTGTGAATCTGAACATTAGCTGCTAATTGAATACTCATGATTACAATTTTAATCCTTGAAAACAATTACACTTTCTTATGAAACATTTTTTGATTGATTTCTGCAGCAGAGATGCTGAGAACACTTTGAAAATCATTTTATTGCTGGCTAACTGGTGCATCTACTTGCCTGAACGTATTCCCCATGGGAATGGCTAATTAGGTGCGTGATCTGCAGTTAGCACTTCGGACTGGCTGTACAAATTATTGTGAACCTATTTCTTCCCACCAAAGAGAGTGCAGCTGGAAACATAATTAAATGGGCTGGTAGAAGGAATGTGAGAACCCTGGGACAAAGATAAAATTAATTATAAAAAGTAACTTTTACTTTGTCAGCAAAGATTTTCCCCACTTTTAACATAGATGAATGAATATAATAGTTACTAATTCTATCTGTGAGGATCCTAGTAATGTTTGGAAATAAAGCCGAGCACAATTCTTATCTAGTGAAACTATAATCTGTATAAAAAGTAGTTTTAAATAAGATAATAGGAGACTATTGAATGCTATTGATTTTGGTGGTTTCCTAACTGGTGCTTAATGTCTGATCCCCACCCTTTTCTAAGCAGAGTATTGATCAGCTAACCAGGTGAATATCACCCAGCTGATGGAAGAGTTCTTTAGTTCTTCTCAATGTTTTAGTTGTCTCTTGTGCCTCGATGCCACTGTGATATAGCAGTGATCAGGGTGATGCAGATTTGAGGCAAGAAACCTGGAAATCCGATCTCTTGCCTCTATGTAAATGAGACACAGGGCTGGACTACACTTACCAGGGGATCAATGTGTGGTGATCGATATATCAGCGGTCAGTTTAGTGAGCCTAGTGAAGATCTACTAAATTGACCTCAGATCACTCTCCCACTGATTCCTGTACTCCACTGGATCAAGAAGAGTGAGGGGGAATCAGCTGGAGAGCATCTCTCATTGACATTGTGTAGTGTGGACCTCGTGGTAAGTAAATTTAAGCTATATAGGCTTGAGTTACACTATTCACTAACTCAAATTGCATAGCTTAGGTCAACTTTTCCCTGTAGTGGAGACAAGGCAAGTGATGTTCTAATTCTCCTGAATATCACAAGGAACCATGTAGCTCAGCTCTTGAAGATAGTATCTCATTCTGTTGTTCCTTTCCATGAATTACTTTGATTGGTTTGTTACCTTTTTATACTGATAAACCTAGATTCACTCTGAGCTGGTTTCTTTTTACTGTTTGACTGCAAGTTCTGTGGGATTGACCCAATATTTTTACTGCAATAACAAACTGATGTATGTTCCTGGGACATGAGGTTTCTGTTCCAGGCCAAGGGGGAACATTGTATCAATGTCCTCTTTAGAATATTGGCATCTCATCACTTCACACACTTCTCCACAGCCTAGAACTCTGATTTAAAGAGATATCTGGATGACTTTGCCATTAAAGATACCTTGGTATGAAACAAGCTCTGGTCTTCTAATACCCAAGTTTCCAGCATTACAGTCCTAGGGGCACATTTTCCAGTCATCTCAGAACAACTCATTCAAAGAGGGTAGGGTTTAGTGGCTTCAGTTAAGAGCACTGTGTTTCAATTTGCCTGTGGGCTGCAGTTGGCCTTATTTAAATAGGATAGCATCCTGGAAGCATTGCACCTCATAGAAAGTACAAACTTACTGTCCAATCGTACTCACTCCTTTAAAAAAAGGACATTTCATTCAAAAGAATTGGCAGTTCTTTTGAGTAATAATTAAGTACTAATTGAGTAATAATTTCCGAGTTCTTGATTTCTCATCTTCAGTTACTACATGCGGTGTTTTGCATTGGCTACTATGCAAAACACCGTATGTAGTACAATGAAAGGTCTGAAACACTACTGTTAACAGTAGTGTTTCAAACCTTTCATTGTAGGATAACACTATTCTCTTTATAAAGGGGAGGCTTTAAGGTGTTTGAGTATAATTCCCCTATAGCTTGTAATTCTAAACATTCCTGACAATGGTTTGGCTGATAAAGGGTGCCAAAAATGAAATGGTTAACTTTTGGCTTCTAAATGAAGATTCCCAGAATATACAATATCTCTTATTATTCTATTTCTGCAAGTAAATAGAATGTTTGTATGTTAGATTTTTAAATTCCAGTAGTATAATTTTAAATGTCCAGTCATTGTTAAAGCAACAAAGAGTCCTATGGTACCTTATAGACTAACAGATGTATTAGAGCATAAGCTTTCATGGGTGAATACCCACTTCGTCGTATGCATGTTGCACCTTTGTTGCTTTTGCAGATCCAGACTAACATGGCTACCCCTCTGATACTGAACATTCATTGTTAGTTAATGTATAACACAGAGAAACAGCAGCTCCCCTTAATAAATCCATCTCGGAATAATATAATGTAAAGTATGCTGTTGGCATAGAAATTCTGCAGATCTTTCATAATTGATGCATTGTTAAAATGAACAGTATTTAATATATGCATTATCTCTTTCAGTTAGATTTTCCAGGTTCTATTAGGCTGAGGGCTAGCCGACATGGTGCCACAGTGCAAACCAGACTTGTGTGAATTGTAGAGTTCTCTAACATGTTGCAATTTAACAGGTCCATGTAGACTCTGCTGGCATAAACTAAAAGCTACCCAGTGCAAACTAACATAGTTCTGTTAGAAACAATGGTGTGAAAACAGGGTGTTTTTTTCTCCCATTAGAAAAATATCATGATGATGATAACTTGAACTTCTGTCTGCAGGTCTTTTAGTACTTAATGCTTGAGGTGCACTAAGTATTGAAGTGCTATATAACATTTTTCCTATAAAAATGTCTGACCCTTTTCCATGATATTTATTGTAGCCAATACAAAAATATACATAAAAGCTGATTACAGATGTAAGTTATTAGGATGCAACTAAAAATGATGCCATACATGGAACACTCCTCTTTCTCTCTCTTTCTCTCTCTCTTTCTCTCTCTCTCTCTCGTTAGACACAGTAGATAAAATTGTTTACAGTTTTTTAACTTGGATATATTTTTGATAAATGACAAAATTTCAATGAAAACAAATCAGGAAAAAAGGGTCACAAAAGCATCTTCTTTCAGCCAACTCGAGACTTGATCCTCTTTACCCTCTCTATGCCACTTCCTTGTCATGATGGATTCCATATTGCCCTCTGCTGACATAAGTCTGATTTGTGTGCTTGCTCTTACCCAGAATTATTATTATTGCTAATTTTGTATTACTGTTGTGCTTAGGAGCTCTAGTCATGGCTCAAGACCCCATTATGCTAGGAGCTGCAAAAGCACAACAAAAATGTGGTCCCTGCCTCCAAGTTGCTTAAAATCTAAGTATTAGGGAAAAGATAACAGATGGGTGCAGACAGATGCGAGTACAAATAAATGAGACAATGTTGTTCAGCATGATAGGCAGTAGTATCAGCATGCTAGTCTAGCTGATCTCAACTTTTTGTGAGCACCATGGCAGAGGAGAATTTTGAGAAGGGATTTGCTGGTGGAGAGAGAACGATGTTGCAGTAATCGAGACCTGGGATGATAAGACTCTGGCTGAGAGTTTTCGCTGTATGGAGGGATAGGAAACACTGTATCTTAGAGATATTGTGCAGAAAGAATCTGCAGTTTGTGAGGACCTAGACGGAATGTCTAGCTCCATTCTTTTCCTACAGCTCATTCTAAAGGGGTTTGGGAAAGAGAAGAATGAAAAAGTACCCAGTAATGAGCATTCAAGGGTATTACAGCATTACTAAACTGGTTTAGTAGGAAATTCATATTCAAGAACACATGAACTTCAAGACAGTGTCTGGCAACTATGAATAAATTCATTGTGCATTGTGGTATTGCTAATTATAGTGAACTACTGTAATTGGTATTTTAGAAGGTCCTGGAAGTTCTGTTACAACTGACCTCCACTTAAACTTCCTTAGATGATTCTTTTCTGGCATGTCGGGCACCTATTGAAGGCCTTGTACTACATATATTCAGTGACATAGATAGGAAACAAGAGGAGGTCATCAAATTGTTGCTTATAGTATCAGATGCTCTATTCACTAATGATTTACAACCTGCCTGAGGCTGATCTCTGTGTAATTTACATGAAAAATCCATGTACTGCACTTCTATCTGCTAAACTCCTGTGTATTGCTTGCCACACAATGAAAGAACTGCAAGTACAGAAAGGTTCAGTGAAAGGCAAAGTAGCACAAATGATCAAACACTGTTTTTAACTATAAAATTCAGAAGAGAAAACATTTTGGAGTTGATTTATCTCCCCTCTCTCCCTCCATCACTGTCTCCAGAGTAGATAAGTGCTAGCTCATAGCCTAATACTGCAGAAGCTTTTTATTATTTTTCTGACCTTCAGAAAAGATAAAGTGGCACTGATGGAAATGAATCCCTAAATCATAGATTCTCAACTTTTTTTTTTTTAATACCATAACCCTCTGCTTTCTTTAAAGGAAGCACCACAGTAATTGGCACAATGGCTCTTGGGGTGCTTTTGGCCTTAGAGGACTGGTTACAAGTGTCAAAACAAATCTATTTGAGCAGAAAGTTGGAGGCAGGGAAAGGAAGCAGGTTCATGACCCACAGATAACTACTTAAACCCCTTGAGCATCAAAACTGACAGGCTGTGAACTGTTGCTCTAAATGAATGTGAAACGTTGCACATAAGAAGATTAAAACGATGTCTGAGTCCCAACCCTTTGCAGATCTCTGATGTTTGGGTCAGTGTCATGTTTTTAATTATGTGGGATTATCCTTTCAGTAATAAATACACTAAAGATACTGCCACTAAGGGAGCACATAGGGTAGGGTTGCCTCTGATCGAGTTGTGCAAGGTTATGTCAGTTTCAGCACAGCAATTGCCATTTCTATGTAGCGCAAACAAGATCACCTGAAGTGTCTTGAAGTCTTTTGGAATGGGTCAGCATGATAATGTAGCAAAACAGTGTCATGAAAACATGGCATTGACATGACAAGGTGTCTATGGAACATTATCACATCTCATCATGACATGCAATATTGTGATACAGCACCTGATGTACATATAATAGGATAATGAGACAAGTTTGCATTGCAGAACAATGCTAAAAGTTTGAGCTTGCTTCTAAGGCTGAGGTAGCATCTGCTCTCATTACTTGCGAAAACACTTCTCACAAATTCAGGACAAACATGAAGAAGGGAAAACTGCAATAAGCAATACTGCCATCTACTGGTTAAACTAGTCTAACCTAACCACTGTTTGGCACCCAATGCAGTCTAAACACCAACTAAACATTTAAATACACTATATCTAGAATAGAGGTTAGTTAGAAGGGTGAATATAGTTTTTTGGTCTGTGTTCCTCAAACTCCATGTTCAATGGCATTAGTATACACCATGCATAAAAAATGGACCAGATCCTCATTTGGTGTAAATGGACCATCGATTTCATTGCTGAGTTTACAACAGCTGACCTTATTTACTCATTCTTTCTTCACAAGGGGAATATATTAATCTACCAACAGAATTCCATCTAGTTATAGATCAGGGAAGAAAGTTTTGATTTCAGTTAAAGAAATCTGCTCTATTGGAATCTGGGTAACAAAATTAAATTTGCACAAGAAAATATTAATATTGTAAAATAGATGATTGCATATTACTTCACCAGGCAAAAAATAAATTACGATTACTATATATTGATTACAGATTTTCCCTTTCTCATCTGGTTTGGAACAGTATGTTATAATGTTTTCAGAGACTCCATGGAGAGATTGCAAATAAGAGCAATAAACATAAATTGCTTTAGAGCTGCATCCTAGAGCTCAGTGATTTGAATAACTAAAATAGAAATGGCTAATCTAACTTCAGTACTACAACAATATTCATATTATGGTAGCTAGTCATGGCTGCTGGAAAACAGAGAATGTATTGTTCTCTGGTGTTCCCTCTTCAGTAAACTGTTCCTATTCTGCTTTCCCTTGGTAGAATTGATTAAATGCAATAAATTGTGCAGATGCATCTTTCAATGAAAGAAGCAAAACTGGAGACTTTCACTTTGATTTAATATTTGTGTGCTGAACCTTAGAGTAGCTTATGTCATTTTGCTGTCAAAAACTTAGTCCAGATATATTCAACTATAATTCTAAAAAAAAATACTCTATTGATTATGGGAATTATAAATGCAGAGTTGATTTGACACTAGCCAGAAACAGTGTATAAGATCCATCTTCAGTCTGTGCGATGTCTGAATGGCCTTAAGAAGTGTCTGACCTAGCTGACACTTGGATTTACTTGTATCTCCCAGGACCCAGCACCTGGGCAAAAGTTCATACAGTCACATATGAGGAGACAGATTGTATCATGTCAATACTTCTGGAGTCTTCACTATTCTAATAAGTTTTATGAAGAGTATTTTTCCTCCTAAAGAGTGGTTTCAGATTCACTCCTTATTTATGTCTGTTCTTTTGCCTTCTGCTGTATATGCTGAATCTAATTGGTATTTTAATATTACATGAATACAAGGTACTTGGTTTATTAAGATAGGGTTTGTTTAAATAATTATTTGCTGTGTGCAGAGAATTGAAAGGAACAGAAAAGTAATTAAGTATTAAGAAAGCTTTGTGAAGCTGGTAAAACACAAGCCTGAAACTTTTTTGGTTGTACTATAGTGAGAATCTCATTTGGTCCGTAAATTAGAATGTCAGTTCTAGGGTTTGCAAATAGTAAAAAATGAATAATAAAAGCAAAGTTCAAGAGCATCTGAGCCTGCAGTCTGTGTGGAGGAAGAGGGGCAGAGGGGAAAGCAGCATCTAGTTGCCAGTTCAATGAGAAGGTAAGGAGGTTAGCATTGAGGTGAACATTCACTTTTCTCAAGAAAATAAGCACTCCTGCAAAATTCTTTTTCAGCTTATGAAAATATTGTCTGAGCACAAAGATCTGCAACTTGAAACTATCCTGGAGAAACAGGAGATCTGCAAAGTTTCTCAGTTTGGATTCTATGCAAAACTGAGAGCTATAATCATCAGAAATAGTAACCACTTCAGGAACTGCTCATCCAAACCCCTCTCTTCTTGAAAATCTCTTTATTTTTTTTCAGTATTTTAGACACTCGGTAGGAGAGAATGAGTTGTCAGGCAGCAATGTTCATTTCTGTGTCTTGAATGATAAAGAACTTTAAGGAAGACCTGCTTTAAGTAGACCTATTCACTGGGTTCATTAAATTTAAAAAATATATTATTCCAAAGTTTGGCAAACAGATTCTCACACACATGGCATCTATCTGAAAATAGTACATTCTAACCCAATGCCCCTTCCCCTCATAAACACAAATCCTGTGGAGATCCACTTCTGACCAGAAAGGATCAAATTCTGTTCCTGTATGTTCAGTCCATTTCCCTCTGAAATCAGAGCTGTATACGCCAACTGTAGGTGAGAACAGAATCTGGACCATAATTCTGAGAAGAACATTATTCTCCAACGAATGGTGACAGTACCTGCCTTTCTCAAATCCTAAGCATCCTCTGTAAGTCAGTGATGGCTTTGTAGTGAAGGGGACCAGAACTTGATTGGCTTGGGGGATAGGGGACCAGGGTAATGTCTTTGCACTGAGACAAAGTTACAGATATATCAAACCTATGTACTACCTATATTGCTATATGGGCTAGAGGCCTGGACCCTGTTACTGGCAGAATTGGAATGGCTGGAGGCATTCCGTATGAGCTATCAGTATCAAATCCCAAGCATTAAGTGATTTGACTTTGTGCCAAATGTCACAGTCTCACAAAAATCCAATTGTCCTTCCTTCAATTACTCATTATATTAACAAGTAACATCATATGCTCTTCAGTCACATTGACAGGATAGACAAAAACACCCCAGCACACCGTGCCTTCAAACTCTCCCTTACTGCACAAAGAGATACTCATCCTGATCTTCCCTGATGTCACCTGTGGGGCCACCCCACCGATTCACGGATTGACAGGAATGAGCCAGATCCAGGAAATTCATTATGTGATTCTTGGTGTGACACCATCAATTGTGGTCACTGGCTGGTGCAGGAGACTATGAATGTTTGATGTAGGGGGGCAGGGATGGTGCACATTGTCTTCCACACAATCAATGGAGTGTACAAAGAAGATATAACCCAGTAAGCTAGGAGGTGGTTTATATACTGAAACATAAGGAATTATATTTATCAACTTTATTCTAAGTAGTGTAAGTTCAGGGAATTCTACAAGTTAACTATACATGGTAAAAATTGTAATTCTTTTTTTAGTTTTAAACTTTGTAGTCTTTCCATTTGTGTGCCCCTTGTTCTTGAATTGGGGGGAGAGCATAAAAAGAAGTAAACTGATGTAGAGACAGTCAACCAGTCATTTTCTATGCCTTTACTACTTATCCATTTTTTTTTCTCTAAACTACATAGTCCTAGCACTTTTATGCTTGCCTCCTATGGAAGCTTTCGCATACATCCATTCATTCACATTTTTAAACACAAGATGGCAGAGAGGGTATGGGTGCCAAAGTGAAATGTCTGGCACTTGCCAGTGCAGGAACAACATGCAACTGCATTAGCTCTGCAAGAGACCAGGATGGCCCCAAAGTAATGATCGAAATCCTGACACGACCTTTCCAATTGCATTGCCTGCTCTAGAGTTGTGCTGGCTGGAAAGCAGCATTTACGTGTTATAACAAATTTCAGGTTTCAAAATTGCAGCAAATTTGAGCCCTTTTGAAAAAAAGCATGGACAAATGAGGTCCACCCCAGACGAGCCAGTAGCCCTGTGGTTAGGGCCTTCATCTGGGAGCGGGGGGACCTGGGTTCCAATTCCTACTCCCAAGTGGGCATTCACACCTAGGTCTCCCACATCCCAGGTGAATGCCCAAACCTCTGAGCTGCTGAGTGTGAGTGGTACCACTTCCTACTTCTGATGGGCTTTTTTGCCTAAATCGTCTTGTGAATCTAACCCCTAAAATCAACATGTTTCAGTAGATAATGCCAAATTGGCTTACTTCAATTCTTCTGTGTGTTCAAGGTTTTTTATTATTATTATTTTGATAGAAACGAGTTACAAATTTTGGGTTCAATCTTATGAATATTTCCGGTCAATCCAAAACTGCATTTTTCAGCAAATAAAGTATTTGTTCAAAAAACTCAGCTCTAGTTGTAACATTAACCGTCCATGAGTATTTAAAACACTTAAGTTTTAGATCAATTTTGTTGCCTGCAGGATGTGCTAAGATTCTGAATACCGAAGTGAATCAACCCTTTTCTGTAATGAATAGGATCTGGCTATTTATTTTAAGGGTCTCTGTTACCAAGCCCTTCCTAAATCCTAAAGAATCTTTGTATGGCCTTTGACTTTTAGAAGAGACTTGATTTCTTTTTTCCCCTCTTCTCATCCAGTTTATTTCTCCCTCTGGAGATTTTTATCTCTTGCTGTTTATTTCTAAACTGTTCAAGAGCTGAGCTGACCAAGTTTTTTTGTCACGTAACAGATCTTTAACATTTCCAGTGCAAGCAGAGACGAGATCTAGCCAAAGAAGCTGTGTTTTTGTTCGTTATGCTTTTTTAGAAAATATCTTGTCTGACTTTGAAACTGTACTTCCCCCTAGGGCTTTTTAAGCCATTTATTTTTAAATAAGTCAACACCAAAGAAAGAGCTCAGTTCGGGAGGATGGTTGTTATTGTTTTTTCTCCTTAGTCTTTGTGCCTCCTGCACTCGGTTGTGCCTTTAAGGCAGTGGCCTATGCTGGGGGTGGTATGGAGCTTCACTTCTGAAGTAGGAGCTCTGGGAGGCAATGTGCCTCAGGTAAGCAGTAACACCATTCAGACCTGCCTAGTGCATAGTGAGAGCACTGCCTGCTGTTACGCTCCTTTAAGTGCTGCAATGTGTGCTCACTTTTACACTAGCCAGGTCTGATGTTTCTTGTGTTGAGAGAAAGAGACCATGACCCCATCTCTCCCTGCCCTTTTTATGGTGGCTGAAGTTCTCAGTGGCACCAAAAAGAAGCTTTTATTTCAGATTTTTTATTTTATATATTATATTCATGTTAGTGATGTACAACATTCTGCTTCACTAACATTTCTGAGAGCTCCGTTGATACCCTGGGGAAATACACAGTATAATACTGAAGCTAAAAATTTGAGAATTTGTGCCTACAAAACATATGCTGAAAAGAACCAATGTTAAAAATGGCTGGGGCTCATTTTTGGACAGATATCAAGGTAAATCATTTTAGGCTTTCAAAATCCTGTAGACGTAATGTTCCCATTGATATTGCTAAAAATATGTATGATTTATTTTTATTTTTTATAATAATAAAAAAGAGCCACCTATCCAAATGTCCTCGGCACCCTGACCACTAGTTAGAAAAACCAAAATAAAATTTAAACTTACCAACAGCTTGTCCCCTGACAGCCAACAAGATTAAACATTCTACTAAATATAAAGCACAAAATAGAGAAATAATCTCCATCAAACTCTGTTCTCTGTAGTAGAAAGAGGAAATTTATAATCAATAAACCTTTGATTTTTGGGGTGTTCTTTTAGGAAAATAACTGTTAAAAACCCAGTACTTCCACTTACTTTCTCAGGCCTTGAGCTTTATTCATTTTGCTCCTTCTGTATGATTAGATCATTCCTTAGCCTGTGCGGATGAACTAACAGGGAAGGGATCAAGCCACAAGGGATCTTGCCAGAGGCTAGGCATACTGTTAGGCCCTGCATGTCTGGCACACAAGGACATCGTGCTCTAGCAACTAGCAATGCTAAAAATCCAGAGCATACCAGGAAGAACTGTTTGAAACTCACTAATTTTTCCTGTATTAAAAAAAGAGAAAAAGAAAAAAAAGAGTCCAGGAAAAACACCCAGTTCAAAAGCAATCAACTGAAAAATCTTGGTTTTGCACAGAAAACTTTTGGAACACATCAACATTTTTAAGTTTAGAATCTCCCTGTTAGAAAATTGAAAAATGCTGAAAGCACTTTCCCACAGAATTTCAATCTTTATCAGTCTTTTTTTCTGATAGGAGAATTTACTGGTTCTAGTACAGTGAGAGGAGAGAACAGTCATGGCCTGGGCCCCTCAACCACCCCAAATTGGGAGACATCACGTGTTGTAAGCTTTAAAAGGAGTTACTTCGTGCTGCCTTTGTGGGGAGTCAATGCCAGCATTCAGCTTTGTGCCATTCCACACATTCCGTCCCGAATGCAGGCAGTTGCTATGAGTATGTCAACACTGTAATTAAAAATCTGCACCTGGTCCATGCCCCCTGACTCTGACTTCCAGGGCTTGGGCTATGGCTGTTTGATGCAGTGATAAATATGCTTTATGCAAAAGGCCTCTTGTAAGGCCTTGGTTACACTGGCGCTTTATAGCGCTATAAAGATGCCAGGAATGCTATAACCTACTACCCATCCAGAGTTGCGAGGCACGTAGAGCACTATAAGTCCGCGGTTATAGCAGTCCTGGTAATCCTCCCACCCCAGAGGATTAAGAGCTATTGCATATTGGGTGATATGCTTTAGCTCCAGTGTAAATGGGTAGTAACAATAGTGCGCTTTGAGTGATCTCTGGAAATGCCCCTACGCTATTTAAGCCAATCAACCTCTCTTCCCTTTGTTTTGAACTCGGCTGGAGGAATGCGGAAGTACGAGCTTATCTGTAACTCGGCAAATCAACTATGCACTTGTTTACCGAGTGAGTGAGAGAGAAGCAGAAGATTAGTAGGCTCTGCATTTTAAAGACAGTGTGCTGACACACATTCAGCACTCCAAAAATCCACTCTCTCTCTCCCTCCGCATACACACAACACACTCCTTCCCAACCCCCTCGTTTGAAAGGCATGTTGCAGCCAGCTGAATGCTGTGATAGTTTCCCATAATGCACCACTCCCTGTGCAACTGCAAGTGCTGCGAATGTGGCCATGCCAGTGCAGTTGTAGCTGTTAGTGTGGACACGCTGAAGCACTTTCCCTGGAGTTGTGTCCGAAGGTGGTATAACCAAAACTGCTATAAAGCTGTAAGTGTAACCATGGCCAAGGTATTATTACAAAGCTTTTAATTTACTGAGTGTGTTCATCCTATTTGTATTAATGTATCATTCTTGTATCTGAAGCAAGAAATATGAAGTATTACTCTGCAGTCCTATTGTAATTATGCAAAGTGTGGGCCTTTATTGTTGGTTTAGAATCTTGATGGCTCCCATTAACTAGGACAATTGGTTGTAGATGGTTTGTTTACCTGCAAGCCTTCTTGTGGATGTGTGGGCCAGCCAGTGGGTACTGAAGTCTCACAGGACAGGTATATGATGTATATGGTATATGGTACATGGTGCATGGCGTATGGTATATGTATATATGTATATATATGATGTATATGGTATATGGTACTGGCATATGGTACATGGTGTATGGTGTATGGTATACGGTACATGGTATATGATACTGAAATCCATCTGATACCTGGTGCTTTTCCATTTAGAAGGAAGGGTGGGAACCCAGAGAGAAACAAAGGATTCCCGCCTCATGCCAAAGATATAAAAAGGGGGTGGAACAGAACAAAGGAGGCTGCCAGTCATGAAAAATCTACTAGTTAACACTTGAGCTGGAACTAGCAAGAATTGTACCTGGAGAAAGAAGGATCGGGCCCAGATAAAGAAGGGGTCTAGTCTGTGAAAGAAGCTTATTGGAACATCTCTAAGGGTGAGATTTACCTGTATTCAGTTTCTTAAATGTATTAGGTTTAGACTTGCATGTTTTATTTTATTTTGCTTGGTAATTTACTTTGTTCCATCTGTTATTATTTGAAACCACTTAAATCCTACTTTTTATGTTTAATAAAATCACTTTTGTTTATTAATGACCCAGAGTAAGTGATTAATACCTGGGGGAGCAAACAGCTGTGCATATCTCTCTATCAGTGTTATAGAGTCCAGAAAATTTATGAGTTTATTCTGTATAACCCTTATACAGAGTAAAATGGATTTATTTGGGGGTTGGATCCCATTGGCAACTGGGTGTCTGGGTGCTGGAGATAGGTGACTTGCTAAGAAGTTTTTAGGTAAAATCTGCAGCTTTGGGGGTGTGGACCAGACATGGTCTGCGTTGTAGCAGGCTAGCATGTCTGGCTCAACAAGACAGGGTTCTGGAGTTCCAAGTTGGCCGTGGAAAATGGGCTCGGAGATAATTCCAGCATGTAAGGTGACAGTCCTAATGGCATGTCTGTGACTGAACCCGTCACAGGAGGGTCCCAGAGCTCAAGCTGCAGCCCAAGCTAGAACATCTATACTAATATTAAATAGCTCTGCAAGCTTGAGGTAGCTGGCATGGGCCAGCCATGGGTGTCTAATTGCAGTGTAGGCAGAGCCTTTGTGCATTTAAGGGAATTTGCGAAAGCACTGGCCTGAGAGTTATGATGATCCTGGGTGGGAGATGCCACTTGTTTAGTTAAAATGGAAACAATTTTCTGCTCTTTTTTTGTTTTTTGTTTTTTTTTTAATGAGCTAGTAAGTGGCTGGGAACTGACTTTGAAAGGGTGTGTTTGCTTATATTGGAATGATAGTCTCAAAGGAGTTGTTCTTTTTCAGTGTAAAATATTGTTTTAATAATAAGTATAAATTCTGTTCAGTAATATATTTTAGGAGAAGCACAACTAGCGCTTTTAAAGTCACAAACAAGTCTACTTTGAGCCCCAGTTATTTAATATGTTGTGTCGATCTGGTCTGACAAATGTATCCTAATACAGTTCCGATCTTTATTGTAAGATGATTTGTGAGTAGAGTTTGGCGAAAGAGTATTCAACAAAAAATTTTTATGGACTAATTTACTCAACTATTTTTTTACTACTCAATAAACTCTGTAGCTGACTGAATACTATTGAGGGAATGAATTATTCAGGGATAATGGTAATATTTGTTGAATAACCTGATTGGACAAATATGCTTTTCTGCTATGTGACTAGGTCTGTTAAGGCTTCAATAATCTAATAGAATTATTTATTGTACCACAAGTAAGAAAAAACTGGTGTTCATGTTTGTTCTACAGTCTCTTTTGTGCCAACTGTACTGTAGGCTAGGTGTCAGACTCTCCCCACAGAATAGAGGCTCCATGTTTTGAGAAAGAGCCTTATCTTTCAGCTCACTGCTTGACTCTTGCCCTCAGAGTGTTCTAACATAAGGGGCATTTTCAGATAGAAAGCAGACGTGTAGTTCTGAGGCAGTGACCAGTGGCCATTGGCATTCTTCTTCCCTGGTGATTTTGCATTCCTGCAGTGTCCTGGAGTCACTACAGCAATGGTGCAGGCTGCAGAATAGAATAGGCACAAGGTGCCTCTTCCCAATACTTTTACTGGTTCTAGCACCGGTGCAGGTTGTTCTGTCCATGTGCCTAACATGAGAATTCTACATTCTGAGAACCCATTAATTCTGACCCATTCATGCTGCAAAGGATCATTCAAGATGTAATGGTCTGACTTAATGGATCCTTTTAAGGATTAGCAACCAAATTAGAGAAATTTAAGTTCATTGCTGGGGTAGCTACACTAAGTTTAACGGGGTTACGTGATGAATGAATTTGACCCATTATGTAAAACATCATGGGATATGCTGGAGGAAGGGAAGGAGGTGATGAAAAACAAGGGTAAAAGGGAATTTATGGAAAAGCAATATGTAAAGAATGAAGTCTTACTTCCAAAGTGCTGAGTACTCACAGCTCCAATTGAAGTTAATGGGTGGGCTGTGTGTGTGCGTGTCTGTGTTCAGTACCTCATAAGACATCCTTTGATTGTAGCATTTAGCCTTAGCCCATATGAACAATACTATAATAGTTGTTGAGTTTGGGCACACAAAAAGTTTGAGGCAGAGTATTCATTCCCCCTTAAAAATAAAAAAGGAGGATGTGATGTGGGCAGTGCTGATGACATTGTAATGTTGGAAAGTGTAACTTGCAAGTGAGCATCACTTATGTAGGAATCCCAACATTACTAGAAGATTTTTTAAAGGCAGACTGTTGGAAAAGACTAATAATAAAAGATTGGATTTGTAACTCTCTCATCTTCATTGACTTTGCCTCAAGACAATATATTGGATTGGAAAACTATATCCAATTGGAAGCAATTGTACTTCCATGAGGATATGTGCCAAATAAAGCCTCCTGGAATGCTCTGCATCAAATATAGACAACCTGGACCTCTGACAGTGTTTGGTAGTAAGGGAAAGAGTGCTGCTTTAAGTATTTGTTTTTGGTATTGGGCAGGAGGTGGTAGTTTCCAGTGCTCATAGTGAGACTACATTATACAATGAGTGGGTGTAGTATAAGTTAACACATGAAATGGAGTGAATTTTTTTTAAGTGTCATGAACATAGTTGGGATTTCAGAGATGTCGACAGAAGACTGTACATGCTTTTGCTTGGGCTCATTTGCAGAGATGTATCTACATCAGTGACATATGTAAGAAGCTAGTGCTCAGTTTCTGCCTTTGTATGGCTAACAACGCACTGCCAGCAGGAAGCAATGAGGGATTAGAAGCGAGGAGCAACATTTGGTGGGAAACGAACAGCTCTACAATGTACTGGCACCTGTAGTATGAGTGTCCGTTCTAACTCTATATCTTCATGCAACTCCTTGTTTAAAATATCCTTAAGGACAGCACATACTTTCATCGTGTGACTCATAGCACTTTTTGGTTGAATCAAATGCAAACATATGCAGTACAGTTAGTTGTGGGTAGCTGTTGGTAATCTTATGTGTTGCTTGTGCTGTTCTGTTCTTAAAGGTTTTAGACTTAAGACAACAGTTCATACATACTGCCATTGCTTAGGTTTGTTTTTATATATGCAGACTAATAGGTGAGTGTGTCTATAAATGAAACTGAGGGGTGACTGCATGAGATACTGAGTCACGTAGCGTAAGTGGATTTCAGTGAGACTCAATGGGAGTGTAACAATATTTTGCTGTATACCTCTAACCTGAGTTACTACATGGATTGTGGCAGTGGAAGGACATGATACAGTACATATAATACAACTACGTGTGTGTAGCTAATAGAAAATATAAAGTGGTATGACTAATATGTCACAAATGAGAAATCCAGAGTAGAAATCTTATGATACTGTATCTCAGGTTCAAAGCAAGATGAGGCACAAAGAAATGAGAGGCCCTTAAGTGCATATTGCATTATCCAGTTTTAGAATTTCACAATTCTAATGCATTGCTTCTTTTCAATTGCTGTAACCATGGAAGTATCTTTGGGGAAAACTGACTGAAACAAAGAATATTGGTGTTTTTATTGCAGGGAAAAACTATATCACAGCTGGGTTATCTTCCCTCTGTTATTGTGTCTTAGAATTAAACCGCAGACACAAGGAACCAAATGGTGTAAACCCTTTGTAATCATCCAGAGGGGTTCCATACCACCCTGACAGATCCTCGGCACTGCCATGCTTGCATGGTAGAAGGTGTCACACTGGTTCTCAACCATCCACTGCTTGGTCCTGACTCATGGACTCTTATAAAATGGCAATAAGTTCATGTACAGTCTGCATTGATCCTGGCTACATTCTGGCTTGCACCAGGAAATTCAAAAGCCTCTCCCTGTATAATGGAGGAAAAAAGACATTGAATTGATTTCGATCACAGCCCCTGTTAACCGAAAGAAGAGGCCAGGAGCCTCAGGTTCACCTCCCTTCCCGTTTGTGTTCCCACATATGACTCAGACAGGATAAGGGTACAAGATTTATTAATAGGGTGGCAAGGACTTCCCAGGTAACAAAGTGAGACAAGTAATAAGACAAGGCAGGCTGTGTCAATAAGGATCTATATACAAGGATCACAATGACAGTGACAATACCATCTCTGGCAGCTTGATTTGAGAATCCTGTCTCTTTAAGATGCAGCACGACAGGACAGCCGGATCCCTCTTGTAGAGACAGGACCTCAAGGTGAGCCAGATTAATGTCTTCTCAGTTAAGATGAAAGTATTCAGGTAATTAAATCCCTCCCCCTCCCTTTACCTGCATCATCGTATGTGGGGCAAGAGATCACTACAGGAGATGGATCAGGTGTATGTAAGTAAGTATATTTCCTGCTTAAGATGATCCTTGTGGGGGAGAATGGTCTACCCTATTGACCCTCAGCCACTTGCTTTGCTTCAAACAGACAGCTACAAGACTCTGTCACTCAGGTGGGCAGTCCCAATCTAATCTAAGCACCACCCTTATATAGACATAGAGTTGCTGGGCAGATTAGCCAATAACAGTAACTATCTTTTCCCACCTGTATATGTAAAGGCGCCAAATTCAGAATGAGGAGGAGACAAGAAGAGCTTAAAAAATGGATGCCTAGTTGTCCTTTAGAGGATCCAAGATGGCTTTGGGATTTTTATCTCTATACCCTGCCTGTAAAAATTTTCCTGGGTTGGTTTTCAAAGCTGTGACAATGAGTCTGATCAAAGCCTCTCGAACGTTACATCCCCATTTGCATTTTCTAACAAACTTGGAGACTATTAGTCAAAATAGTTTTGCTAACTCACTATTTCATTGCCAGTCTCATGGTGGCTGGTATCTTTGTTCAAGACTCAGCTGCTCAAATCCAGAGATTGCCTGAAATCATTTCATTAAACAAGTCTTTTGGTTGATGAGAAAAGCTTACCGATACAGTGAGAGCACCCAAAATGCTCAGAAAGCAGAAGGCATGTAAACAAAGAAACATTTAAACAACCTCCTGATATAAGCCAAACTTTTTGAGGTCAAATTCATGACTTTTGAACACTTGCTTATTGGCTTATTGAAGAGGTCTAGGGTCTAGAATGTTAAGTCTTTGCCTCAGATATGCTGTAGATGCTTCATTGACAATTGGGCTGGAATCCTTTTATGACACACATCTTACATTGTAGATGGCTGCTCTGCAAATACAAAAAAAAAAAGGCTTTAGGCCAGATCCTTAGCTAGAATAAATGTACAGTTTATGATAATGGCGCTACAGTTAATGTTTTCCATTGTCATTAATTGAGCTACACTCTTATTCCACATGAGGATCAGGCTCCAAACACATAAAAAATAAATCTTGCAGAGTGGCTGACCTGGTGACCTAGAAGCAGTCGGAGGAAATAAAATTTTATTTAAAGCTCAGGCATCACTTCTGTATATGGGGATTGTATTAGAATCAGTACACTGAGTCCCTAAGGAGTGACTATCAGGCTGTTATGACAGTATTTTGGGTTGTAGAATGCCTCACAATAAAGAGGAGAGAAGACTCAGAGTGAATATAAAGGTGATTTTTTTAAGTCAATTGACACAAACAAGACCCTGTTATTTTTTCCTAGTGCTGCAGCTCACAGATTAACTAAAGGGAAACTGTGGTACCAAATATCACCACTAGGGTGTCTTCAAATCCTGCAGAAGCTTTAGCATCCTGGGAGGAGTGGTGACTGTCTAATAAGGAAGCTGTGGACAAGCCTCTGAGCAGGGAGGGGAGTGGTAACCACTATTATGTTTTAGCAACATGTGATATTTTGGTTGTTTATGTGGGTATTGCCAAGAGACAGCAGCTCTGCGTGTAAGAAAATGATTGTCATAGATTCAGCCATCAAAGATCATGGTGTCTCACCAGTAAATCTAAAGAACTGAATCACTACTGACAAAATATTTTCCCAAGAGCTACTTCCTTATACATTGAGTAAACCAGATTGCCGCAGTAGTGCCAACTGGTGCCTCCCAACAGTGTTACAACAACAAAGCAGAGTCTCAAGGGGTGGTATTAGAAAATAAAGAGGAGAAAATGGGGCAATTCTACAACTTGCACACATGAAGCTCTTATGTACAATAATGAGCTTATGGGTGACTTACTGTGTTATTCTTAGTATAAAAAACCCCAAACCTCCACATTCTGGAATAAAGGACACTTTTCTGTTGTCACAAGCATCAATTTACAGTATTCATTGTTGTTCACCATAATTAATTCCTGTTATGGCCAAGTGCATGACAGCAGTCTAATTAAATCCATACCTGTCAAATCTTCACTGTGATTTTTGTTAGCAAACCTAAAACTGCAACAGATGTTACTTTTATAACAAAGCCTAGTTATATGGAACAGTTTCTTATTCTTCTGGGGTTTCTATTAGAGCACTGTCTAGTTCGTAAACAGATATGCAAATACATTGAAAGCCCAATTCTGAATAGCTAATATGGAAAAAATTAAAAGGCTAAATTCCTGCTTGGTGCAATACCATTATATTCAGTGCAGGTATACCAGGAATGAATGTTACCAAATGTTTTTGCTGTAGTTTACTGTGAATTTTTATTTAAAGATTCAGCTTATGCACATACATTATATCTTTTCTATTGTCACAGAGATGGGGTAATAAGGCTGTAACAATCGTTGGTACAGAAGTTAAGACTCAGTCTCTGCATGCTGCCTGATCTTAAATAGTATACTGTAGCTAGAATCCCCATCTGCCATATAAAAAGCAGAAACCTTGTACTATGCAGAAAATTGATACAGTTCATCCTGATTTATAATTCATCCATCTATCTAATTTTTGTCCAGTTTATCCAGTATCCATTATAACCAGAGTAAGTGGATGGACATACATAATAGGAGGACATGTGAGTGGAAGCAGAGATTCAAAATGAATGACAAATACTATAAAAGTAAGTGTGTGCTTTAATTCCTGTTTATCCAAAACTTGTTCTGTTCTTTACATTTATTTAGCACTCAATACACCTTTTTTATATATTTTTATTTTTTGATTAGCTGGCATCTGATGGTTGCCAAAGCACGCACATAGGAAACTGTTTCTTTTGGTGTGTTTGCTCACATCTTTCACATGTAGAATTATCTAGGAATAGGAACTCTCTTGGGCACACTTTTGTTGCTTTGTGTCCTTCAGTGGTTAGAAAACCAGCTTAGCCAGGTGTCTGAAGACTCTTTTGGGTAAAAGGAGGAATCCATAGCTGCATAGATTTAGTAAAGTAGTTCTACTTCAGACCACTCCATTGTGGACACCAGGCAATGCAGGAGAGTTCCCAGGAGATAGGCATGGTTGGAGAATTGCAGCAGCTGTTAGAACATCTCCCTAGGTGCCATGTGTATCTGGGAGTGCTTTACACTATCCTGAGGCTGCCCCAACTTACACTGGATATTGGAATAGCCCCCAGACAAGTCCAGGATTCAGAGAACGTAAATATAGCCTTGTAGCAGGATACTCTCTGTTCCTCCTTTTTTCACACCTCAGAAACCATTTCAGGCTCTACTGGCTTTGTATTCTTTGTACCATTATAGTTCCCTCCACTGACACAATCACAAGCAGATGCTTTCAGCCCTCTCCTCAGGGCCTGTGAGGAGCAGAGGCCTCAGTGATATTGGGTCCCTCTAGCCTAGCACTATTCTCCCCTCCCCAAGCACTTCTTTCCTGTGCCTCTTATCCATCTGGAGCTGATGGGCTAATTGGCTCATTAGCTCACCCAGCCCTCCAGCCTGAGTGTGGAAATTAAAGGTAATTAGCTAATCAGCTTACCCTGGGGGAACTAATGGGTGTCAGAGGGATCAAAGTACAGGCTCACCTGTAAACTCCATTCACTCTGTCACAAGCCTAGAGACAGCTTCATCTATTATCCTGCCTTCCTGCAGAACAGATCAGACTTTAGCCAGAGCTGAGGCTTGAACTAAGGATTATTAATGTTCAAAAGTTGACCCAACTGTTTTATTCTCATATTCGTTTGCAAGGTTAGTGTAATTCTCAACAAAGGATGGCGTTTGAGGCACCCTGCAGGTGGCAGGAGGTGCAGGCTGCACTTGCCCGAGCCAGCAGAAGGATCCACCCTAGAAGGGACACCTCACTTTTCCCTTGGAGCTCCACCAGGAGAGAACAGTTTCAAGTTGTGATTGAAGCTACTTAAGAGCTAATGGAGGCTGCCAACCTAGCCATGGGGTTCTCTCTGGTCAGAGCTGTCTACTTGGCTAATTGGGTTCTCTTCAGCTGAACTCTTAAGGCAACATTGGGGGAGTTAATTTCATGTGGCTTTTCTATATATGTAGGGACAAAGATTTGGTGAAGAATCTTTCTGATTTAATGATCATTTTAAAAAGTGTATGCCAGTAGCCAATGACTCATCAGCAATTTAGAACAGCAATGCCAAAAGCATGTGCATGTAAAGGAAGATACAGAAATAAGTCATTTGAGCTTCCAGGTTTGACCAGACTGTTAAGGTATGTCTACACTTATGGTGGGGTGCAGAGTAAGGCACCGCTCACCCAGCTAGCAATGGTATAAATAGCCATGTAGATGGTGCAGCACTGCTTAGGTGAGAAGAGTACAGACACACAAAACCCTGGTATATACGCTACACAGCTCTCTACATGCCCAAGTGGTGCCCCCCACATCTTCACTGCTGTGTTGAGCGTTGTAGTGTCCAACTGCCTTGCCTTCCTGCTCCTGGAGCCTTTCCCCACCACAGTGAAAGACTCCAGCAGCAGGGAAAGAGTCTGACTTGATGGGAGGGGGTTGGGTGACAACCAAGAGAGACAGCAGTAGCTTCTTGTTGCTGGAGCCTTTCCCTTCTGCCTCCCGCATGCGAGCCTTTCATTGCTGTGTGTAGCTGCACACGGCAATGTGGACTCAGACTGCTTTTCAGTGAGACGTGTAGCTACACATCCCTACAAAGCACTACGAGTAATAAGTGAGAGGAAAAATATTTTTAAAAATGATGAAAATACTGTAACTTGACCATGACCATTAAATATAGGAAGTTTATACAGCTTGCAAAAATTTATTCCCTAGGAAATTAAATCTCTACAGCTCCTCCAGTTTACCAGATGATGCAGCAGTCTGTCACTTGAGTCTCCCTACCCCAAAATTAGTGTTCTTAGCTGTTTCCTAATAGCCCAATGTCAAATTGCCATCAAAGAACTGAAAGACTTGTCTGCCTGTGCTCCAGATTTACTGACCTACTAGCAGCAGGGTCGCTTCTTTTTGGTCCTGATTCTGAACAGCAGGAACAAGCAACTCAAGTAGCATTTCTAAAGCCAGAAACCAAATTCTGTTCTTAGTTACCTAGCATAAACCCGACATAACTCTATTGAGCTAAACTGTGGACAGTAAACTATAGTAGAGATGAGTTGGTGTGCATTAGCAGAAATTTTCAAAGGCATTCTATTCTTGCTTAGTCAGCTACAATTCCTCTGGGGGCACAGACCAATATGGTGCTTTAGCAAGGTGCAGTGTGCACTCTACCCAACTTCATTTTAGCTCTCCTACCCTTGGAAATTCAACCATCATCACCAGCACTCAGGGAGTACAAAGATTGGGATTGTAGCTAGTCTTTATGCAAGATACCAAGTGCTGGTGAGCTGACAAAGTTTCCAAAGATTCAATGTTTCATAACCACTAAGTCTAAAACAAACCAACCAACCTCCCTAAAATTGTTAAAAGGCACTACTTTTCACAGCAGACAGCTGAATAAATAACATTTGGAGTCTCCTGATCAGGTTGTTTGATGATAATGTTCCAAAAATTAAAATTAATTATGTAAAAAGTAAACAAGACTTTCTGAACAGGGAATATCTTTACAATATTTGTTTCTTTTATCCCTTATTTTTAAACTCCAAACTGTTTTATCATCTTAATCTCAAATTTTGAAAGAAAATTCTCCTCCATGGGTTTTGTAGAGAGGAGGGTTAGTGGCAGTTCGGTTTACTCTAACTAAGAGTCCTTTTCTAGAATTGTTATAACTGTGGCTCACACACCTACCACAACCATTTTCCTACTTTGGCTCTGAGAAATTAAAATCGGACCTCCCTTGTACCTTTCCAGGTGGTTCTTCCCCACTCACAAGTACTCCGGGGTCCTTGGACAAGTGGAAATACTACAAATACCTTTTTGTTTGGGAAAGGGAAAAAAACAAAGAAACACAATAACCTTATATTATTTACATGCACTGATTGGGTGTGGCTCATTTTATTGTAGTAGGGCCAGCAGCGCAGTTCAAAAGTATAAAATCTCTGGCTTGTGAAATCCAGAATTCCATTACAAAACAATCCTTGCTCTTCTAAAGCCACATTCACGGTTGCTCTCCCCCACCAATCCTGCACTACCTACTCCTACACCAAAATACAGTTGCCTGTAGGGTGACCAGACAGCAAGTGTGAAAAATCGGGTCGGGGGTGGAGGGTAATAGGTGCCTATCTAAGACAAAGTCCCAAATATTGGGACTGTCCCTATAAAATTGGGACATCTGGTCACCCTCATTGTCTGGTCCGGCTCTGTGACAAGTTCTCTGCCACTGGTCTTGGTCCAGTCAGGCCTCACTCTGGAGGCTGCTTTGTGTCACTGACACTGGTCTGATCAGGCCTTGCTGTGTAGTTATCTCTCCCAACCCTGCTCCCAGTTTAGCCTGAGGCCCAGTCTCCACAGAATCACCCCACAAGGGATTCAGAATTTCTAGATGAGGAATCTAGAGAAAAACAGAGATCTTGGTGAGAGCCCATTTTTCTTTGGGATAAAGCTCTAGGAGGTTTCAGAGTGGTAGTTGTGTTAGTCAATATTAGCAAAAAGACCAAGGAGACTTGTGGCACGTTAGAGACTAACAAATTTATTTGGGCATAAGCTTTCATGGGCCAAAACACACTTCATCAGATGCATGGAGTGAAAAATATAGTAGAAAGATATATACAGAGAACATGAAAAGATGGAGGTTGCCATACCAACTCTAATGAGACAAATCAATTAAGGTGGGCTATTATCAGCAAGAGAAAAAAAAATTGTAGTGATAATCAGGGTGGCCCATTTCAAACAGTTGACAAGAAGGAGTGAGTAACAGGAGGGGAAAAATTAGCATGGGGAAATAGTTTTAGTTTGTGTAAAGACCCATCCAGATTTTTATTCAAGCCTAATTTAATGGTGTCCAGTTTGCAAATTAATACCATCTCTGCAGTTTCTCATTGGAGTCTGGTTTTGAAGAGTTTTTTGTTGAAGAATTGTGACTTTTAGGTCTGTAGTTCAGTGTCCCGGGAGGTTGAAGCATTCTCCGACTGGTTTTTGATTGTTACAATTCTTGATGTCTGATTTGTGCCCATTTAGTCTTTTGCGTAGAAATTGTCCAGTTTGGCCAATGTACATGCCAGATGGGCATTGATGGCACATGATGGCATATATCACATTGGTAGATGTGCAGATGAACGAGCCCCTGATGGCATGGCTGATGTGATTAGGTTCTATAATGGTGCCTCTTGAATAGATATGTGGACAGACTTGGCAACGGGTTTTGTTGCAAGGACAGGTTCCTGAGTTAGTGGCCAACCTGAGCCTGAAAAGGAGCCAAAATTTACCAATGTACATTGCCAAAGAGCCACAGTAATATATCAGCAGCCCCTCATCAGCCTCCTCACCCACCCACCAGAAGCCCCCCAAGCAGTGCCTCCCTCTCCCTCTCCGCACCTCCTGATTAGCTGTTTTGTGGCATGCAGAAGGCTCTGAGTGGGAGGGGGAGGAGCGAGGGCATGGCAGGGGAGGGGTGAGAAGGGGTGGAGTGGGGGAAGAGCCTGTAGCAGAGCCGGGGCTGAGTAGTGAGCATTCCCTGGCACATTGGAAAGTTGGTGCCTGTAGCTCCAGCCCCAGAGTTAGTGCCTATACAAGGAGCCACATGTTAACTTCTGAAGAGCTGCATGTGGCTCCAGAGCCCCAGGTTGGCCACCCCTGCTCTAATCTCTCCCTTTTCTGAGTCTGAATCCAATTCCAAAACCAGAGTCCATTCCCAGTAAACTCTACAGTACTAGCTTTAGGTATATCCTGCACAATTCCTCATCATATGTGCAATTACAGTAACAATCAGAACATAGACAAATTCCAGATAAATCAACAGAACGCAGTATGGGGAACTATGGATAAGCAATATTATCGATTATGTAAATAAGGTTGGCCAGATCTGGCTTTTCTCTTAGATGGAGCAGCTACTTCCATCCCTCTAAGCCATCTAGCTTTGGGGCTCACACCTGCATGAAAAATTTCAGCTGGACATATTGAAATTGGGCTCATAATGGGGAGCTAGTAGAAACCTTAACTAGAGAGTCATTATCATAGCTATCAGTTCATTGGATATTATTCTAATAGCACTGGACATAACAACAATTGTAGCAACTGTAGCACAGGTATAGTAGCAAAATAAATCTCTTCAAACTCTTCTCATTTGACAGAACCCATTGGAGTGAAGCTCACGCTAGCAGGCTCATCCATTAACATTCTGTTTTCTGATTTCATCTTTTTCATTATGTTTGGGAGTTTTGTTTTTGACTAGTAAATGCTGCTGGGCTGAGAAGATGAGATGTAACAAATTGCGGTGATAGTTTATGCTCGTAGCTTGTAATATAGGAAAAAGTCAGGCACACGGTAATAGCAACTCTTGGTTGAACACCCAAAGGGTTGTCATAATAACAGTCTCCACATGCCTTTTCTGAAGTCAAGACAACAACTTAATGTAGCATTATGCCTTCACAATGCTAATCTACTGTGGCTGCTCAGCATGATGCTAAGAAAGACATGGACCATGAACAATATATAAAGCAAATTTTTTATCCTAATCAATCTCCAAGCCTACTGGAACACTCAGAATTAATATGCCGTAATTCCCATATACAGCTTTTCTCCCTCTTAACTCTTTCAAATATATAAAAATGAACGTAAACTGAAGCAAAGCACCTAAATATCTTTATGTACCTTTGTTGCCTGATCTGTTGAATTAAGAATTC
Source organism: Dermatemys mawii (assembly GCA_007922305.1). Lineage (NCBI taxonomy): Eukaryota > Metazoa > Chordata > Testudines > Dermatemydidae > Dermatemys > Dermatemys mawii. The sequence goes on from ML677334.1 coordinate 57,217,775, forward strand.
CCCATTAACACTTTGAAGTTTGATAAGGTCAAGCCAAGGTCAGGCCCAGTGTTGTTATAAAGTTTAGTTGGGACCCCCAATGTACACAGTTGCAACACTCTCACTTAGGAAAAACCTTTTGAATTTGCAGTATTTTTACTGAAGGGAAAAATGAAGGTGGTGGGCACATTTTCTTAGGTTTCTCATACCCATCAAAATATGCAATAATGAATTACATTCTGGAAAGGCAGACAAGTATATTTTGATGCAGGCTCATTATGACATGGCACAACTTTTGCCTCCACTGTCTTGTGCAGATCATCAACAATGGAAAATTTGGGCCTAGGGTCTTTTGCTTTCCAGTGCGTTATGAGAAAGCCATCATTGTAACAGCTGCCATTTCCTACTCTTCTGTGCTGACATATTCCCCAAGTGTTTACATTTCCTCATTTCCATGGGCTGGAATATGCTCTGACACTAAACACCAGAAAGCCTGAAGTGTTTCAAAACATTCTCTGTGCTTGGTCTCATGCCATTTATCACATCTTGCCTTGGTGCTGCTGTTTCATGAAGTTCCTTGCGGGATGATACTACCTGTGAGAGAAAATATATCTTCTGGGCATTGGATTTGATTATTATCAAATGAGTTCTATTTAATGACTATGTTTTCTCTTATAAAATATGCTAAAGTGAATCTTCTGAGCAGATGTTCAAAAAATGTTTTAAGAAAATCTCTGAACAACTCATAAACAATATCAAATGAAATGGTGAACTTTGTTGTCATAATTGGGCCTACAGAATTACCCTGGTTGTGAGTTCAACTGTCCTAAGTAAGTGTAAGGTTAGAAGATGTCACAACAATAAATGTTGATGGTATAAGTCATGAAAGGGAGACAGAAAAATTAAGCAAGTCCAGACAAAAGGCCTATAAATATCATTCCAGGACTATATTTAGATTATGCTTGATGAACAACAAAAGTATAGCACCAGAAATCAGTGAACCAAAATTGGTGTCTTAGAAACTAGGCCTAATTTGTGGACAAAATAATGAGAGGATGGCTGTTCCACCCACCCTCCCCTTTGTGGATCCTTAAAGAAAGAGAATTTCAGAGAAAAAATGGTACTAGAGTGAGCTTCACCATCGTGGCTGCCATCCTTATGGTCTTCTGAGACATAAGTTCCTCTAACATGTGCACCTGCACGGCCATGCAGGAGGCCACTAAGGGCCATGCACTTAACTCCCCCTGACCCAGGTCTGTGGCGTGATGAAGAAACATGCCTCTCCCTCCCAGCTCCAGGGCTGTGACATGGAGAGACGCTCTCCCTCAACTTAGGTGCTGGTTCAGGGAGAAAGGGCTGGCCGGGGGGGAGTCCTCTATCCTCGCCACAGCCACAGTGCAGCCTCTACCCCAAACCCATCATCCCCAGCCCACCCAAGAGCCTGCACCCCCCAGCCCTGAGCCCTCTCACATACCCTGAACTTTTCCTAACTCCACCCCAGAGCCCACACCCCCAGACGGAGCCCTCACCCCACATGCCAACTCTCTGCACCAGCCCTGAGCCCCTTCCCAAACTCCAAATCCCTCCAACCCATCCCTGCCACACATCACCTCCATACTGGTGCACATAGCAAAATTCATTCCACACATGGATGGGAAAAATTAAAGGGAACATTGTCTGAGATCCTGGGCTTTTGTCGTCCTGATCCTGAGAGAGGACCTGACCAGACTGGGCTAGAGAAAGGGATCCAGATGACATCACTGCCTCTACCAGCTCCAGCTGACTGCCTAATACCACATTGGATGAAATGGGAACAGATTTTAACAACAACAGTTCCAGCTCTTCTTAACTAACTTTTTCTCTTTTCCCCAAAAGGACAGTTAGCATTTTTGATGCCATCGAAGATACTGTCAAACAAGAGTTTTTCTTTCTAAAAACTCTCTCCAGCTGAAGGAAAAAGTGAACAAGAGATGCTGTTAAAATGAAAGCTTGATTTACATTTCAAATGTTATAACTGTTTTTCCTTCTTTGCATAATCTTTAATAGAAGTATAAAAGCAGGCTAAGGTCTCTGTGTACCAAACCCTGAATCTTGTTTATCACTGCTTCATGTTGGATAGTGACTGGGTTATGTTAACATCTTTGGTCACATTATTCCATATAAATTAATACAAAACTGCCTCACCAAAATAACTCTATCCTTTCTAAAATCATCTTCTTCCTTCACCTTCATATCCATCCACCTCCTTCAGACAAACACCAAGAATAAAGGACATATTACTAGCAATAACTGGTCCATCAGAGAGAATGTTGAGATTCAGGGGATTGGTTTCTGAAAGCTGCAAATTAAGCATCTGTATTAATAATCCATTGTGAATCAGGTGAGGGGGATTGATCGGCCAGAACCTATTAGGGGTTGAGTTAAGGAACAGGAAAGTATGATCCATCCATGAGTTGACTTCATGAATTTAGCCTAGGCAGACACCTGCTCTGGTCCCCAATAGATTTATTTAGTATGGAATTTGCTTGAGTTCAAGGAGCTTATTCTGGGTGGTTGGAAGACCATAGTAAGGGTTGCAACTGTTTATTTTTCATGGAAGAATTTATAAAGAGATACTCTCTGTGACATTGTTTAAGTTTTAGTGGTTTCAATTTCCTTTCCTCCCACAGGATCTTTCATGATTTTAATTATTTTTTCTATTTTTAATGTTTTTTCTACTCTTTACCTTTATTGTATTAAGTAGTGCCTCACTCTCTCTGACTACAGTGTGACACATGGTAGCTTACATCAGCCTTTGAGATTGAACAAACTTAGGCTATGATGGACCAGTGTAGGACATAATTTCCAGGAATGAGAGCCCATCTACAATATCATGATACAAGTCTCCATTTAAACCTGGGTCTTGTGGACAGTATAATTTTAAGGCTCACAGCACAGTTTAAAGGTTTTATTCTGTTAAGCCATTCCAGTCAAGTGGCAGCTCCATCTAAATATTCTGATAAGGTAGGGATAATGGTGGCTTTCACCTGATGTGAAAAGACAGCTGCTTTATTTAAATAAAAGCATCCCATGCATAACTCCCCTGCTACAGTAGGGATGAGCATCCCTATCTTAATCACATCTCCAGCTGGTCTGAGTATCTCATATCACTAGAAATATTGAGGCCACAGGCAGAATGTTGTGTGGATAAGAAGATCAAGAGAAATTAAATGGTTTTCATAATGCTATAGATATGATATGGAGGAAAAAGTGGTCTTTGAAGCCTTGCAGGGGTTTTCATTATTTGGGGTGTATTCCTGCTTAATTATCTTTGTTTTGTGGAACCCTATAGACTGGTGGCATTAGCAGTAAAAGACGGGTTCAGTGCTATCTATGAGTCCTTTTATAAATGTTTGATTCAGCTATATTATAAAACTTCATCCACTCCCAGGTTTTAGTTCCTTCAGTCAACTTTACAGGCGTTTCTTCCTCAATCACAAGTACCCAAAGCTCCTTAGCAATACAAAATCATCAATATCTTTTATTTGGGAAAAAATAACCATATAAAGAAGTGAAACTAGCAAAACCTAAGCACTATATGAGATGAATAATTGTCCTGCTTGTTGAAGGCGAGAATTCTAACTCGTAAGTAATCCCCATCTACTTCCAATCTCACTTTCAAATCTTTTTAGACTCACTTGTGGTCACATGGTCATCTTATCCTGTCTGCTCCAGTCCACCAAATATCACACCACCAGGTCCCACTCCAATCTGCACTTTTCCAGTCCAGTTCCAGAGCGGTTCCACAAAGTCATCGCCACCAGACTGAGCAGCTGCTTGGTCCAGTGAGCTCTACACAGGGTTCAGAATCTCTGTGAAAGACACCCAATACAAAACAAGACATCTGGAGAGAGCATCTCCTCTCCCTTTAAATTTAAGCTCTCTACCCAATCTGAATCCATCACCTGTCAGCACTCTCTCTCCCTCGTAATAACTTTTCAGTTCCTCGCCCGCCCCCGCTTTCTTAAATACATTTACGTGCACCAAAGTATCCTTTCCAAATCCAGAGCACAGACTCCAAACAATACAACATAAAACATTGTACAAAGTGAAGTAGAATTATAGCTGATGTCAATGAAGCTGGCAGATCTAGCTCTTGTGTTGTTTCATTTTTCCTATGGGGAAGAAGAGTGCTGCTTTTTTCCCTATAAGACTTTTTGCTCTGGGGCTTCCATTTGATTTAGTCAATAAGACCATTCACCTTTCTAATGGCCAGCAGAGCTGGGGCAGATGATATCTTTATCTTTGGGTAACCATTTATATTGTTGTTAGCTATTGTTATGTTACCGATCATTTTTCTTTTGACCCTACAGGCCTGATTCTGCTCTCATTTATGCCAGTGAAACTCTACTGATGTCAGTTGCATTACTCTTGTTTCATGCCAGTGAGGGAGGAGAATCAGGCCCTATATTTATCTTCTCTATATTTTTATTAGTTTCAGGAATCATTGTTTGTCTTCTCCCTTTTCATGAAAAACTGCTACTGCAATATTTTACATTTGACAGTCTGTTTAATTGCTTGGTGAACATGCAGAGGCAAACCAAATCATGCAGCAGGAGTTCAGCCTAACGTTCAAGCCGAGAACAACATATGGATCAACAGAGAGTTAGGAAACTTTCATTATTTCCTCTTATCTGTCAGGTTTCACATTATAGAAGCAGTGTATATTTAAATCCTGCTTTGGGGGCCTTTTTTATTTTTTATTTGTGGGATTAAATTACTGTTGTAATTCCCATTTTTGTAACCACTTTGCAGCAATGTTTATGTGCAGAATCCTTTGTGGACTTGTCCTAGTTTGACTAGATTGCTCTAGGAAGCTATGAAAGAGCTGTAAAATCCCCAGTATCGGGCTTGCTTTCCTGTGGGCATTGACCGATATGACAGTTACTTCAGCTTCACAGTCACAGCTGCAGCTTTTCCTCTTCAGCTTCCCAAGCCACTCAGCTGTAGGAATTGCAAAGCCTATCTGTTCTGACCTGTAAATCCTTTCTAATTTCTTGCTATCTTTGTGCTCAGGAGAGGATGTAACACTGGTACATCCTGTGATTAGATGCAGGGCCCCTAGAGACTGGCTAAGTCCAGATCAGAAATGCCAAAGCCAAGAAAACATTGATTTCTAGCACACAGATCCTGAGTCTAATCAAATTTCAGTAATATCAGGCCCGTGACCTTTTCTCTTATTAGTGAATTTATGCACAGCTTATTCCACAGTTCCTTTATCACTGTGTATGTACGTGCTGCCTTCAGCATAATTACTGGAGAATTTTGAGCGTTAATTGAGTATGATTGAATTTTGATCCGAATGAGGTTTATCGTGTATGAGAAGAATGTATGTTTGTATTCAGAACAAATACAAATATTAAGTAATCAGGTAAGCTTTTTTGGCTGGACATAGAATTCCGTTTCCCCACCCTACACAATCTGCTTGCAGTTGTACTGCTCTGTGGACACCCATCTGGTAATATAATAGTATGACATGATACAGTATGTTTCACTTAAAATCCATAAAATGTACTATAGCAAAGCTCTTTACACTACTAGAGTGAAGGCTGTGATAACGCTACCATTTATAACCCCCTATTTTCAGGTGTTTAACTTGGCCATAAAATTTTACTCTGGACAGGAACTCAGCTAGCAGTGTCAGGATCAAATTGTTCATAAACAAATCTGAGGACACTGATTGAAGTGTCACTAGAGGAGGTTTCAGAATTAATTGATAAACTTCACAGTAATAAGTCACTGTGACCAGATGGCATTCACCCAAGAGTTCTGAAAGAACTCAAATGTGAAATTGCAGAACTATTAACTATGGTTTGTAACCTGTCCTTTAAATCAGCTTCTATACCCAATGACTGGAAGTTAGCTAATGTAACACCAATATTGAAAAAGGGCTCTAGAGGTGATCCCGGCAACTACAGACCGGTAAGTCTAACGTCACTACCGGGCAAATTAGTTGAAAAAATAGTAAAGAATAGAATTGTCAGACACATGGAAGAATATAAATTGTTGAGCAAAAGTCAACATGGTTTCTGTAAAGGGAAATCACTTCTTACTAATCTATTAGAGTTCTCTGAAGGGGCCAACAAACATATGGACAGGGGGAATCCAGTGGACATAGTAAATTTAGATTGACAGAAAGCCTTTGACAAGGTCCCTCACCAAAAGCTCTTACGTAAACTAAGTTGTCATGGGATAAGAGGGAAGATCCTTTTATGGACTGAGAAGTAGTTAAAAGACATGGAACAAAGAGTGGGAATAAATGGTAAATTTTCAGAAAGGAGAGGTGTAACCAGTGGTGTTCCCCAAGGATCAGTCCTAGGACCAATCGTATTCAACTTATTCATAAATGATCTGGAGAAAGGGGTAAAAAGTGAGGTGGCAAAGTTTGCAGATGATACTAAACTGCTCAAGATAGTTAAGACCAAAGCAGACTGTGATGAACTTCAAAAAGATCTCACAAAACTAAGTGACTGGGCCACAAAATGGCAAATGAAATTTAATGTGGATAAATGTAAAGTAAAGAATTGGCAAAAATAACCCAACTATACAAGATGATAGGGGCTAATTTAGCTACAACTAATCAGGAAACAGATCTTGGAGTCATTGAGGGTAGTTCTCTAAAGACAGCCACACAGTGTGCAGCGGCACTCGAAAAAGCAAACAAGATGTTAGGAATCATTAAAAAAGGGATAGAGAATAAGACGGAGAATATCTTCTTGCCCTTATAGAAATCTATGGTGCACCCACATCTTGAATACTGCATACAGATGTGGTCTCCTCATCTCAAAAAGGTATACTGGCATTAGAAATGGTTCAGAGAAGGGCAACTAAAATGATTAGGAGTTTGGAACAAGTCTCATATGAGGAGAGATTAAAGAGGCTAGGACTTTTCAGCCTGGAAAAGAGGAGACTAAGGGGGGATATAATAGAAGTGTATAAAATCATGAGTGGTGTGGAGAAAGCGAATAAGAAAAAGTTATTTACTTAATATAAGAACTAGGGGCCACAAAATGAAATTAATGGGCAGCAGATTTAAAACAAATAAAAGGAAGTTCTTCACACAGTGCACAGTCAACCTATGGAAGTCCTTGCTTGAGGAGGTTGTGAAGGCTAGGACTATAACAGGGTTTAAAAGAGAACTCGATAAATTCATGAAAGCTAAGTCCATTAATGGCTATTAGCCAGGATGGGTAAAAAATGGTGTCCCTAACCTCTGTTTGTCAGAGGGTGGTGATGGATAGCAGAAGAGAGTTCACTTGATCACTACCTGTTAGGTTTCACTCACTCCGGGGCATCTGCCATTGGCCACTGTTGGTAGACAGGATACTGGGCTGGATGGACCTTTGGTCTGACCCAGTATGGCCATTCTTATGTTCTTAATACATTTTTATTATATTTAATCTTTTTTTTTTCTTCTCTTTGCAAATTCAAAAAAAAGAGGTAATGATTTTTATTAATTTGTTGATTATTTGCAACTTTTGGATGAACACTTCTTCAAACAAATGCAACCTATAATGTGTTTGTGAAGTGGTTAGTTTGAGTATTTGATATATTTTTTTATTTGCACAGTTACTGCTTCCTGTTTGGATTCCTTAAGATGCATAAAGAAGAATCCATTGTGTGAATAACACAATGAGCTTTTCAAAATTGTCTTCAAAGCATTAACAGTGCTCCTACTCTTCTGGATAGTGATCACATGGGTTTTCTGGAATAACTCCTCTGTGTGGACACTATTCCTGAACAAGTTGTTCTATTCCAAAATAATCAGTCCACTTCCAAAGCAGAGTAATTTATTCTAGAATAAAATCAATTCTGAAATAAAAGTATGTGTTCTAGAATAGCTGTGGTGGAATATTATTTCAGTTATTCTGGAATAGCCAGTCAATTTCTTTTTGTAGACAAGCTTAGTCTAGATCTAGGGCCAATCCTGCAATCACTTATCTGTATGTATTTACCTTTAAATCAATAGCACTAATGTGGAAAAGTGTTTACAAAATCAGGCTTCTAGATAGGAATTAATTTTTGTTAGCAATACCCGTACCCATTTTAAAATGTATAAAACATGGAGTTCACTAGATTTGCTTTTGAACTCTTAATCTGAAAGTGCTAGCAATGAAAAAAATGTAGAAATTATTTCTTCATAATATTTTTCACTAATCACTTTTAGTACTTGAAAAATAAAATCAGTTGAGGTTGAGTAGCTTAAAACTTCTCATTTGTGTGCTCTGAATTTTCATGAGAATTTTTTCTATGGATAGTATACCTCTTCCGCTAATAATTACAGTGGAGTTCATAAACATTACTGAGCCAGTGTCCGAAAACATCAGCAACAAAACATAATTTTTAAAGAACTGCTTAAATACATGGGCATTTAAGAAAAAAAATCCTGGAGTATAAAATATAAATTTTTAAAAGTTGCCTAAATAGATTATTTTAGAGAGTGAAACAGTCTGTGAATGGTTACACCCCTCTCCCCCCAAAAAGATCAAAACTGATAATAAAAGGCTACAAGATTTAGGTTACAAGAAAGGGTATGGTCATATTAATAAGCAAAAGATCAGAAATATCACCTCCCCAATATAAAAAATATATTTTCCCTCATTTTTTTTTCTTCAATAACTATAAAAATGGCATTAGGTAGAAGCAATGGTAAAATTTTTGTGGTGACTTCCAGATCTGTTTGGAAGTAAATTAAGAAAAAGAAAAGAAGAAAAAGTGTTTTGTAAGTGCCAGCTATGCAAACCCAGCCTGATATCTGAGAGTTGAGCTCAGCTCTTTCGGACTTACATTCTCACCAATGATAGACTCTGTCACTGGAATATAGAGTGCCTAACAATTATTTTGGGAGTACATGAGTTGAAGACATAGATGACAGTAAGCTTGGGGGAGCGCTAGATATGTGGGAGGGTAGGGATAGGGTCCAGAGTGACCTAGACAAATTGGAGGATTGAGCAAAAAGAAATCTGATGAAGTTCAACAAGGACGAGTTCAGAGTCCTGCACTTAGAATGGAAGAATCTCATGCAATGCAACAGGCTGGGGACTGACTGGCTAAGCAGCAGTTCTAAAGAAAAGGACCTAGGAAGCTGGATATGAGTCAACAGTGTGCCCTTGTTGCCAAGAAGGCCAATGGCATATTGAGCTGTATTAGTAGGAGCATTGCCAACAGATCGAGGGAAGTGATTATTCCCTTCTATTCAGCACTGGTGAGGCCACATCTGGAGTTCTATGTCCAGTTTTGGGGGCTCCACTACAGAAAGGATGTGGACAAATTGAAGACAGTTCAGTGGAGGGCAAGGAAAATGATCAGGGGGCTGGGGCACATGACTTATAAGGAGAGGCTGAGGGAACTGGGCTTATTTAATCTGCAGAAGAAAAAGTGAGAGGGATATTTAATGACAGCTTTCAACCAACTGAAGGGAGGGTCCAAAGAGGATAGAGCTATGCTGGCAGATGACAGAATAAGGAGCAATGGTCTCACGTTCCAGTGAGGGAGGTCTATGTTGGATATTAGGAAACACTATTTCCTTAGGAGTGTGGTGAAACACTTGAATGGGTTATCTAGGGAGGTAGTGGAATCTCCATCCTGAGAGGTTTTTGAGGCCTGGGCTTGATAATGTCCTGGCTGGGATGATTTAGTTGGTGTTGGTCCTGCTTTGAGCAGGGGATTGGACTAGATGACCTCCCAAGGTCCCTTTTCTAACCCTAATCTTCTATGATTCTATTAATCAAATTCAGCTTGCTGTCTGGTAGATGTGTCTGTTCAGCACTGCCAACTACAACAGTCTTTGATTGCATATCTGTATGTGGAGGGGACCCAAGTAAATCCATTTTGCCATGGGAGGAACACATGAGGAGAGAGATGAATAGCATTGTCTTGCAGAAGAAGAATATGGGTATTGGGCTATATATATGAGGCTGATTAGGAGAATAGGGTCAGGGACTTTTTAAAACAAGGCAATTGTTTTAAACCTGGTAACTAAGGTTCTAACCTATCCATCAGGCATAAATAACTGAAAATGTATAATGCTTTCAATTTATAAATGTCTTAAACATGGTGTTTTTTTTAAAAAAATCTTTGCACTTATCAATCTCCCCCACCCCCAAATTATGTAATTCACCCGCCTCCAGACCAATTGCGGAGATGACGAAACTCACTCATTTTAGAGGAATTTAAAAATACATCTCACTCTTCACACAAGTATTTCACTCTTGTAGTGAAGGGTTTTGCAGATTATTTTAATGAGACGCTTAAATTCTCTCTTAAAAAAATATCTCTACTTTATATTGTCATGAGATGAAAGACCTACAATTATATTCTGTAGTAAGAGTACAAGTGTGTAGTCTGAGATTTTACAATCAGTCACAAACTCTAATACTACAGTATCTCAATGAAAACAATGATGCCCAGTCTTGCACTCAAATACTTAGCTCTCCATCTGATACAGAATGGTGTCCTTTGACTTCAAAGGGACTCTGTGTATATCCACAAAAAGTTCTTAAAATCTCTTTCCTAACAGCAAAATACGTGACCTACATATCACACAGGCTCCCCAGCTCACCGTCCCCTGAATGCTCTGAGGATAGGTAGCTTCAGTTTCTGTCCTTTTCTTCCAATATCTGTAGTAGCAACTGCACGTGCCATTTTCTGATTTGTGGCTGGAAGGTCTATTCTTCCTATCTTGAATTTGTCCCCCTCTACCACAGTGTGTGTTCTGGAATGAGGTATCTTGACCCCTGATTGGAACATTAGGAGTGGCACCCTCCTGCCTTTGTTATTGCAGCTGCTCAGCTAGACTTTTAACTTTGGGCCAGGTACACAATAGAGAAGGGTATTGCCTCTTAGGAAATCCCCATTTTCATGTCAGAGAAAGAGAATTTCCTCTGGCCTCAAAGCACGCTGGGCATCTCAAACCCAGAGACAAATGGTAAGCTGAGCAGCTGAAACAGATGGAGAATGAGTCATTCCATGCACCTTACTAGAGGACGGCAGGATAGACTGGTTTCTTGTCCCAAAAGAGACTTAGTGAGAAGCAAGCCTGTCTTGCAAAGCCCTTGTTCAGAATAAGGAGAAGAGGTTTGCTGGTCACTCGCTGAAGAGTCTCTGAAGAGGAAATGGGTTAAACAGCTGCTCTCAGACTCCATGTGTATATTGGAATTCCTCCTCCCTCCCCTGATGATGTCACCATTTGAAGAACAGAAAATATAGAGCCACTGAGCATGTTAGCATCCTGTGGAGAAAAGAAACAGATATTTGATGGCCCATGATGTGACTGGTGAAGTAAAATTGTTTCTTGATGACATTTTTATTTAGGTGTTTGAATAACTCCAGAATAGCAGGGTCACTAATATAAACAATACTGAACTCTAATAATAGATTGAGTACAATTAGAATGCATAGCTTTATACACATTTTCCTGTGCTGTGGATTTATGGATTTGCATGATACTGCAATATTGCAATGCGGTAGTAAAGCAGTCTTTGCCCAAACTCCTCCTTTGTGTATATTTTGGATGAATGTGTTCGTTTGAAAAAGCAAACAGGAAAAGGCAAAAGTGTTTCAATGGTTAAATTACAATACAATTTCATGACAGTTATTAGCTCAACAGCATCTTGATGGATGATGGGATGGAAACACAAGAAGTAACTCAGAAATAAACATGCAAATAACTTTAGGTCCTTTGAGCTGTATTCAGATATCTTTTTAGTTAAAAGTTATTGTGCAGTTTCTTTATGCTTTAAAAAAATCACATTTCACTAACTACTAAATCATACATTTAAAAAAGAAAGAAAGGAAAAAAAGAAAATCAAAACAAATCCAGGATACAAGAGAATGATATGGATCCACAAAATAATAATTCTTCATGGAGAAAGGTAAGGCTTTTTCTAAAGGAACAGTTAAGATGATAAATCAGTTATATATTTAAAATGTTTCTGGTTCTTGTTTCTAAAGGCAAAAAGAAATGTGTGTATATATGAAATAAATTTCAAGCCTAAAATTAGGCTCCTTATATTATATTTAGGCACTTAAATAATTAAGGCACCTAATTATGGATTTATCAACCTATCATTAGGCACCCAGATTTGAAAATGTTGGCCATGTGCTACATTTGCTGTTCAGGTGCCTTTCAGCACTTCTGTCAAATAGAATAGAGTGTAAATAGAGCTGGCTGTAGATTTTCTGACCAAATATTTTTTTCCATCAGAAAATGCTGATGTATCAAAAGTGAAACATTTCACTGAAAAGTATTAGCCTCTGATAAAAAATTCATTTCAAAAGGAAAATTGAAAAAAAAAAAAGCATTCTGATGAGGTAAAAACATCCATTTTGACTGTTTCAGAATTGGATGCTGATTTTCCATTTCAGTTGTATTTTATTATAAAAAATATATAACATGACAATCAAAACTTTACCAATGTGTTAATTTTGTCAAAATTAAACATTTCAATTGATCTGAAATGCAGTTTGTTCAGAATTTTGGTTCATGGAAAATGTCTTCTTGCTGTTGTTTTCATTTAATTTCAAAACAGAAGAAATTTCAAAATAATGAAACCCTCACCAAAATGAAAAGTTCCCCCACAGCTCTTCTAATAAACCTGCCCTGGAACTTACTCCAATATTCCGAATATCTGAACAGCTTCAAATAGCAGCTGTTTTCTTTTAAGTCAATGTTTTTTTTAAACTGGGATACGTGTACACCTAAGGGTACATGAGTTCTTGTCAGGCAATGTGCAAGAAAAATCCTGCAATGGCAGACAATGCATTATCTTACAGGGCTATTTTTCTGTTTTCATAGGTATAGTATGACTCTATCTCAGATGGGGATATGCATTATTTGGAAATGAGTACCCAGCCTAAAAAATTGAAAATCACTGTTTTAAGTCAATCTGTCACCAAAAATTTCCCCCTTGCTTCTCCATCACTCATCACTCATCACTTCTGTCTCATCCACTCACTCCATTGCTCTATGAAGGCCTAGGATAGGCAATATTCAACTGTATATCAGTGGCAGCAGTTTTTGATCTAGCAAGGCTATAGACGCAGAAGCTTGGTGTCACTGAGAAGAGGAGCTTCCTGGCTTTCCTTTTCAGTGGACCCCACTGCACTTGCTGTGAGATCCCAAGATATTGGAACTGAAAAGTGTGACATTATGTATAGACAAGCTATTTTTAGAGGTCTTTTAGAGGTCCCTTTCAGAACTGTACATTGAGACTTATGGTAACTAACACCTCGCTTTACGGTTGGAGGAATGAAAAAAAATACTTAAAGTTCCACTGGTAAATTTTGTGTAATTAAATTTGTGCAGTGGCAAAAGGTTTTCATCAGCATTTGCTGTCGTGCTGACAAAATCTTTATACTCTCTCATTCCATATTATACACACACATGCATATGTATAGATATAAGGAAGAGGGAGATTTGAGTATTACAGACTCCAAAGTTTTACTCTCGTATGGCAATGTCTCGTATATTTGCAATGTCCCTGCTGAAAAATATAAGAAATCACATCCAAACCACTTCATTTTTCAAAAGAATTTCAGTTACTCTAGAATACTTTGATGTCATAATATCTGTGACAGGCTCACTGTGCTTTCCCAGAGGAAGGAGCAGAAGGTCTGAAGCTGCAAGTCTCTCTTTCTTTTTGATTACTCCAAGTGTTATACTAAAATAACTTCTATGCAAAGTGCACATTGAAAAGCTGTCATCTGAGCTCAGTTTTCTGGAGAATTCATAAAGCCTTCAAGTGTCACTGTTGCAGTTTTATTGCTGTGACCAGAGACCATTATTAATAAATTAACAGTCTTACCTTAATGTGAGTTAAATCTGTTTGATTCATAAAAACTTTTTTCCTCCCACCAGAAATATATATTATTCATTACCACCCCAAAAGACAATCTCCTATTCTCCCTTTCCTATACCTCAGCAAAATTATTATTTTAAGCTGTATTTTTCCTCTCCAGTTGTTAGATTTCTCTAAGATTTGAGAAGAGGTGAAGGATTTGTCTCATGCTGGGTGAAAGGGAAAAGACAGATGACTCATCTGTTCTAGGCCCTCCCCAGCTGACACGCTAGATTATATATTGCATTTGTTGCTGTACAGTGAGCCACAGACCTGACAATAATTTATGAGCGGATTTGGGTGTTGTCTGGAGAGGTTGCAATATTTTGTGTCTCTTGTCTGAGTTGGAATTAAAATTTCTTCTGACGGCAATGTCCCTTTAGTGTCTGTTCTTTTATGTCAGTGAGCCTTAAATCATGAACCATGAGATCAAATATCTTTTTTGCCTGACCTCATTTTCTCCTTTCATGGATGTGTTTTTCTTTGAGTATAAAGCTCCTCAGGGCACTTTACAGCTTTTCTTTGCTTAACCTCAAGTGTTTTAGCCTTATAATGTGAGATTCTCTTCCTCCCCCCATCACCTCCACCCAACACACACCCTGTTTCTCCCCATGATATGGAATTGTACAGTTTCTTTTAGAACCTTCTAATGTAAAATGTTCTGTTTTTGCATTCTCTGGAGACAGAAGTTGTTAGGCAAAAATCATCTTGTCCTACTCACCGTTCCAACACCCGGGTAGTGTGGAATTGGACCTGTAGCTCAAACTGTCAGAGACCATATAAGAAACACACTGAGGCCAAGTAGCTTTGATCAAAAAGCACGCACCCCCCTCAGGCCAAGTAGCTTCAGAGGCATGCGGCAGTTTTATTAGACAAACACATCAGTATTTACAGGTTTAAGATAGACAAAGGAAAGATACTAGGTATGTGTCTTCTGTATCATCTCAGGCTGACCTTGCGCAAACTGGTTTCTACGGTTACTCAATGAAGCAGAGAAAAGCAGGAGAGGGAACAAGGCAAGAATATTTGTACAAGATACGGAAGTTAAGCAAGGCCAGGAGGAATTTATTACAGGGGACCCCTTTTATCGAACAAAGTCATCAAAGTTACACTTTATTTGTTGTTTAGTTCCTTACTTAAAGGATGACCTCAGATTTACAAAAGGAATTGTTGGATAGCAAACTCTGACTCAGCATTCCAGTTTCCTGATTTTGTTTTTCTTAAAGATTCAGAAGAAACCCTGTTTTGTTTGGAAAGTCAAAGATTTTTCTTTTCCCTGTCTCAAGGACACACCATCTATCAGACTTGATCCAAGTCCATTTCAGATAATGTGTTTGAAAATACTAGAACTATTTTTTTCTGTTTTTCTCCATCTTTCATATTCCTTATTTCAAGGGAATCCTGCTTTCCAAGGGCGTAACAAGCATATACAGCCCATTCCTTTCAGTGGCTCTTTCAGCAGCCTAAACTGTCTGCAAAGGGATTTCTAGAAATCACTGCTGCTCAGAAGGAGCAAGAGAAATTCCAAATTTGAATTTTCAAAGTGGATACTGAATTGTTCATCTAAAACATGTGCAGTCACCCATGCACATGCTAGTATTTGCATGCCCAAATCAAATGTGCATATTCTAGATGATTCTATGTCCACACACATTTTCTAAAACTGTGTGAGTTCCTCTCACAGATTTAGAAAATCAGGAAAAAAAAAGTCAGCTGTTCTGTTACTTGTGTTCCATCTCTGATGTCTTTTTTGACTCTAATATTCCTTGGTGGGAGAAAAAGGCAATACTTTCAGTCTTATTCCACAATGATGCAATCAGCTTGTAGAATAATTGTTCTTTGATTTAGGCATGATAGCTTTCACTACTACTTAAAGGCCAGTGGAAATAAGAGACATGAGATCTGTAAAAGGGCAATATAAAATTATTGGAAATGGGCCAAACTAAGCTGCTTCACACCATCAACGTCTTCACATTTGACTCCAAATTAAAATCAAATTTAGAAAGAGCCTAAATTAAGAAAGCTCACTTAATTCCTTCAATTTGCAGAACTATTCCATTCCATTAGGCAACTTAAATTCTACCTGTCAGATAGAGAATGAAAGTGGTCCCTCTCAAGAGGAAACTTTTTACTTGTAGTAATTAGGTATGGGGAACCTGGGAAGATGCCTATTCTTTAATCGTTGCCTGTGCTTAACTCTCAGAGCTCATCAACCCATGAGTAGATGCAATTGAAGAGTCAGGTTCAATGGTTTCATGCTACTGAAAGATAAAATGAGGTTACATGTTTTACAATTAAATAACAAATTTACTTTAATTTTTATTAGTGAGTCATGAAAGGTTACCATTGTGAAATCTATAAAAGTATATAAATCCCTTTTGCTGATCTAACATTTTAAAAAGCTTTTAGAAACAATCTAAAGAGGTCTTGATATTAATTAGAAGACAAGAGCCAGGAAAGTGCAAGTAATGAACAACATCAAGACAATAATAACCAACACAGAGCTAAAGGAACCATACAGACAAAATAAAATTGCTTCTCTTGCAATTCCCTTTGGATTGCACCTCCATTTATTTGCTTACTTCTTCCCTAAAAGCCTGTACTGTATTAGATGAGGAGGAAAAAAACAAATGTACAATTTGCCACAGAAAATGAAACACCGCACTTGTCACTTAAAACCACTTTTCACTTTGCTTCGTAAAACTCTGTGCAATTTTTTTAAAAAATGAATCCCGAAAGAGAAAAAACATGCTCATCAGCACTCATGTCTTCATTTTTACTGGGTTTTTTTTTCTTTTCTTTTTTTCTAACATACGGATAATCCATTGCTGAAGCAGCTAGAGGCGCCTGAAATTATCTTTTGATGTTCAGCTGACTGTCTTATTCTTTTACACTCAAACATATATTATGCCATTGAGGGTAGGGGATCGAAAGAAGTGAGTTATGTTTCTGAAGTTATGTTTCAATGTTTCATTGAATTTCAATATATTATATCACACTAACTGGAAACTGGTTTTGTTTAAAAATGCTATGTGGTCTTTTTTATGAAGAAAAATTCTATGTCAATGGATTCACAGGTAGGAATTATGGGATGTATTGGCTTTATTTGGTGCCTTGCATCAATAGTATTTCCATATTCCAAAGAAGTAGGTGTTAAAATGGCTATGAATCCCTCTCGATTTGAACATGAACCTTTCAAAGGTTTACATGTAAAAGACTCTTGAAACCCAAGTTGTTTAAGAAAACAAAAGCCACTTTTACCTGTTTCCACAGAAGAAGAGGAACAG
Organism: Dermatemys mawii; assembly: GCA_007922305.1. Lineage (NCBI taxonomy): Eukaryota > Metazoa > Chordata > Testudines > Dermatemydidae > Dermatemys > Dermatemys mawii. The sequence goes on from ML677334.1 coordinate 57,234,918, forward strand.
CAATTCTTTGTGTTCCTGCAGAGTTTATTAAATTGCATAATTATCTTGGAAATAAGTTGATATGAAAAGAAAATACACACTGAGAATTCCACAGCTTGGTTTCAAGATGAGCATATTTGGAAAACAACAACCTTTTATTTTACATTTTCTATAATGCTCAGAGGATATTTTGTTAACATTTTGAAATTTGTTGCCTCAGGAGGGGGTTATGATCCCAAAGAATTACATTAGCATAGTTAACACTGTGACATGCAGCCAGGGAAGTAATGGGCTTCCTTTGAATTTGTCAGTAAGAAATAATTGAAATAAGTGTTTTTATTAGAGGGAGCATATCTCAAAAGGTTCTGTTCAGATTCACAACACGAGAGTGGATGTTTATCTGGAGATTACCTGAACTCTTGAGCCTCTCATATTGGTGGAGATGGGTTCAAGAGGCCATTCTGACTACATCTCAATGGTACAAGGACACAATCCACCAACCTGAGTTTTGCTTTTTGTTTTGCATGGTCTAGGAATATAGATTTGTATACTTTTGCAAGTTACCCTTGCATGTTTGTGGAATTATGCTGCTATAATAATAAATAATAATAATAATTAATAATAAATAATTAAAAATTAATGGCAATTAATTAATTAATAATCTTCCTCACCCTTAAATTATTTTCCTTGTAGGACTATCAGAAAAATAAAATGAAAAAGAAGCAACCCACAGGCTCAACATTGTTCCATTACCTGGAAGGGTATTCACATTCCCACCTTTCAGCAGTGTCCAAATTTGCATAGGAGCACAGAGGAAACCTGCTTGATTTCATGTTGCTTTGGGTATGTATTGCAAAGTTATGGTGTCATCTGGAATATCTTGTCCTCCATCCCTTCTCCCACTTGGAAACACTGTGGGATATCTCTTATCACTTCCCTCACCATTTCTCTCCCCCCTAGCACCAGAGCTTTTGAGATTCTAAGGTACTAAGGGTTGTCCTGGGCTTGGAAGCCGATGTCCCAGAGAAAAAAAATAAAACACAAATTGCTCCATGCCCCAGGCTGAAAGATGAAAAATAAGTCACCTGAGGCAGCACATTCATTGTTCAGAGGTTGGTGGGATAGAAGAGGGACACCTCTAGATCTGATTGAAAAAAGATCTATTGTATACAATATCTATTACATTTTTACCATAGCAAAACAAAACATTTTGATGATTCAAAATCAAAGTTTTTCTGAACTGGTACATAGACAATTTTAAAATTGTGATTTTGTTCTGATTTGGAATAAAAGCAAATTTTACAACGTTGAAATTTCCTGAAGAATAGAAAGTCTGTTTTCTGATCAGCTCTAGAACTTTCCATCCAAAGATCCTTGCTTAGAGGCCTTTGCAACTCAGGGATGGGGCATGTGCCTTGAAAGGGATAAAGAGAACTCCCTATATCCATCAGACCAAGGACATCCTATCTCAGTGCCTAACCTTCCTTGTTGTCACCTATTGTTGACCAACTAGATTACCCCCAAACAGTCAGTGGGCCACAATAGGGGAATCCCCAATCCAACAGAGATTTTGGGGAGGAAAAGAGAAGGGATTCTGTCCCTTTTACTGTACAGAGAGTTCTAAATCAGAACAAAGTCACAATTTTGAAATTGTCCACGTAACGGATTCAGATGTCCTTTCCTTCGTATGTTTGAGAGTTAAAAGCAGGTTTTTCTCACCTTTGGAATTTGTCTCTCTCACTTGGTTAGTCAGACTCAAAATGTGCTATTTTTGAGGATATGTTGCACAGTTGATCTGCTTGTGCAGCCTCATCCTGAGGAGATGGTGTGAATAATGTGAAATATGGAGGATAAGAGGGAGAATGATAGAGGTGTAGCACATGTGTAAATAGTCACACATAGTGAGAACTGAGGATTATATATATTGCACAAGTGGGCCCAAAGATTTTATTTTAAGAATATTCCTTGGTTGTGTAGATGTTGCTCTCACTTCGGTGATGCCACTGCAGCTATGTAGTGAGCACCTTTGTACTCAAGGTTGTAAGTAACTTTTTCTAACAGATCTTTTATAGATCCAGCTAAGTGGATAAAAAAATATTTCTGGCTAATATTTCTCATGTGTGATGCCTTGCTTTTTTAAGTTAACTGGCCATGGATTTGGTGCGATATAAAAGTTTGGCAAATGTACTTGCTGACTTTTGGAAAATGTCATAACTACTGTCATATTTCAGAAGTGGCTTGGACAACTAGCTGCATTGTGTAACAACATCCCACCTCTGTGAGATCTAGTATCTCTCCATATTTGGGGGCAGGGAGGGACAATTTTACATAATATTTAGTTATTAGTTTATACAAAGTGGAACACCTTCAACAGGGGAGATTGAGTGTGCCTTGCCTTATGATAGCCTCTATATCCAGGCATTCATCTATGAGTGGGTAGCCACAAGTTCAGATCCCTTTGTCAATTAATATTTAACAAAAGTAGAACAGCTTCAACAGGAGAGATGGAGAACTCTGCCCTAGAATACTCCATAACCCAGTGGTTGGGACATTTTGCTGAGAGCAAGGGAAAGCTTAGTTCAGATCTCTTATCCACATCAAGCAGTGGGGAGAATTGAACCAATCTCACCCATATCCTGGGTGAGTGCCCCAACCCAGTAGTTCTCAATACATATCCTTAGGGATACGCAGAAGTCTTCCAGACCAACTCATCAGATATTTGCCTGTTTTAGAACAGGCCACATAAAAAGCACAAGCAAAGTCAGTACAAACTAAAATTTCACACAGACAATGACTTGTTTATATTGTTGTCTATATTATACACTGAAATATAAGTACAATATTTATTTCTCAACAGTTTGGGAAGGGACAAATGGGGAAAGGGTAGCTGGCAAGAGAAGGTAAGAAACCAGGTTGGGATCCACAATAAGCATGGCGTAAGTCAGATAAGGTTTCTGTTGGGAACCAAGAGTGATGAAGGAGAAGACACAGCCCATGTAATGGATGGACTTATATTTCATTCAGAAGCTGCTTTCTTAATTGAGTCCTCATAATGTGCATAAGATTCTAGAATTTAAACTCAAAAGCCTCTCATTTGGTATACTCCTAGTTTTGTTTTGTTTTTTGGGGGGTGAGAGGAAAGAGACATTTGGTTGGATGGCGTGAAGTAATGCAGAATACGTATACCCTACTGTACTGTAAGTATATCCCAGATGATACAGTGGAAAGGTGGTGCCTTTACACTTGTTTAATACATAATTAAGTTTTATGTATTTAAATCTGAAGAGAAAGAGTAAATGTACCTGAAACCAATAGTTTGCTCCGCATCCAGTTCACATAGTATACTAAATACTGATATTGAACTGCAACACGCTGAAATGTCTTGATCATATAATAAAACAATCCCTCACTGTAGAAATCTATGCAGGTTTCAGTCATCAAATATTTCTAACTGGTAAAGTGCATATTAATGTTATGATTTATTTTGATTGCCTAGGCCTAGCTATGTGGATATGTCTGTGTCAGGAGACATATTTTGTTTTTCTCCTTTGTGCTTTCATTCCCCTCCTTCCATCCCATCTCACTGTGATCTCTGAAACCTTTTTGGCACTCTTGCAATACATGTCATCTCTAAATATATCAGATCCAATGTTTTTAAAAAACCCATTCCTGATGTCTTTGTTTACTTTTCAGACAATACCTCACATTCCCTAGGGTGTTCTTTTTGTCATATATATTCATGCATGCTTGATGGTTTCCTTTGCTACATTCTTCTCTCCTCTCATTTTAGTTGCTTTATGGTTAGCACATTAATCTATTTGTTTTTAGAAAGGATAACAAAGAATTGTACAAGCTACATCCATATGGATTTCATAACTAGTATGTTCTGGCATGGACATGTATCTAGGACTACAGTTGTTGAGTGGTGTGATATTATTATACTGTCATGTATGAATGTGATCATCCCCTCACCATTTTGCCCAGTCTTTTAAAATAGAAATTTTAATATCAAATTTAAAAATTTTGGAGATACACGATATAAAATATCTCATAGATTCATAGACTTTATGGTCAGAAGGGACCATTATGATCATCTAGTCTGACCTCCTGCACAATGCAGGCCACAGAATCTTACCCACCCATTCCTGTAATAAACTCTTAACCTATGTCTGAGCTACTGAAATCCTCAAATCATGTTTTAAAGACTTCAAGGTGCAGAGAATCCTCCATCCCCTTGCTGCAGAAGAAGGCAAAAAAAACCCCAGGGACTTTGCCAATCTTCCCTGGAGGAAAATTCCTTCCCAACCCCAAATATGATGATGAGCATGTGGGCAAGATTCACCAGCCAGACAACCAAGAAAGAATTCTCTGTAGTAACTCTGATCCCACCCCATACAACATCCCATCGCACATATTTACTGTTTATACTGAAAGATCAATTAATTGCCAAAATTAGGCTACCCCATCATACCATCCCCTCCATAAATTTATCAAGCTTAATCTTGAAGCCAGATATGTCTTTTACTTCCACTGCTTCCCTTGGAAAGCTGTTCCAGAACTTCACTCTTCTAATAGTTAGAAACCTTCATCTAATTTCAAGTCTAAACTTCCTGCTGGATTCCTAAGTCAGCTAGTCCTTTCCCATCACCTGACTCTCATTCCTGAGTCCCAAACCCCTTCCTTTTGCTGTAGTTTACGTCTAGTGCTTCATTCCCCGGTACCATCCCTCCCGATGCCTGGCAGTCACCTTCCAACTTCTTCCCAGTGCTCACGTCCCTTCTTGGCTTCCACTGCTTGGTTCCCTACCACCTCTTTAGCTGAGGCCTGAGTCTCCTTGTTGGTCCGCCTTACTGCAGAACCAAGTCCCCTACCAATGTCCTGGCACCACTGCCTCCATGCAATGCTCAGTCACTCTCCATAAAAACTATAAGGGTCCAAATCTGGTATCGATCAAAAAGTGATTGGGTACAACTTATTTTTAAAAAAGAAGAATCAACCACATTTCTCATACCATGACTAAAGCTAGCTAGATGAAATTCTGCTGAAAACTTTAAATGAAATTTCACAACAGTTTTTGTGATATGAGTCATCCCCATCCGGTATTCCATTTCATGCCCTATTATGGTTTGATTACCCCTCAGTGTGAAGTGATGGATTGCAGGATGTGTGCAGACAATATGCTTACCCTGGAGGCCCAGGGGTCATGGGGACCATGTTGCCAAGAAGCGGTTGCAGTCTAGTTTTGATATGTATTGTTCATCTTCCAGTGCTACATCATGTGGAGAATAAGCGGAGTTGTGTTAGTTGAGAGCTCTGTGGTGACAGAAGCTTGAGCTCCCTGAGGAATTTGCACATTTCTTCTTTAACTGCTGGCTTTAGTGGGACACTTAATCAGTTTCCTCAACACCTGTGGTCTTGGAAAACTCCATCCACTTTTCCCCTCGCTTTCTCTCTTCACAAGCACTCTCCTATCTGTTGGACATATTAGCCATTCTGCCCATCTTCCAAGAGGCCTGAAACCCCAGACTGGCCTCATATTAGGAGTTTGGGGTACACTGCTTGCCAAGGTTGTAGATGGAGTATTGTGCCTTGAAACCTGTGAGTCCTTTTGAATGGCTTTATAAAGAGCCCCAGATTTATTTAAAATCAACTCTGATGGACTACAAAAATGCACAAAACAAATTAGATCAGAAATTCAGGATAAAAGTATAAATTAAAAACACTGCAAGTAATGAAGCTAATTTGGAACGCTGACTAGATAACTGAGTATCCATCACTCATTAATATATATGTATGTATGTATTCTATAATATTTTATTTCCATGTTGAGCTTCATATGCTCAAATGCCTTCTTGCTCTTGTCTGGAGCTTAGCCCTAAAGTATTCTGATTCTTAGGTGACATTGTTGTTCCCATATTGATAGCTGGGGGGCTAAATTATATCTAATTTCTTATGTTGTCTTGGCCTAATATAGACAAAAACTTTTCCCATTAGCAACGTCAGTTACAGAACAATCTTATTATAATGCAACATAGAATACAACAAGTTACACAGCATGATCCTTGTGATTCATGTGTTTTCCAAATCAAATAAATGGAAAAGCCATGGACTGCTGCAATTCAGACAAGACGTTTGCCAAACTGTTTCATGGAGGATACTGTAGGTCAGTAGTATATTGGTTATGGGAACAGTCATTTACTATGTCCATCATTTCTGCCGCTATCTAACCACATGTCTCAAATGTATAATACAGCCTCTGGCTGGATGTAATCACTATATTTTAAAGGCTATAAGTAATTGATTTTAGCTTTGGTCTAAATCATGAGCAGTAAGCTAGAAGAGGTATGTGAGACAAGGGAAATGTATGGCAAGAATTTGAACTTAACCTAAATTAGTTATTTGAAGCATGAACATTTTCATTTATTAATAACATTTATATTTGATTAGTGGTGAATGCTATTGAACTCTGAAAATATTGAAAGTGACCTGTAGATATTTTTCACACTGCATGTACTGATGCCTATTAAAAAGCAGAGCTCTGCTAGAGAAATTGTTCAATTATAATCAGGTCTGCATGTTGTCTATATTTTAAATCCAGTAAGACGTCTGTACTGTTAACGAATTAATGCTCTTACACATCTGGTTTGTGCTTTTAAGCCATTGCTTAAACAGAGAAAAAGAATATGGGATTCTATTGTTGTGTTTTAACTTACTGTTTTGCCTGTCACAGTAAGTAAATTTAATCTGCATTATTAGTAACTGTCAACAGCATACTTTGAGCAGAAGGCAAATGCAGCAGGTGGTAAAAAAGAGGAGATGGCTGAAAGCAGAAAAGCAAAACAAATGGTTGCCAGGAACTGCTAATCTAGTTATGCATAAATTTAAGATAAATTAAAATGCATGCAAAGTTTCTGCTGAAGGTGAATGCTTGACAGAAAAGGAGATAAATTGACCAATTGTTGTTATAAAACCATTTGTCAGAGAGCTAAAGTGCTAAAACCCTTTATAATCCTGTAATTGCTTTGATGCAACTTTTATAAACTTGACCCACCAGACATTTTGAACCTCAGCAGTGAATGAAGCTGAGGCAATGAACTTGTGGCATACAAGACCACTGTTTTGTTTACTAACATTTCATATAGGTGACCCTTTTGACTTACTGTTGTTTTTAAATTTTGCCCAATTGGGTGATCACCACTAAAATCTTTATAATTGCCTTTGCAAGTAACTATCATTTACCAAAGTATCCCTTATATTATGTATAGGGAATATTGAAAAATCATAGTAAAGCTCTGAATATAAACAATCAAAATTATAAAATTGTCCATTGCGTATCTTAAAAACCCAACATAACAATTATTTTGGAGACATCATGGAGGAGGGGTGAGGTTCCAGGGGACTGGAGAAGGGGAAATATGGTACTTATCTTTAAAAAGGGGAACAAAGAGGACCTGGGGAATTATAGAAAAGTCAGCCTAACTTCAGTACTTTGAAAGATACTGGAACTAATTATGAAACAGTAAGTTTGTAAACATTTGAAGGATAACAAAGTGATAAGTAGTTGCTAACATGGATTTGTTATGAACAAATCAAGACAGATCAACCTAATGTCCTTTTACAAGGTTACCAGTTTAGTGGATGGTGAGAAAGATGTAGATGATCTATCTTGATTTTAATAAGACTTTTGACAGCATTCTACATAATATTCTCTGAAGCAAATTTGAAAAATATGGTCTAGATGAAATTAGTATAAGGTGGGTGCCCAATTGGTTGAAAAGCTATACTCAAAAGAGGACTTATCAATGGTATCAAAAAGGGAGAATATATCTAGTGGGGTCTTGCAAGGGTATATCCTAGGTTCAGTTCCTTTCAAAATTTTCATTCATGACTTGGATAATGAGGTGGAGATTATGCTTATAAAATTTGCAGATAACACCAAAATGGGAGAAGTTGCAAGAACTTTGGAGGAGAGGATTAGAATTCAAAATAATTTTGACAAATTGGAGTAGTGGTCTGAAATCAAAAAGATGAAACATAAAACAGACAAATGCAAAGTATTTCATTTAGGAAGGAAAAATCAAATATACAAATATGAAATGGGAAATGGTTAGGCAGCATTACTGCTGGAAAAAAATTAGGAGTTATAGTGAGTCACAAAATGAATGTGAACTAAGAATGTGATGCAGTTGTGTAAAAAGGTAATGTCATTTGGGGGCTATAATAATAGGAGTGTCATCTTTAAAACATGGGAGGTAATTGTCCTGGTTTTACTCAGCACTGTCTCAGCTGAGCATTGTGTCCAGTTTTGGGTGTCACACTCTAAACTTTTGTTATTGTTCTCTAGACTCATTCCAATTTTCCACATCTTTTTTTGAAAGATCTGGGCATGTTTAGTATTGAGAAAAGAAGTCTGAGGGGATCTTGATAAGAATATTCAAATATGTTAAGGGCTGTTATAAAGAGGATGGTGATCAATTGTTCTCCATGTCCACTGAAAGTAGGAGAAATAGTACTAGGAGTAATCTGAAGGAAGGGAGATTTGGGTTATAAATTAGGAAAAACTTTCCAACTATAAGGATAGTTAAATTCTGGAATAAGTTAGAAAGGAATGTTGTGGAATCCCCATTATTGGAGGATTTTAAGAAGGGGTTGTAAAGACACTTGTCAGGGATGATTAAGGTATAATTAATCCTGCCTCAGCAATGGGAGTTGGACTACATGACCTCTTGAGATTTCTTCTAGTCCTACATTTCTCTTGCTTAATAATTTGCTTGGAATATGGAAAAGAAAACATTACAAGTAAGGCCATGCAATGAAAAGTGAAGGAGAGATGCATTTTTCTTCTTTACTTTCTATGTTTGATATGTACAGATTTGGAGAGGTGGGTCACCCTAGGTATCTGTCTCCCCATCAGACCATGGGAATTGGAATTATTTTAAGGCTGCCCATATATTCCTAGATAAATTGATTTAAGGTGGGAGACCTGAGTGATTTCACTCATCTCTTTCTCTGCTGTCACCTCTCAAAAACATTGAATTTTAATCTTTCAGCAGCCATCAAAGAGGATCAGATGCCTTTGAAATATTTGGGCTAGCTATATAACCACTAATGATGGTGAACTGGGGAGGGCAGATTGATTGATAGATATCCTATTTGGCCTTTGGATGATAGAGAGCTGCTACCTTGTCTAATCACAATAAAACTGATATCTTGTCTAATCACAATAAAGCTGATATCTTCTTGTTTTGTAAAACTTTCCGGAAATGTTTTGGTCCAATTATTTTAATACACAAGCAAATGCCTTCTGATATAGGTTTCAGACTTAACATTTTGCGAATGGAAGCTTCAGAGCTAAGGATTTCTTCATTCCTAAAAGCATGTTTCCTTGGAATTGCACCCTACTATCTGCCAGCCAAGAAGAGAGCATTGTCAAGGCTCAGCTGGACTTGGATCTTCTGAAAGATACTTGGCTGTAATAGCTACAAACCACCCACCTGTCCTGGCCATGCATTATATATCATCTACCATTTGGTCAACAATGAACTGTTAAACTTTTTTTTAAAAAAAAATATGATGTACAAAAGCAATAGCTCAGGGAGTTTGAATAACTGGGAACATAAGCCTGGGAGAAATCATAATGTTCCATGGGGCTTTAGCTAAGTTACCATGGATCTTCTCTGAAGTTTCATACCTTCAAAACTTAGGATCTTAACTTCCACCCTTCAATTCTTAGGAACTTAACAAGTTTGAAATCAACTTAACTCTTCCACTCTGCAAAGGGCAGATGGAAAGGAGGGTGCAGAATAGCCCTAAGTAGTAAGGAGATGAAAGGCTTACTGTAGTCATGCTCAGACACACTATTGCAAATACTTCTGGCCTGCAAACCCAGTTGCTCTCGCTACTGGGTTTGTGGGAGCTGCTGCTTCTATTAGCAGAATAGTTTCTGAGGAATTTAACCAAACTTCTAAGAAAAGGAGTTACAGAGGAACTCCACAGGAGCTCTGCAACATGCAGGGAAGCTTGTGTTCAAATAGCGTAATTAAGTCAACTGGGGCATAATGTTTCAGATTGTTTAAAACAAAGTCCTATATGAAGTCGATCTTCTATTATGCTCTGTTTAGTTGTTTTTCTCTTCAGAGAATTCAACAGAACTGATGGCCACAGAGCCACGTCAGCACCATAATTGTCTTTTCCTCCTTATGATGTCTGCATTAGTTACATTTTTGAATTTCCAATATAAGCATTTCATAAGAACATCTTAGTAAGCGGAATAGCATTATTTGAGGACTGAAAAAGAAAACTTTGATCCTATTGGACTTCTCATATCAACTTAACAAAGCTTACCCTGAAGAATTTTAATTATGAAGAGACTTCATGCTATTTGAACATAAACTTTGCTATAACTCTGGTTAAAAAAAATTCTTTGCTTTCTACTTTCCTTCTGATGTAAACTATTCACAAATACCTCTAGTAGTGTAGTATACATATACTTAATAGTTACATAGTGAGAGATGTGCCCATGTTCTCTGGTTTCACTCTGATTCAGCAGCAAGAAGTAAAATCCTGCTCTTGTGAGTGCTTTCCTTCACATTTTAATGTTTAGATATTTTAGAGTTATCCTGCCAAGGTTATCTGACCTTGCAGAGTGGATTTTATTAGAACACACTGAATTCTTGTATTTTAAAAAAAACAGTTAATCACTCTTTGCAATTTATTGCTAATGGGCTGGAAATGAATAAACAAAGAAATAAACTACCACAGTTTTTGATTATTGTCATCTGTTGAAAAGCATTCCTTTTGCTGACCTGACTTTGTATATATTTACTTATGCAGCCTATTTTCAGACTGTAGGATTTACTGCCATAGAAGGTGGTGGAGACAAAAATTTTGGTTGGATTAAGAAAAAACGAACACCTGAATTGCTTTATGACAATGAACAGTATTTTTGGATAAGCAAAGGAAGCTGATAAGAAATAATTAAGTCTCACATTTCAGAGACTAAGATCTGCCTGTAGGTGTTTTTTGAGAAAGAAACAATGCTTATACATAAATGATGTAAAACTTTGCATAAGAATGCATTAAGTGCTATGTGGGGTGAGGATTCACCTTTCTTTAGAGGGACGAGTCAAGTCTGGATGATTAAACATGCTATGGCAACTACAGTTGTGTGTTTCCATGCTCACATGGAAACCTCATCCACAAGTCTTGACATCAGGAAAGTCTTAAGTGACTGCGGGGGGGAAGTGAATAATAAGAAAAGGATGAAAATTAGATCTGGACACAAAACGGAAAACAAATATCATGAATGTATGGTAATATTTTGTTTGTTTTACATTGAAATTTTCTTTTTGTTGCCTTTTTTCCTATCATCTCTGTTGAAAATTATAGCTAAATCACTTCTCCTGTAACTTAGCTGTGGACAGTTCAGCTTCCTCATTGTGGAGACTGCAACAGCTTCATAGAGAGCCTTGGATACACAGCCATAGATGCCAATTTCTATCCAGAATGTAGTAGGCACGCAGATAAAGAGCTTGCACTCTGGATCTCTGAGAGACTGCCTGTTCCCACATTTCCAGCATAAACTGCCACAGTCGTGGTGTTAGCTGGGAATTCCCTGCTAATAACATCTAATCCAGAGTCTACTGAAATCAATGTAAATCTTTTCTATAACTTCTACTGGCTTTGGATCAAGCCCATATTCTCTTGACACAATAATGTGAGGGCCCTGAGTAGGGCATTTTCAGTGTTGGGCTCTTCATTTTCATAAACAGGCATCAATGGGAATCCATAAAGAAACTTCTTGGAATTTACTTCTTTATGGGTCTTTTCTTATAGTGTTTAATTTTATGTACTTCATCCTTACAGTTAATATGGCTAGAAATATAAACTATGAAATTCATGGCATCAATATAGCCTTATTAAAACAGCATATGATAAATGCATGACAAATAGCATGGCACTTTTTAATTAGAATTTGTTATATGACCATTATATATCTAGTGCTGTGCAGAGTGAGGATTCATTATTTGACACATCATTTCATGTGTTTGGGGGGCAGGCTCCAAAAAGCATGCAGGCTCCCTGTGGCTGGTAAGACACATGCCTGGTGATGTGAAGGCAGCTGGGAGACTAAAGGAATAAACCAGCTACTTTGCCAGTGGAGGAAGGCGGGGAGGTAGGGGTGTGTATATGGTTTTTGTTTGTCTGTTTTGTTTTCCACTTTCCTTATTTTGCAGGTACTCTAGAAAAATGAACCCACAATGAGACAAAAATGGCATGTCACCAACACCACTCCTACCTCTTCCTCTGACTGCACCTGTGGGTACTTTGGACAGACAAGCATCCTGACCCTGGAAACATGCTGGGAACACATCCTGCATGTCCCTGCTGATGAAAGCCAGGCAGAGAGAATACACTCAATGGAAGAGGTTTCTGTTTGTGGAGTCCCTCATATAAGAGAAGCGGGTAAGAGATCTGCAAAAGGATGTGGCTTGTTGGCATAACATCTGAGAGCAAAAGAACTTCATAGACAGGATGGACATGGAAACATCTGGAAAATAGTGAGGTGATATAATGATAGAAGTCTATAAAAATCACCAAATCAGAAAGGTGGATGAGGCATTTCTAGAACAAATAGCAGAAACATGTAGCAAACAAATAGCAAAACACAAGACCTGGTAGCAATGGGCAGACATCTTTTGGAAAAGTGATACTGTGAAACAAACAAACAAAAAAATTCCAGTAAATTCTTGGAATGTGTTGGGAACAAGCTTTTGTTTCAGAAAGTAGAGGAAGTAACTAGAGGACAGCCATTTTAACTTGATTCTGGCCAACAGGGAGGAATTGGTTGCAAATGTGAAGGTGAAAGGCAATTTGGATGAAAGTGATCATGAAATAATAATTTCATGATTCTAAGGAAAGGAGGGGGTGAAAGCAGTAGAATAAGGACAATGGACTTCTAAAAAGAAGACTTTCATAAAATTCAGAGAACTGATAGGTAAGATCTGATGATAAGATGATCTGATGATAAGAAAATCTAAGGGAAAAAGGAGTAAAGAGCTGGCAGTTTCTCAAGGAAACACTGTTAAAAGCAACAATGGAAATTACTCAGATGAGTAGGAACAATAGGAAGAATAGTAAGAGTCCAATATGGTTCCATCAGAAGCTCTTTATTACCTGAAAATCAAAAAGGAATTATACAGAAAGTGAAAACCTGGAGGAATTACTCAAGGATTAGTACAAAAGAATAGTACCAGCATGTAGAGAGAAAATCAGAAAGGCTAAGGCACATAGAGTTACACTTAGGAGGGACATAAGGCAAGTAAGAAAAGATTCTTTATAACATTAGGAGAAAGAGAAGATTAGTGCAGGTCCACTACTTAATGGAGAACTAATAACAGATGACATCAAGGCAAATGAGGTGTTTAATTCCTCTTTTGCTTCACTTTTCACTAAAAATGTTAATGGTGATCAGATACTCAACTCAATTAATATTAACAAGGGGGAAGGAATGAAATCCAAAATATGGAAAGAACAGAGTGAAATATATTTAGGTAAGTTAGGTGTATTCAAGTCACCATGGCCAATGAAGTTCACCTGAGGTACTTAAGGAACTGGTTGAAGGAATTCTAGACTACTAGCAATTATCTTCAAGAACTTATGTAGGATGGATGAAGTTCCATAGGACTGGAGAAGGACAAACACAGTACTTACTGTCAAATGGGGAACAAAGAAGACCAGGGGAATTATACGCAAACAAATTATTCAACTATGAATTTGTAAGCATGTAGAGGATAATCAGATTACAAGGAATAACCAGCAAAGAAAGTAAGTCTTTTTTCAGTGAATGTTGCACCCTTTTTTTTAATTAGCTAATTCACATATAGTTTTGTATTGCCTAAAACTGCATTTTTTTTATGAATAAATTATTTGCTCTCCAAAATTCCACTGGGTCTAGTCAAGAATACACATGAATATTACCCAGTACTCAGGATTATATAGGAACAGCCTCTTCAAGAATATTTCTCCACTCGTATGCTGGGTTGTTTTTTTTTCATTGCCAAGCTTATAGGAAAGTACTATATAGTACTTATATAGGAAAAGTACTTATAGGAAAGTACTTATAAGAAATCCAGTACACCTATCCTCATACAGAATGAACATCCAAAGGGAATCACTTAATTCATAGAATCATTGGAATCTAGGGGTGGAAGAGACATTGAAAAGTAATCAAGTTCAGCACCCTGCACTGTGGCAACACCAAGTAAACCTAGATTATCCCCGACGGGTGTCTGTTCAATCTGTTCTTAACTTTCAATTAGGGGATTCTGCAACCTCCTTTGGAAGCCTGTTCCAGAGCAAGCAGCTTAGTCCTATAGGCTACAGTGTAAAAGGTGAGCATACCACTATATATTTATAGAAATATTCCCTCCAGTCTAAAGATCCTGTTGCAATTCAGGCATAAGCATAAATTAGCAGGAATGCAGCAGGAGGCTGCTGTTTCATCCACATGCTGTGATGAATTATTCTGCAACTGGCTTCATAACATTGTTGTGTTGCAGTTAAAAATTTGTTAGAAACGTCTTGTAATGGTAATATTAGTTCACATTTGAGCACTGAAATGTACTTATTCCAAACCAAGGCGGATGGGTGATTCATTGTTTTACAAAACCATGATCCAGAGATTTTCACACTTGGGCTGTCAAATATTCTGGTGTCATTTTTATGTTTCTCAGAATTTTTCTCAGTCTCAGGAGAATAGATCAGATCATTTAGGTTTTTGAACAGCACTAGTTATAGCTCCTCCTGTTTATCTCAGTATGTTGACAATGCAAGTTCTTTTTCAGTGACCCTTTTCCCATTCAATCAATGATAAAATACCTTCCAGGTTAGAATTCTTTGATCTATGCAGCATCAATGGCTAGTTATGAAGACAGTTATTCCCTAAAATAAAAACTCTAACTCAAATTTTCTTTATGTTCCCCTGGTGAATCCAGAGCCAATCTTCCTCTTTGGTATTTTGTTTCTTGCCTTCTTGCCAAAATAATTCTGAATCAAATCTTTCCATCAATATTTCTTCCATCTTCCTGCAGTTGGCTGAGCTCATACTTCAATTTTCCCCCTTTGACTTTGAGACACAATTAGATTCCCTACTCTTGCCAACCATTTAGACCTGTTTGCTTTTTCTTTCGCTAGCGAGAGACATGCACATTCAGTAACTCTAAATGGCAGATTAAAGTTGCTTATTTTCTTATGTCAACAGCAGGAGAAAGGCCATTCACATGTCATTAACTGCATATTAATGTCTTTGAAAGAGTCTCAGCCTCTGGCCCACTTTCTGTGGTAGCTGTAGTATGGGTTTGGCCTATGACTTGATCTGTTTTCCAATGATCATAAGCACACATACCATGACTGGCACTGCACTCACAGTGACTCATATTGTTTTTTGTGTCATATCAGTTATACTAAGAGTGTGAATATATTATGGGTGTGAATGTTAAGGATATATTACCACCTCCAAAAGGGAGTCACTAGTAATAATTTTAAAGTATTTCTCAATGGTTTATAGTATAATTGTATTTGATCTTTAATTAAAGGCCACAATTACTAAGTGACCAATTTTTGCCGATCTATTGGTTGGTCTTCTAAGAAAGGCTTTGCCATCCTTATGAATGCTGAGTGTGTAACATTAGAGTTGTGTCTATCAAAAGGAAACATTTTAAACAAACATTTTCCTGCCATTTTTGTTACACTGAGCCCCAAACAAAACTTTGAATCCAAACACCCCTGGAAAGTGCAGGGGTTGAAGTCTGATGTCAGATCTCAATGTTACAGCTAGCTCCTCTCTCCATAAGTCTGAACTGAAACTCAGCATGTGACAATGTCAAACTTTAGAGTATTCAGACTTCAGATTCACATTTTGTAGCTTCTCCCTATCTCTCTTGGTAAATGCACTTTTGGAAAAGCGGCATGTGATCATTTAAAAGTGGTTCAATCTAACTTTTGCAGTTTAAGTAACCCATTGCCAGTAACAATGGCAGTTTAGGAGAAGGCTCTGTTCTTCCTTCAGAATCCTTTTGATTATGCTAAAATTGCCAGTGCATAATTTAGCTGTGGGGAAGATAGAATAAGCCTGTGATGAAATGGAGGAAGAAAACAAGTGCACTAAAAGCTTGAGCTATATATTCCTTGAGCTTGATCCCTGCAAGTTTCTGAGTGCTTTCTATTCTTATTGAGGACACTCAACAGCTCCCAGGATTCGGCTGGGAGATAGCTGCAGGAAGTTCTTTTTTTAATACTTTTTATTGGCTAGGCTATCCTCTAAAATGATGTTCCTGTATAAAATCTGTCAGGGAATATGTGAAAATGTCAGTCTGGTATGCTGTGACTCTCTAAAACATGTAATCCAACAGAATGTATACACTTTTCTTGTCAAAGAGTAAAGAGAAATATTCTGATGACATGATTGACAATGTCTTCAGGAAGAAGTAATTTTATCTTTTTGTTTTAAGAAAACAGTGAGTTAAACTGAAATTAAAGACTGACATACATTAATTAACCAGGAACTAGCAGGCTCACTTACTTTAAGACAACAAGGAGGTGAGCTGGATTTCAGAAATCCTTTCTGAAACCTGCCAAAAATAAAGGATTTCATCAGTATAACCTTCTGCCATCCAGTGAGAAAAATCCTGGCCACCTTTTTAAAAATTTTCCAAGTGTGAATGTAGGGACAGCTGGTTAATCTTCACAGGAAAAAGTCAGCAAAAGTCTCCATATTCCATATTTCCCTGTGTAGATGAACCCGAAGTTCTTCTGAATAAAGCTCAATGTAATTACAAAATGGCAAGTTGACCCCTGTAATAAATGCCTGACACAACTAAGTGCTGGTAAGAAACTGGAAGAAACTGGATTTCGTTTCCTGCCCCTATTTACATGACATGGATCTGGGTTACAAAGGCTATAACCCTGTCATGTGGCAGAGGGTCAGTATGCACTGATACCAGTTCCTACTGTTGCAAAAAAACTCTTGTTTCTTAACTGTCAGCTGTAGTTGGCAGGCAAGATGCAAGATAGTTCACCACAGTGTTGGATTATGAATCACCATTGTGTGTGACAGGAAGTACTGAAATAAATATATCTACAATAAAGGTTTAATAAGGGCTTTGCAACGTTGTGTATATGCCTTTGTAACCGTTCTTGTGTTGCCATAGTGTATTCT
The DNA here is from genome assembly GCA_007922305.1 of Dermatemys mawii. NCBI lineage: Eukaryota > Metazoa > Chordata > Testudines > Dermatemydidae > Dermatemys > Dermatemys mawii. The sequence continues at coordinate 57,252,115 of ML677334.1, forward strand.
TCTTTTTCCTTTCAGTAGGCAGAAATTCAAAAGTGCAACATTTTATAGATGATATGCCTTGATTATCTGCTCCTTTACACTCGTGCAAGCCAAGAGTAACTTGTTACCTTAGTATACAACAACTGCAAGTGAGATCAGAATCAGGCCCTTCATATGTGCTTGCAAAATTTGTAACCACTTAGGTTTCTCATGAAGAAGACACTGTGGTAAGGTGTATCATATCAAAACCTAAACAGATAAATACATATCCCCATGATCTATATTTTCAATTTCAAACCTTCGAATTAATAACAAAATATAGGGATTGATACAAAATCTATTTATAATCCTATAGATGAGTTTTAAATTCATAGTATTATGTATAATATTTCTGTTTGCATGAGGTATCTCAGGATGTATAGTAATGAAAAAAATAAAAGGCTGACATTTTCAGCAATAAAGCACAATAGTTGGCACTCTTATCTAAATAAAGAGGCCACCTTAAAAACCTTTCAGTGAATTATAGGTGTTAACAGTACTTGGAAAGCAAAGGAGATCAGAACATACAAACAGTAGTTTCTAAGCCAAGGAGACTCAAACTCCACTGATATTATTAACAAATTTCATTGTTGAGTTCCTGTATTGCCAGTTAAAGCATGTCTGGAATACTTGATCTAACAACAAGCAGCAGGGATGGCCTTAGCATGAGGAAAACTGAGACAGCCACCTCAGGTGCCAGACTGGGAGGGTCGGGGAGGGGCACCACTAGGACTCAGAGTGTAGAAAATTGTGTCTGCTGCTGGTTCATATGCACTCTTTTTGCTCTAGATGCACAGAGATGGTGGAGTCTGTGCTGGAGGAAGGAGGACACAAGAAACCTTTCAAAGTTTTGGCCCAAGATAGAGGGTGTGGGGGTGTCACTTGAGCTCCATGCCTCAGGTGCCAAAATATTCTGGGCTAGCCGTTGTAGGTAGCTGGTACCTCACTATAGGTATCATTCCATTGATGCAGCTTTCTTCATGCTTTGTAGTACCAAAACTTTCTGAAACGTTTTGGTCCATCTCTGTTTAAAAAAGCAAAACTCCTGGTTTAGGATTGAGTTTTTAAATTCACTCAGAAGCTTATGTACGAAGAATTAAGAATATCCTTTTAAAGCTATTAAAAGCTTTGTTTCAATAGTTTGTAGCCTCTTTCCAAGCCAGTTTAAAAGATTTTCAGAATTTCTCTTTGTTCCCACAAAGCCTTGAAGGCTTAGGGTTTAATTTAAAATATTAAAGTTTCATTTTCTCAGGCTCAGAGGCTCCTTGAAGTCTGAGTAATTTGCATGGTAATCAAACTCTCTGGTATCTGAAGTGACATAATTCCTTTTAACCAAATTAGGGACCTTCTGATATGATGCCAGAAGATGCATGAAGCTTTTGATTGGCCTTCACCAACTCTTGACATAATTATCTGTCTCAGTCAAAGGTGCTTTTGGAGACATTATTTACTTGGATATAAGTCTCTATAAATATCCATGATATCTTCTTTTTAATTAATTCATTTGTAAGGACTGCTGATTTACAATGAACTCTTGACTCCTCTCTGTCTGAAACAAGCTTGATAAGACAAAGGCTCCTCAACACCTTGTAAAAGTTCTGTTTTCAATCACTTTTAGGTATAGCAATTATTCTTTGATACAATAATTTAATATATAACTTCATTTACCAGTACCAGCAAAACTCATGAGCACCATGGCTACACTGGAGATTATAAATGCAGCATTCTTTAATTTTGGATTCCATTGTATGTTTTACAGAAAGAAAACAGATTGTTCTCACCTGCTGGTTTAAGTCAATTTCACTGTATGGAGTCTATAAAAGTGTTTATATTTATTGTTGAGATTAGCAGCCAACATTAGCCATCTAATTAAAAAGATGTGTTTACTTCTAGAAATACCACAGTATTATCTCATTGATAAAATGCTGATATAATGTGCTGTTCCTTACACATCTGTTGCTTATAAAATAAAGCCATCACTAGGGTACAGAAAACACGTATGCCTAAGCTAAAGAAAAGATTGTTTGTATTGATATAGTGGAACTTCTACCCAAGGAAAGTTGATCCTTACATAAAGATTACTTCTATAATCCTACTAAAGTCAATGAGATCTTAGGATAGTTGATGCACTTGTTCTAACTATGTAAGTTAAAGCTGCCTAGTATCAGCTGTAACATGGGTTCCTGTTTTTTAAAAAATAGTTTTCAGAAACTTGCATTTAAGAGATAATATAAGTTTAAACTAGCTTGTCTAATAGAATTCTATAGAAGGAATATAATTTTCTCTTAAGTAGTGTAGGTGTTTCTATGTATTTATTTATTTAATTGGGGAAATGCAGTGTTTTTTGTAGAATTCTATAGATTTCTGGAGTAACTTCCATAGTACCATACTGTCAAGAATCAGAGGGGTAGCCGTGTTAGTCTGGAATTGCAGAAGTGACAAAGAGTCCTGTGGCACCTTAAAGACTAACTAAAGTATTAGAGCATAAGCTTTCGTAGGCTAATACCCACTTCATCGCATGCACGCAGTGGAAGAATCCAGGGGCAGGTATAAATAGGTAGGCAAGAGCCAGGTTAAAGATAATAGGGTGGGTCCAATGAGGCTGAACCAGCTGTTATCTCTAAAACTACAATGCATTGGTGATCTTCCAGAAAACACCATCCTAGCCACCATGGCTGTAGACGCTCTTTACACAAACATCCCACACAGAGATGGAATACAAGCTGTCAGGAATAGTATCCCTGATGATGACACAGCACAAGTGGTTGCTAAGCTCTGTGACTTTATCCTCACACACAATTATTTCAAATTTGGTGACAATATATACCTCCAGACCAGTGGCACCGCTATGGGCACCCGCATGGCCCCACAGTATGCCAACATCTTTATGGCTGACTTGGAACAACGCTTCCTCAACTCTCGTTCATTCAGGCCCCTTCTCTTTCTGCGCTACATTGATGCCATCTTCATCATCTGGACCCATGGCAAAGAAACTCTGGAAAAATTCCACCATGATTTCAACAGCCTCCACCCCGCCATCCATCTCAGCCTGGACCAGTCTACACTAGAGGTCCACTTCCTAGACACCACGGTGCAAATTAATGACGGCCACATCAACACCACCCTATACCAAAAACCTACTGACAGCTACGCCTACCTTCATGCCACCAGCTTCCATCCCAGACACACCACACGATCCATTGTCTACAGCCAAGCACTGAGGTACACTCGTATTTGCTCCAACCCCTCAGACAGAGACCAACACCTACAAGATCTTCACCAAGCTTTCTCAAAACTACAATACCTGCACAAGGAAATAAGGACACAGATCAACAGACCCAGACGTGTACCCAGAAGCCTGCTGCTGCAAGACAAACCCAAGAAAGAAAACAACAGAACACCACTGGTCATCACCTACAGTCCTCAGTTAAAACCTCTCCAACACATCATCAGTGATCTACAACCCATCCTGGACAACAATCCCTCTCTTTCACAGGCCTTGGGAGGCAGGCCAGTCCTGGCCCACAGACAACCCGCCAACCTCAAGCATATTCTCACCAGCAACAGAACACCACGCCATAACTCCTCTAACTCAGGAACCAATCCATGCAACAAACCTCGATGCCAACTCTGCCCACATATCTACACCAGCAATACCATCACAGGACCTAACCAGATCAGCCATACCATCACTGGTTCATTCACCTGCACATCTACTAATGTAATATATGCCATTATGTGCCAGAAATGCCCCTCTGCTATGTACATTGGTCAAACTGGACAGTCCCTACGAAAAAGGATCAAGGGACACAAATCAGATATCAGGAATGGCAATATACAAAAACCTGTAGGAGAACACTTCAATCTCCCTGCACACACCATGAAAGACTTAGGGTCAGCATTTTGCAGCAAAAAAACTTTAAAACCAGACTGCAAAGAGAAACTGCAGAGTTGCAATTCATTTGCAAATTTGACACAATCAGTTTGTGACTGAACAGAGATATTGAATGGCTAGCTAACTACAAGAGCAGTTTCTCTTCTCTCGCTGTTCACACCTCCAATTCAGCTGCTAGAGGAGTACCTCACCCTCCCTGATAGAGATAACAGCTGGTTCAGCCTCATTGGACCCACCCTGTTATCTTTAACCTGGCTCTTGCCTACCTATTTATACCTGCCCCTGGATTCTTCCACTGCATGCATGCGACAAAGTGGGTATTAGCCCACGAAAGCTTATGCTCTAATACTTTAGTTAGTCTTTAAGGTGCCACAGGACTCTTTGTCACTTCCATAGTACCATACTGAATTTCTGTAGAATCCTGTTTTTCACCCTGATCAGAAGCTATATGATCTTTCTATTAGGGGAGTACATAGACAGTATGAGTGTGGGAGAGAATGTGAGAGACAGCTGTTTAATAATCATGAAATCCATTTGCAGTATCCCTCCTTTATGATACTTACCACTTTTGCTGATAATAAATAATACTCTAGTTGTGTCACATTTTAGCCCTGTGTTAACTTTGATCTTTTATAGTATCGTAAGCGTAGATGCATACCGGTTTAAATATTTCTAAAACTACTGCAACAAAAATACCAAAATAGATAATCAACAGACAAGTACACCTTTGGATAAACTATAATGTGCAGAAAACTGTTATCGCCCTCACAACCAGTTTTATCTGCTCATATAGCATAGCAATAACAAAAGCCATGCTAATGTAACAGTAATTGTGGAGATTTAAAAAAAAATATCAGAGTTGATATTCCTATGGCAATTTTAACTCTACCTGTTCAGGGCTCATTTTTCTCAGCTCTGTGCAAGTAAACAAGAGGGTTATGGAGAGAGAGCAAACCTTGTGTGCCCATTCAGGCTGGGCACAGTGGTACTCCTTGAAGCATAAAGATTAATAGCTGACTGCTGGCTAGTGCTGGAAATGGTGCTAGTCTCACCAGATGGGATGGGGAAGAACAGATAGCACATTCTACACCAAGGGTAGTTAATTTTTTTTTATCAAGATCCAGATTTCTTGGTTAAGGTATAGTCAAGGTCCAGACCCAAATCCAGCTCCCCTTCCCCCTCAATTACTTCTTCCAAGCTCCCCAATTGCCTGCCAGCTCTCCGCCTGCCCTGCCTGGAGAGTTAGGTGATCTTATTTCCCTAAACTGAAAATAAGATGCATGCGGCTGGCCTAAGCCACCTGGCATTACTGCTCCTAAGAAAAAAACATTCCTCCATGCCCCCAATTGAGCTAAGTAGCAGAGATGCTGCAATAGGGAGAAGAATGTGTATGGGCTGGGATCTGGGCAACAAAACAGTGTGTGTATGTGTGTGAGTACTTTTGAGCTTGGAGCCAACAACATGAAGCTGTTAGACTATGATCCAGCTAGTGCTGCGATGTCCGTGTGAGGGTTAGGAGAGTAAAGAGCCAGGAAAGAGGTCCCAGGTAGTGGGAGGGACCAAAAAGACTCCAGATTGCGTCCCTCAGGAGATGGCAGGGGGAGGCTGAGCTGTGACAGAAGCGAGGGACTGCCGGTGGACTGGAGAGGAAAAGTGGCCATTTGGAGTGAGGGGAGTGGGGCTGGAGAGGACTCCAGAACCTGGTCCTGAAGGACAGGGGATGGGAAAGACATGAGGCCATGGTGGGGGACTCTGGGGACCACTTGGGGGTGGGAGCATGAGGCCAGAATGGGGGACTGTAGGGACTGCTTGGAGACAGAGGGCATGAGGCCAAGAGGCACTGGGCCTGGGTGAAAGGTGGTTCTGGGGACTGCTTGGGGGAGGAGGGCATGAGGCTAGAGGTGTGGGCTCTGGGGACTCCTTGAAGCACAAGCACAGCTCCTAATGACTCCAGCCCCAGCTCAGCTCAACTCAGCTCAGCCCATGAGCAGAGGTGACACTTAGCTAGGGTTAGTGGGGGGGGAGGTAGGGCACAAATGAAAGGTCATGTCCCCCTTCCAATTTCTTGGGACACCCAGAAGCGAGGAGGCAGCACTCCCCCTGGCAGCAGTGCTCTCCACGTGTCCATGTAGCATGGGGAGGGAGGAAGTAGCAGGGCATCTGACTGAGCTCCTCTTTTTCCCTTCCTCCTCACGTGACCTGCTTCACCTTCCCTGCTGCTGGAGTCCCAGCACTGGTGCCTACTTTGCAGACAACCTACAGGTGAGAGGCAACGTGTGGGACTCCAGCAGCCGGAAAGGTGAAGCAGCCCCATGTAGGGTGGGAGGAGGAGGAGCTCAGCCAGCCACCCTGTTGCTTCGTCCCTGCTCACACTACGCAGACACATGGAGAGTGCTGCTGCCAGGGGAAGCAATGCTTCCTTGCTTCTCAGTATACCCTCCAGGGAGCCTGAAGAAATGGGAGGGGCACATGATCCCACATTCCCTGCCCACGCATTGCCTCGGTCCATTGAAAAGTGTCCCTGCTGGTCCAGATTTGGAGCGCGGCTCAACTATTGACTGGTCCCATTCTACACTCTTTTTAAAGGACACTTACCCCAGGAATACTGAGGTATTGCTGAGACACTGCTCCTCGGCACTGCCCCCCAAAAGTAGGCTGTGACTTAATGTCACAATTTAGACTTCGTTGTGTATATTTTACTATTCCAATGTTTCAGGTACATCTACAAGTATAGTACTAAATAGTGAGGTTTGGAGAGCAGCACAACCCACAGGGAAGCATTCTTCTTCATGAAATACAAGGGCATACACTTGTTCTTACACCCCTTTAGAGAGTGCCTATCCTCTCCTAAATGCTAGTTCTGCTCTGCAAGCCAGTGCAGAGTCAAGGAAAGCAAGTTTACAGTTCCACCTCCATCCCACCCCTTTTGGTCAAGTAGCTACAGATTAGTCCTTGCACTCTCTAGACTCCAAGGGCTGCATATCTTCCTGACTTTTTTGATGACTGCACAAGGAGGGGAACGTTCTTTTTATGTTCTCCCCTCCCACCCATACTGTGAACTTGTTCAGGGACCGGCAGAATCAGGCCCATAATATATCATCATAATAACATAAAGGTTGTACGTTTGTCTTGGGCATGATATTAAACTGCATCCGCCATTGACTTGTGGATATTTTTTGGCTGAAGAAAGGCTAAGGGATCTCACTCCAACAGAAAAGGTACTTAACTCTTTTTATATACAGAAATGCTTGTTGGAATATTCAGGACTTTGACCCCCAAATATCATTTTGATCTGAATTCAGATTGAGGAAAATGGCTGTAGGGAGTAACAAACTTGAATGTTTCATAACTGATATTCAAACTCTTTTGGAAACTCAGCTCTCAGACACAGGCTTCATAAGGGAGAAGGACTATTTCACCATTTAATGACATGGCAAACCTGAAGGAGTAAGGAAAGAGTATGGTGTAGGTTTTGCTCTCAGAAGTTAACTTAAGTCATTGTGCGAAGCTCCGATGGCAATGTCTATACATATCACGACACTTCAAGTTAGTCTACAGAAAGGATTCATCAGCCTCGCCAGTGTCTATGCTCCAACTCTGCAGGCTAGTGATGAGGGGAAGAATAGCTTTTACCAACGTCTAGAACAGTGGTTCTCAACTGTGGTCCACCACTTGTTCAGAAAAAGCACGCCGGGCCAGTTTGTTTACCTGCCGCCAATCGCGGACCCTACTGGCCATGGTTCGCCGCTCCAAGCCAATGGGGGCTGCGGGAAGCAGCAGGCAGGCCCACGCCGCAAGATTTTTAAGGATAATCATTTCATCCAACTCTATAAAAACAAAGGAGACAGAAGTAATTGTAATAACCATTGAGGTATGTTTCTTCTTAGCATCATGAAAAATCTTAAGCTCTGTTGTTTTACCTAGACTTCACATTTTAGTTGAGAGACTCTCTCTTGAGAGCCAGTGTGGCTTCTGCTTAGGTAGATCCACCATAAACATGATCTTCTCTGTAAGACAACTGCAGGAAAAGTTCAGAGAGAAATGTATTCCACTGTACATGACTTTTATAGATTTAGCAAAAGCTTTTGACATGGTTAGTTGGTCAGGGCTTTAACATTGTTCTTAGTTGTCCACATTATTATTTCTTCTTACCTTGAGGCTCCATCAAAAATGTGTTTAAATTTAAAAATACAACATGCACATATATCTAATTGATTTTTTTAAAAGATAGAAAGATAATTAAACAGAATGGGTAAATACTTTCAACTTTCTCTACGAGATAAAGCACACATTTTTGAATACTTTGAATTAATTCAAAAGTGTTTTACATGAAAAAAAATTAAAAGTCATACAAACATCTAAGGATATATTTCTGTGCTTATCTATATACATTGCTTATACACCTCTCATCTCACAGTGAAGTATTAAAAAAACCCTTTTCTGATAACTACCCACCTGAGATTGCTTTATGTTTTCCTTCACATCAAATGCAGCTATTTCTTTTCTCTTACTTATGCTTTCTCCACCCTATAATCTTTATCTAAGTAATCTAAACAATTACACTTGATGTAACTCCATTGAAGTTGGACAGAATGTAAGAAGGGCAAAATATGGTCCATGACCTACATCATCTATAAGTAGTTACACATGCAGGTGAAGTATCCATTAGACCTTGTGTATGTTGTAGTTATTACAAACTGATATTGTCAAAGCACTATTTTGGAGGAATTGTTTTAGAGAACCTGAGCTTCTCCAACCCTGAACCATCTGTTTCTGCATATTCATAGAAGGGCACCATACTGTGAAACAGTCTTATATCTTTTGTTCTGACTCTTGGAAAACATTTCCATCAGTGTAAAACATGTTTAATCATCATAGTAAGACACTCTAGGCCACACTTCGCTTTACGTCATGCCTGATAATGCACCTGAGGGAGCATGGCTTAAGGGCTAGTTATAACACATGGAATATCATGTCCTATTACTCAAATGTGACTGGCTGATGTAGTAAGAGATAACACTGCAATGCAAAGATATTCAAAAAACAGAGTTCTTTCCTAAAGCAAAGATACTAATTTTTAAAAAGGCTGTGTTGATCTTTTTTTAAAATAGCATGGGATCCACTCTCCATATTTTTTTCAATGTCAGAAAACTCCGTCCTTTTGAAAATGCCAGTAACTTCAAATAAAGATGCTAAACATTGTTTCTTCTGATATTTTATATTGCTGAAAGTGCCCATTCAGATCTATGAGATTTTTTCCCTGGGATCAACTGTCACATTTTAAGAGTCTGGGAAGAAGTCCTGATTAATATCATATCACAGTATTAATATTCTGATATGTTCACATAGGTAAAGATTGGCATTTCTCATTATCAGTAAATGGCTCATTTTAATAGCAGAAGACTGAATCAATATAATGAAGTCTAATACAGTCAGACCAGGTTAATCCTTGCTTTGTTGAATTGTGTATCTACATATCTAGAAGATTGTAAGTGGTAACCAGGCTGCTGATGTGCCCTCTGCACTGATTAATCTGAAATCCTTCTATTCTGAAGGTAAATCTGCCTTGGATATACCTTTTTCAGAACTGCTAATTGTCTGCTGCTGTAGATAAGCTGAGAGCTTTTGCTTTTAATAAAAGGGCATATTTGTTATATAATGCATAACCTTTTGGACAATGCAAAAGAAATAAACTTCAGGTCTGTTGTAATCATATTACAGTGAAAAAATTGTTCTGCACAGTACAAACATGCTATCAGGTTGGTCCTATATTAATGGGGTAGTGTTTGTCGTGGAGAATTTGAGCACCACGTAGCCTTGTTTTCAATCAAATGAAACTACCACATCAGAAAAAAAAACCCTACCTTCACAATTGGCACTAAACCGCCAACGCAGCAAAGCACTTAAGCATATTAATAGTCTCATTGAGTTCAATATGCTCAAAGCTGAATCTCTGGTGATCAGAGCCTAAATGAGTAGCCTGGTTGTCCATCCAGCTCCCATTGAAATCAAAGGAAAGACTGCCATTGATTTCAATAGGTGTTGGAGCAGATCCTTAATCAGCAGTTAGAAAAGACAGCCAAAAGACTGAATAGGGATAAAGACAGATCTGTTCTCTCATGCCGTGTGATGGCCCTTTCTGGTCAAAGTTGAGACTAGAGCTGCACAAAAAAAATTAGGTTTATGCTACAGAAAATGGCATAAAAATGACTTTTTGTCAGAAACCTGAAAGCCAAGTTTTTTGGCTAAAAACTGTTGAAAACTAAAAATTGTTAGAAAAACCCTGAAAATTCTATGTCAAAGAAAAGTTGTCAACAGATTTTTTTTCCACCAGCCAGATAACTGCAATATTGCCAACTTAAGAATATCAAAAATCATAAGTCAGACCCTTCAAAATCATGAGACTGGCCTCAAAATCATGACATTTTAGCAAAAGATTATATTGTGTTTTTAGGTCAATCCCTTGATTTTTGAATGCCCAGGGCTGGCATCACCATGAGGCAAGCTGAGGCAGCCACCTCAGATTCCAGACTGAGGGGGGCAGCACTAGGATCCAGAGTGTAGAAAATTGTGTCTGCTGCTAGTGCATATTTAGTCTCTCTGCTCTAGATATACAGAGATGGTTGAGTGATGTGCTGGAGGAAGGAGGGCAAACAGGCAGGCAGGAGAAAAGGTGAGAGGAACTAACAGAAAGCAGCAACAGCTGCAGGGAGAGAGAGGAGGAGGTGCTTCTTCTGTACTTCTCTAGCACCCCCAGGAGCCTGGACTGATTAACACCAGCTTCTCAGGGAGCTTCCTGTTTCCTGCTGCTTCCCTGAACCCACTTGAGGAGAGCAGGCAGTCAACTGAAGTAGTAGGAGCCAGTTAGGCCCTTAAGACACCAGTATCTTCCCTCACTCACACCCTGGTACCAGCCTACTTATTAACCCCTTCAACTGAGTGTTGAGAACCACTGTAGTTGGCACAGAACAGCAGTCATGAGTGAAAGAAGAAAACTGTCCTCTGGGGCAGCATTCAGAAAAGAAAGAAAGCAAAGGAAGTTTTTCTAGCTAAGCAGAAGGGAACTCTCTTGAGATATATAGATACAAATGTTCTGGCCTCAGTGAGGATGTGAGAGGTGAGTAGATGCCTGATTTCCACTTAGTCAGAGTGCAGGTGACCTGGCAGCTACTGCATCATCCATATCTCCATCTCAAATGGATGTAACCGTGCACATTTCTAAGAAAAGTAGATCAGAGAAGAGTGTGGTAGAGGCACAAGAAACAGCTGCTGCTGAGTTTAGTTCCTTAAGACTAGATGATTCAGGACTGTGGACCCACTTGAGCAATGCTCCACAAATATGATGAAAATAGAGTTTCCATCCAACACATTACTGGCATGAAATCCCCAATGGTGACAAATTAAAAAGGCTATGGCTTATGTGCTCAAAAACTCAGAATGCTGCATACTGTTTTTGTTGCAAACTTTTCCAGTCTAATGTTCCAACCACATTGAGTTCTACAGGAACAAAGAACTGGAAAAATCTGATGAGAAATCTGGCATGCCATGAGAAGGCAGCAAATCATCAGAGAGCATTCCATAGGTAGAAAGAGCTTGAGATGAGGCTAAGGTTAAAGGCCACCACAGATCAGCATCAGGAGCAGATTGCACCAGTCTCTTTATTGGCAAAATGTTCTGAAAAGGCTCATTGCCATTTTGAGACTGCTTGCTTCCCAAAACCTAGCACTGTGCGGCACTTCAGATCAGCTGTATGTGCCAAACAGTGGAAACTTCTTTAAAATTGTGGAGCTGATGGCTGAGTTTGATGCTGTACTCCAGGAGCATCTAAGAAGAGTCACCACTCAAGAAATGTACACATACCACTACCTAGGAAAAAAAATTCAAAATGAGATCATACAGTTACTGGCAACAAAAGTCAAACAGAAGATTATGGCAGATCTGAAGTTAGCAAGATATTACTCTGTTATTCTGCACTGCACACCTGACATCAGCCATATGGAACAAAGGACTTTAATGGTGCATTTTGTAACAACAGAACCTACTGAAAATATCCTTGCAATGAGGACTGTCAGAGAGCATTTTCTAGACTTTACTGACATTGATGATACTAAAGGAGCTGATATGACAAATGTACTTCTTAAAAAGCTGGAAGATACAGGAATTGCAATAGCTGACATGAGAGGTCAGGGCTACAATAAGGGTGCCAACATGAAAGGTAAGAATAGAGGAGTGCAGACACAGATCTGAGGGTTAAACCCTCGAGCTTTTTTTGTCTCATGTAGTTCTCATTCATTAAACTTTGTGGTCAGTGATGCAGCATCAGCTTCTAGTGCATCTGCTGAATTTTTTAATGTAATTCAAAGCATCTAGGTATTTTTCTCTGCATCAACATATCAATGGCAAATTTTGAAGGAACATCTGGGAACATCCTCTCTGTCACTAAAACCACTGAATGCCACATGATGGGAAAGTCGAGTGGAGGTGATAAAGCCTATCAAATACCAAATTGGGAAGATAGACGATGCCATAGTAGCCATTATGGAGGATAATGCTATGACAGGAACTATTCATGGGAGAACAGTGGCAGAGGGAAATGGAATCACCAGAAACATACATAACGTCAAATTTCTGTGTGGCTTAGTGTTGTGGAATGACATACTGTTTGAAATAAATGTTGTAAGCAAGAGACTCCAAGGTGTTGACCTTGCTATATCTGGAGAAATGGAACAACTGGACAAAGCAAAGTTATACCTACAGTCTTACCTGTCAGATGAGGGATTTCAAAACATTCTGAAGAGTGCACAGAAGTTGGCAGAGGAACTTCACACTGAAGCTATTTTCCCACTCATTCAAGATTACAAGAGTCACCGAAGAAGAAGACATTTTGATTACGAGGCACAGGATAATCCCATCAGAGACCCCCCCCCCAAAACAATTCAAAGTTGAATTCTTTAACCAGGTGCTAGATTGTGCAATACAGTCAGCTGAAGAACATTTCACTCAGCTCAAGGAAGACAGCAGTATATTTGGGATGTTGTATGATATTCCAAAACTCATCACTAAAACTAAAGAAGACCTACACCAGCAATGCAGGGCACTAGAGATAGTGTTGACAAGTGATGACATGTGTGATATTGATGCAAATGATTTAGGTGATGAACTGAAAGTCCTTTCAAGATACATTTCAGCAGGATCAACTCCAAAGGTATAAAAAGGAATATATGTGCACAAATAAGATGACCACCCTCTTTCCAGATGCTTCTGTTGCTCTGTGCATACTTCGAACACTTCCTGTAACAGAACAGGAGCTTCTCCAAACTGAAGTTAATAAAAAATACATCTATGCTCCGCAATGACACAGGACAGGCTGGTCGGCCTTGCAACTATCTCAATAGAGCATGAGCTGGCCCAGACTGTGGACCTTCAGGAAGCAGTTCAGATCTTTGCAACCAAGAAGGCACAGAAAACACCACTTTGATTATTCAAACAGATAAAAATGCCAGTGTTTATGCAGACAAGAAAAGTGAACATCCTTTGCCCATCCCCAGGGTGTGTTCATGTGACAATTAGTGTTGCCCTCTCTCACACATGTACTGGATAAGGAGATTTTGGCCCCTGCTGCCCTCACGTCTGCCCATCTCCCACCCAGCAATTAATCCCATGCCCCAATCCCTCCTGAGGTCTGTCCCCACCCGACCCCCTTCAAGTCAGCTCCCCCTTCAATTCAGTCCCCAGCCTCCATCATCACCACACCGTTGGTTCAGCCCCTCCTCCACCTAATCAATCCCCGCCACCCTCAGTTCACCCTCCCAGTTTACTCTCAGTTCACCCTCACTCACCCTATCTGCTCAGAACCCACCATCAATATAAGTCCACTTCACTCCATCAGCCCTCACCGCCTCACTTCAGCCCCCCTGCAACCCCCAGACTCACTTCTGCTCCTTAGGGTTCTTAACCTTCTCCAGGCCTGGGGTGGACTGTGTGGGGGTCCCATCTCCCACTTCCCAGGCTGGCAGAGGATCAGCCCTGGCACTGTCAGGATTTCTGACAAGTAAAATAAAGCCTCAATTTCAGAGTACTCAAATGTCAGATTTTTTTTCTTTTTTCTTTTTTTTTTAGGTTATTTGAGGTTTCCCTGCTGGGGTGTAGCCACTTGTTAGCTTGATAGCTTTGTTTATCGGATATGTAAATGAATTCTCAGTGTCCTTCAATGTACTTTGGAATCAACTGCCTGGTGGAGAAGTAACATTCCTCTGTTCAGGGTGGGGTAACTCTTGTTTGATTGGAAACAAATTAGAATGTGTTGAGGCCATGAAAAATAAATGAATCCTGACATTTGAGAGGTTTATTGGGAGATCATGAGTGAAGCTTAATTTTACTTAGGGCTTGGTTACACTTACAGCTTTATAGCGGTTTTGGTTATACCTTCCTTCAGATACAGTTCCAGGGAAAGCACTCCAGCATGTCCACACTCACAGCCACAACCGCACTGGTGTGACCACATTTGCGACATTTGCAGCAGCACAGGAGTGGTGCATTATGGGCAGCTATCCCAGCATTCAGCCGGATGCAATGTGCTTTTCAAACGAGGAGGGTGAGGGGGAGCATGTTGTGTGTATGAGGAGGGAGAGAGTGAGTGGATTTTTGGAGTGCTGAGAGTGTGTCAGCAAACTGTCTTTGAAATGCAGAACCTACTAACCTTCTGCTACTCACTCGCTCACATGGCAAACATTTGCATTGTTGATTTGCTGAGTTACAGATAAGTACTGAAGACATATTTCCACATTCCTCCAGCCGAGTTCAAAACAAAGGGAAGAGTGGTCAATTGGCATAAATTGCTTAGGGGCGTTTCCAGAGATCACTCAAAGCGCTGTATTGTTACTACCCATTTACACTGGAGCTAAAGCGTAGCACCCAATACCCTACAGCTGTTAATCCTCTGGCAAGGATTACCAGGACTGCTATAACCACGGACTTATAGCGCTCTACGTGCCTCGCCAGTCTGGACAGGTGGTAGGTTATAGCATTCCTGGCGGCTTTATAGCACTATAAAGTGCCAGCGTAACCAAGCCCTCAGAAAACATGGCTCTCATGACCAATCTGTGAGAACTGGCTTGTTTATAACTGTGCTCTAGCCATGCATCTTCCCCACACCACGCCTCCTGCACTAGGGCTCAGAATGGTAGAGTGAGACTGGCCCTGCACCCTCTGGGGAGTGCTTGGTACTTGGAGGAATTTCCATGTAGCCAGTTAAGCAGATTTAAGAATTCTTAGACCCCAGAGCAGCACAAATTAGTCTTACCACAGGGTCTTTTTCCCAGTCGTTTGGCCAAATGCCTGGAAGTTTCAGTCATTTGGCCAAATTTCTAGCTTTAGTGTGGGACTGTTGTGTAGACGATATTCAGGGTAGTCATCTATGCCAGTCTAGCTTTTGGGGCAATTTTCATCTCCACTGATGCTGTTATGGAGCACAGGTTCCCCTTCCATTAGAAAAACTTATAATTAACAACAACAAAAAACCTTAAGAAACAAAATGAGTTTAAATTAAATGGAGGATTTCATCATTTAGGGTGCTCCAGTAAGAGGCTAATCAGTGATTCAAACTCTAAAGGGGAAACTGCTAGGTTTCCATGAAGCTAGCCCTTCCATTCACTGGGGCTTTTTCTTACCTTGCTGATATTTCACAATTTTCATCATTGTGCCTATTTTAAAGGCTAGACTTTGGTACTTGGGGAAAAAAATCATTGGAGATAATCAGGTTGCAGCATACTCTTGAGATCTGGCACTTGTATTATACCTGCTTCTGATATAATTTTGTTTCAATATACTATCAGAATAGACAATCTCAAAAAGTAACAAAGCAAGAACGGGGCATAGCTTAAAGTGACAGGTATAATTTCTATCACAGCCTCAGTAGTGTAAATGAGCTTATTATTTTGAAGACTAGACCAAATCCTAAAATGTTCAGTTGCAATCACTCTTTTCAATATATTTTCCTGCTTCAAAACCTGCTCTGAGGAGATCTATAAAGCTCAAGGGTGCATCACAGTGGAAGCTTCAGCTAAATGCAATGTTGTTGCAGGAGTTTTCATATTTTAAAGTAATAGTTTAACTTATATATAACTTTATTCCTTAAGCTTGGGAAATTAATGTGATGAACAGAAGTGTATATGAAATTCAAGAATGGAATACATGGGGTCAAATTCTAATCACAATTTATACTATTTCAGATTTGGAGTAACTCTATTGAAGTCAAGGGAGTTACTCCAGGTGTACAATAGGGTACGTAAAAGAGAAAAAAAATATTAGCCCATATTATACAGTTACAAGTCATCTTTTTCAGTGTTTCTCCAGAGATCCAAGAAAGTAGAAAGATATTAATGTCTACTTCTCATGCACATATTACGCACTATTCAAAGATTCTAGTTCAGTTTTTTTTTCTCATACACACCTATTAAAAATATACTCTTAGCTACTTAAAATGAGGTGATTAAGGTGACCAGACACACACAGTCAATGGAAAGTCACAAAAGCAAAATGATTTGCACTCCATAGGCTGAATATCATTTGCATCAACTCGTTGATGAAAAAACACATTCACGGGGCCAAACTGTAAACCTCTTGCTCACACTGGTGAGCAGTAGCACAGATGAATAGCCCCATTACCTTTAGTCAGATAACTCATTTTAGTAACTACTCCCAACTTCCAACCTATAACAGGTTCACTGTCTGGCTCATAGAAATCAGAATTGTTTGATGAATGTTTCACAAGGAAAAAGTATAGTTTATATTATTGTAAGTTATCTAATTAAATAACTTCACCAGCTGTACTGTCGAGGAAACAGACCTCTTGCTGAAGATATAATATAAGGTTATTGCTGGCATATCTAAATAAGGACAAAGGGGCACACTTGAAGGAAGGTATAAATCCACATATCTTAGCAAACCAAATGTCACAGAATAGAGATTTCACAGAATAATATCTAGTAAACCTGATACTGAATAATAATGTTTAATATCTAGTAAACATGATACTGAAAAAGAACAGCTGTTGTCATCGGCTAATTTTTTTCTTCATCAGCATGTTCAACAGATTCTTTAAATGCTCACTCCTGCAAGCTTTTTTGGTACACATAATCTGTCAGGAAATGTCACCACTGTATCTCAATACCAGTGAATAAAGTCAGCTTCAGAACAATGATTGTATGTTTCCACTGAAATTGTTTTCCCCTCAGTAAGCATGAATGTGTACGCCTTCATTTTGTCAGCAAAACCTCTGGAAAATCCATAAAGACATATAATTCCTGAAAGTTATTCTAGCATTACCGGTAATATTGTATTTCACTGTGCTCGTATCTCAAGTCAATTTTTGGCACTTCCATGTTAGCTACTAACAACTTAAATACAAAGTAAAAAAACATGACATGCCTAGTGTAATGAAAAAAAATGGCGTAATTACAAAGGGTCAAATACTGCAGTTCTTACTTACAAAATTCTCTTCTTCCTCTTGGATTCAGACCAAGCAATGGTAATCCACCCTTTCATTACTTTCATATACCATTATTGCAACTCCTTATGCCTAGAAATGAAGCCACACAACCTGGAACAGCTATACAGAACACACAAGGTCTTAGCTTCCTCTCTCTCTTTTCCCTAGGAGTCTCTTCAGCTAGGGGGTCACATATGCACTTGTGCTGCCCCATTACTCTAGAGTTCTTCTTCCCACTGAGTTAGTTCCCATCAACATATTTCACCCCATAACCTTCCTTTCTCACTTTAGCCTACAATTGAATCAATACTCTATTCAGTACGGCACACTTCTTTTCTACCCTCACTTTAGTCTGCAGAAAAATGCTTGCATCTTCAGTGCTTTTAAATTTCAGCGCATTTTCTTTTGTACTTTACTCTTTCCATACAGTATGTCATTTCCCCGTAACTTTCTGTATCAGTCACTGTCTCCAGTTCTGTAAAGCATTCACTCTTTATATTCTGCCTCTCTTTCTGTAAAAGATTTTGTGATCATTTGTATGAAGACTTTACAGAAGAAAAAAACAAACCCTGCTTTATTGTCTCCTTCAAAAAGAAACTTGAACATATGCAGAGGTTTATTTCTTTGAAAAATGTGATAAGAGATTACTTCTGCCTATAACTTAATATGGAGGGAGGACTCACCTACTTTTCATAAATACTTCAAGGCACAGCTCTTCAAACTGTGGTCTGTGGCAAACTGTGGTCTGTGGCTTCAAACTGTGGTCTGTTGTCTGTAGCTGACTCCGAGACCTGGAGAAGTCTTTGTGAGGCAGATTCTGCAGTGAGGGTCATTAAAAATTGTCACAAAGGTCTTCCAGAAGATGTCCCTGCTGGTTGTATGGGATGATCCTGTTCTAGTCGAGGGGGCACCTGGGCCAGGCCACGCATGTTAGGCAAGACAAGCTTAAGAGGAGACCTAAGAGGTCTAAGCAAATTGAAATGCCCTGTGGCTGAAGTGGGCTAGGGACAGTCAGAGCTGTAGTCAAGTGGTGTGCAGGTGGCAAGCTAGACAGGAGGTCAATCAATATTAGAAGCAATTTGGGGCATTGTTTGGAGTTTTTGCAGGGGTCAGTATCTGGAAGATCAAACTAAAAGAGATGACTTGGCGGGATAAGTAGATGATACCAGGCGAGGTGGCAAGGTAGGGTCGGGAGAGACAGCAGAGTGGCAAGACAAGGCACTCTAGGCAGTAATCAGTGGGCAATGTCCTGTTGCTCAGACAGCTTCCTTTTACTGTTGGGGTCTTTATGTGTTGCAGGTATCCAATGGGAAGACTATCCAATCAATCCAGGGCTTGGGGCATGGCTACTGTTAAGCTGTAGACCCTGAGAGCCAAAGTTGCTGGTCAGGTGTGGTACTTCAGTGTTACTAATGTGGTACAAAGGGTAGGGATGCTGTCTAGGATTCTAGGTTTCATACTGAGGTCCTGACAAGAGCACTTATTGGTGAATTGTAGAAAGCTGGCTGATCACGTAGAGCTGGCTTCTTATTTTTAGCTGCTATATTTAATTAAAAGTGGCTTAAAATGCATTTTATACTTTTACTTTTCTATTTAAGAAATGATTGTATTTGCTACATGTATGTTATACATTTGTGTCTAGGACAAGATGTGATCCATGCAATCAAGCACTGAAGAAGGGAACTATGAGACAATCTCTCTAGGAAACTGTAGTCCCTGTTGCCCTATTAGAGAGGATTTATAAAAATGTGCTATCAGGTAGTCAAGTGATTCAGAAAGGTAGAAGACTGTAGAAATCCTGTCTTAAAAAGATTCCAAATTTCTGGGTGAACTATTTTTGTACTGTGTACAAATATTTATTACCCTAGGTCTTCTAAGAAAGAGAATGGGAATTATAGCATAATATATACAATTTTTGCTAAGAATTCATTTAAATGCATAGATTAAAACAAATAAATCTGTATTTAATTTATTGTATTAAAATGTCACTCTTTAGGATGGTTTTAATTATATGAAAAGGCATACTTCTTGCCCCAAAACTTAAATTTAGAATTAAGTAATCTATTTAGGTCCAGGTTTGAAGAAAAAAAATATCTCCCTCTTGACTCATGGTTCTCAGATTTTGCTGTCCTGAAAACTGCTGTCAAGCATCTAAAGTGCTCTCATTTTTTGTAAGTCTTACATTCTAACAGCAATGAATGCTAAAATACTCATGTTTGTCATCAATACATCACAAATGTCCATCAGCTGCTTAGGATAAGGTATTTCCACCATGAGATTATTCAATTTGTTTTTCTAGTGTGCTCAGGTGTATATTAACACTCAGGACAGATCATAAATTGGTTTTCCATGGCATCTAGAAGAGATTGTCAGTAGCTGAAATGTAAATGATATCTGCATTGTTGGGGGATGTGGGGACATGAGTTCTAAAAATAAATCATTTTTAGAGAGTAGATACAACTAGTGAATTTGATTAGCCCATTACCACCCCAGTTTCAGCAGTTCTGCAGTTGTACACAGACTTGTGGTTTCTTCCAGTGTCTGATGATTAATGCATATAACTGACCTCTATCAGGGAAGTTCAGGTGTACTATCATACTTCAAACAGCAATATCAGTATTCCATCTCTGTGGTTCACTAGGTTTTCAGCTCCCAGCCATCTCCTCTCGTGGGAGGGAAGGAAGAGAGAAGGGAGCAGAAGATGGGGGGCAAGCACCCTCTCCTCACTTCCTCCTGACTGGGCTTTTTCCAGGCTGTACAGTTTCCTGCCTACACTGTGATATCCTCAGCAAGTCAGACTGCCAAAACAGGCCAAACTCTGTGCTTTGCTCTCTCTTTGAATGATGTGAACAGTATAATTGTCCACAGTTACAAGTAACCACACAGCTCTTTGTAAGCAAATTTTATCTTAAGGTGAAATCATTACAGAGAAAACATATTAAAACAATAAGAAGTCATACATGCATGCTAACAGCTTGCCAGAGGTTAACGATCAGTCTTATGTATCAGAGGGGTAGCCGTGTTAGTCTGGAGAAGCAAAAGTGACAAAGAGTCCTGTGGCACCTTAAAGACTAACAAATGTTTTGGAGTATAAGCTTTCGTGGGCTAATACCCACGTTGTCAGATGCAGTGCAGTGCATCTGACAAAGTGGGTAGTAGCCCACGAAAACTTATGCTCCAATACATTTGTTAGTCTTTAAGGTGCCACAGGACTCTTTGTCATTTCATCAGTCTTATGTGCAAGGATTGGGGCCCCTCATGGACAGAAAGTCCAGTCTGTTGGCTGGATCAGAAAGAAAGCCTTGAGTCAGTTTAAACTCAGCCTATTTATCCAAAAGTCCTTTCTGTGTCTGTTGATCCCTGGAGACTCTAATCTGAACTAATATTTCTAAGCCTCCTCAGAAAGGAGTGCCTCTCTGGGTATTCACCCACGAAAGCTTATGCTCCAATACATCTGTTAGTCTATAAAGTGCCACAAGACTCTTTGTCTCGGGGAGGGGGTTACTCTGGGTGATTTGCCTTAATCATCACCCACTGTTTTTAGTTCTTGGAAGATCTGTGGTAGCCCTACCCCTTGAAGCAGAACTCAGACAGACATAAACCAATCATTTTAAACAATAGACCTGTAGCAGGGTGCAGAGGCACCTAATCAGACCCTGCTCAGCCAGCCCCAATCAGGGGAGATAGATTGGGGGTGGGGAAAGCCTGATGCCTGGCCTGGGGATTGGCTGCACCTGCTGGCTTAAGGGCTATAAAAGCTGGAAGAAGCCAGAAGGTGTGGGGAATGGCTAGGGGAAGGTCGGTCGGTCGGTCGGTCGGTCGGTCGGTCGGTCGGTCGGTCGGTCGGTCTCTCTCTCTCTCTCTCTCTCTCTCTCTCTCTCTCTCTCTCTCCTGGTGGAGGGTTTGTGAGGAGCCAAGCAAGCCTCTAAGTTTGTATATAGTTTAACACTGGTGGTGGGCACTGCTCTGTAAATAATAAAGACAGGTGTTGCACAGTGGAAGCCTCGCTGAGCTTTATTTGGGCAGCCAGTGGGCTGCAGGAAGAGGGGAGCCAGCAGACTCTGTTACAAGACCCCAGCAATATTGCATAGGGTTGCAATATTTGTCACAAGTACATCTACAATTAAAGACAGCATCAGAGAGGTTCAATTTTGGAATGCTTTTGGAGCTCTCCTTATGGATTCTCTGGATATTGTGGTTGCCTACCTGCTAGACAATATTCAAAAACTACATTATAGAGCAGCATTTGGGGGTTTTGCTGGCTTCCTATTTGTTTCTAGATATCAGTGGCTCTTTCTCCTAGTACTTCAGTGTGAGATCTTCCTGATCTCAATTCCCAATTAATTGTTTAGCCCACTCAGTTGTTGGGAGGTTTCCCTCATTTTCTTCATACAGCTCTTCAGTTCACAGCCTACTTATAATGCAGCTTTCTCTCTCTTAGATGTTTCTATTGTACATTTAGCAACGGCTCAATATACACTGCTCATCTTCACGGGAATATGTTTAGTTCAGCAATCCTGCAACAAAAATATCACGGAAGCATCAGGATATCTGACTGAATAAGGCAAGGCTGTATCCCTTTAAATAGTGGACACATTAGAGAAAGTCCAGAGAAGAACAACAAAAATTATTAAAGGTCTAGAACACATGACCTCTAATGGAAGATTGAAAAAACTGGGTTTGTTTAGTATGGCAAAGAGAAGCCTGGGGGTTGGGGAGAGGCGGCAAGAGTGGAATGGAGGGGGACATTGTAATTTCAAGTACATAAAAGATTGTTACAAATAGGAGGGAAAAAATTGTTCTCCTTAGCCTCTGAGGACAGGAAAAGAAACAATGAACCTAAATTGCAGCTTAGGTTGGACATTAGAAGAAAATTCCTGTCACAATGGTAAAGCACTGGAATAAATTTCCTAGGGAGCTTGTGGAATCTCCTTCTTGGAGAATTTTTAATTTCAGGTTACACAAACACCTGTTAGGGATGATCTAAATAATACTTAGTCCTGCCATGAGTTCAGGGGACTGGACTAGATAACTCTCAAGGTCCCTTCTAGTCCTTTGAGTCTATGATTCTATGTAGTTCAAGAAATTTTGAAATGCAGCCAGAGCTTTCCTGGAAGTGTCTGCATACACTAGAACTGACTATTGAGATACTACTTTCAGTTTCCATTCTCTCATGTCCTCGATGGGCAGCGGATATTGTAGGCTGTGGGAGGCTGTGCCTCCCCAAACAGCCTCACATGGCCCTGCCCATGCTCCACCCCCAAGCTAGACCTCCTCTTGCAGTTCCCAGCATTCTGCTCTGGCTGGCGGAGGCTGGCTGGCCGGCCGGCTCCCTGTAGGGACTTAGGGTGGCTGGTGCTGCGTCACTAGTGCGCTGGAGCTGGGGGCACTGCAGCTGCACCGCCTGGAGCACCGGGGCTGGCGACCGCCTGGCCTCCCGGAGCACTGGGGCTGGGATCTTTCTCCCTGGCTGCCCGGCGCTGGGGCAAGGAGCCACGGTGATGGTGCTCTGGGGTCCTGAGGGGGAGCAGGGCAAAAGGGGAGGGGTGGGACATTGAGTACTAGGGGACGAGCCCAGCGGTTAGTCTCCCCCAACGGCCAGGTCACCAGCTGCCCATGATGTCCTCTGTATAGTTAATCCTGCAAACTAGCTAATGGGAGATGAGAATTCCATTGCAACATTGTTTCATAGACAACTGCTATAGGTTTATATTGTTTAGTAGGCCACAAAGTCTCTAAACCACTGTCTGACAGTTTCTGGTGGGTGAACTTGAATTTTCTTCATATGGTTACATTCAGCCTGATTGTCATAAGTATAAAGTAGCCTAGAATTACTGTTTACCTGTAAGGGGTTAAGCTAAAGGTAACCTGAGAGGTGGACAACTGACCAATGAGAAATTCCTCAGGAGACAAAGGATTTTGAGTTTCAGTTTCTCTCTGGGTCTCTTCTCTGTTCAACTCGGCTATGGGATGAACCACACCTATTTCTTTCACTGTAACTATAGCTTTCTATCAAGTAAGGTAGTCAGTAAGTTTACCTTTTTTTTATCACTTGGAGGGTTCTCAGGGGTGAGTGTTGGCTGGGTGCTTCTTGATATTGTAAGATTCAGCAGAGATATCAACAGTGGGAGAAAGTTGCCTCGGGGGAGAGGTTTGGGTTCTTGATTCTTTTGTTGATTATGGTAGATGCTGTTCTATTGATGGTTATAAGGGATTTATTCCTGTCTTTTTTTCTTTTATTAAAATCTTTCTTTTAAGAATCTGACTGCTTGCTTTCCATTGTGTAAGATCCTGGTTTTGGATCGGGCACGTCTCGCAGTATCAGACGAGTCTTTTCTCTCAAGCTTCCAAGGGAGGGAATAAGTTTGGGGGTTTTGTGGAAAGAGAAAGAGGGGCTTCAGGTGGCCCATGTCCAATAGTTTTTGAGACATTCTCACTTGATGGTGGCGGCGTACCAGTCCAGACACAGAAGAAGTTGTGTTCTGGGGAACAACATTTTAACCCAAGCTGGTAAAATAAGCTTGGGAGGATTATTTCTTTTTTCATGCGGGTCCCCACATCTGTACCCTAGAGTTCAGAGTGGGTAGGCAATCCTGACACTGATGTATAAAACTGAATCTATGCGGTGGTTGTTACTTAGCCATCTCGCAACCTGCAACTAGGCTGAAATGGTCCAATGTAGAGTGAACTCAGTCTGATGGGAAGGAAACAAAATATTCTGTGTAAGAAGGTGCATTTGTGTCTGTTAATTGATGAGCTATTTGAATGGCTTTAAGCTACTATGCAGCTAAAAGGCAAACTGTAGTGTTTGGATGAGTGCATATAATATAGTGATATTTAAAGGGTCATCATTCCCTTAAAATTTTATTTATATCTGATATTTTTTTTACCAGCTTTTGCTACAATTAACACTTAAGATTTCTATAGCTAAACGAGATTAGAAAAAAATGTTTCTGCAATTTCGGTGCTTGTGTACTTTGCTTTTTAACAGCAGTGTGAGTTTTGTCTTTTTCCTTGTAAAATCAATTAGGGCCTGAGCCAGCTGCCATAGAGGTCGATGGAAAAAGTCTCACTGATTTCAATAAGAGTTGAAAATTCTCTTTTCTAGCTTCACTGCATATTTGTGTCAGTCTTTCACACAAGCAACGTGGGAGAGAAAAAAAATTTAAAAATAGGAAAATGTAATTCTGAATACTTAACAACCCAGCAAGGAGATCTAGGGATAGATGCTGAGAATTATTTTTAACTTTTTTTTTTTAAAAAAAGACTAGATTTCAAGTATGTAGCATCCCTTTAATTCTCTATTTTGTATCATCTCTCTAAGGTACTTATATGGTCCCCCTGAGTGTAGTATGTGAACAGACTTTAATGTATTTATATTCACAACAGCATGTGAGGTAGTGAAGTGCTTTCATATCTATTTTACAGATGGGGAAGTGTGACACAGAGAGGCTAAGTAACTTGCCCAAGATTACACAGGAGGTCTGTCTCAGAACAGTGACTGAACTTGGGTCTCCAGAATAGGAGGCTACAGCTATAACCACTGGGGCTTCCTTCCTTTTTACAGTACGGTATGTGCTTCACCATATGGATACATACTGATCACCATACCTGCTTCACATATTTGGTTTATGACACTGAAAAACTGAATGAATAATGACTTGTGCTACCTATTCCAAAGGTGCGGGGCAGGGGAATGGAATCCCACTGATAGTACTTTTTAAACAGTCTTCATTGGGTATGTATTTATGGCACACCTGTGATAAGTATAATGAAGTCTTGTACTGTGAGTGAGACTGACAGGGACCTACTTGCTATGGGATAGTGCTTGTACAAAGGACATTCTACAAAACAGGAATTCTGATCCTTCTCCCATTGGAGTCAGTGAGACTTTTGTCACTGTGGGTAATGACAGCATGAATGGACTCAAAAAGTCATATTGTACTGTATACTTAGTGCAAGTCCCAAATTTGGGGATGTCAGAATTTCTTCTGAGCCATTCAATATATTTCCAGTCCCACCAGCATGGATTAACTAGTGGCAAGGAAACTAAAACATGTAATTAATTTGAAATGATTTATTTCTTCAATTTGCAGTTTTTTGATAGAATTTCTCACGCAAATGGAAGTTTCATTCTTTGAGGTGAAATGTTTAAAGATGTCTTCACAACTGTAATAAAAAATAGTCAAGGTGATGAAAGCCCAGAAACATGATGAGGTTATTGTAATTATTGCAGAGCTTGCAGGGACAAACCATCTGGCAAACCTGTTAATTTCATAGCAGCATACTCTCTGACTGTGCTAACTTTGTGAAAAGCTTTGAAAGTCAGTACCCATTTATATTCTGAGCCACTGTTTGCAAAGGTCGCTCTCTAAAGTGTGCACACAAAGGGAGAGAAAATAGACGAAACCTGGATGTTGATTCACATATTAGTCATACATGAAAGGCAATTCAGAATATCATGGGGGGAAATGTAGCCTCTGCTCAGTAATCCTTTAAGAGAAACTGAGCTCTAGCTCTTGTGGATTCCTTTAAATGAGCCTGAGAATCAAGTAACATTTCATCTTGGAATTATTGACACCTTTCATTATTCAGTACAGAATATTATTTCTCAATTACAAATATTGGGTCTGATTCTCCAGTGCCTAGCACCTTACATAATTATTTATTCCAGTGCAAAATAGATGTAAAACACTACCAGACCAAATCAATACTATTTTACACAAATTTTATACTGTTGTAAGTTACTACACAACCAGAACCAGTGCAAAGTTGTTTTTTTACCTCTGCACAGTTCATCAAAACCAGAAGATACGGTATCTTCACAAATTCTTTTCTTTTCTCATAAGTACCTCTCTTCAGTCTCAGCTGAAATATTGTCATTCATTTTCATAGGCAAACACTTTCTTCTGTGACACAAATTAGTCAAATTTCAAATGTTCACAAAATTTGATGAAAACTCTTGATCTGCAGGCATACATTCATGTGTGAAATTCCTAATTTTCACCCCAGCTACATTCGTATGGTGGTTGCTATTTCTGCTAGCAGATGGATGCAGAGGAGTAAAATCTTTGTGGTGTTTCTGTAGGTTTTATATCTATGGCTCTTATACTTTAAGCGTCCGCTTATGATGATCCATTTACAGGATTGAGGCCTTGGTCTATACAGGAAATAGGTTTTATAAAAGTAGATGGAAAAGGTCATGGAGAAGTTTGTGTGCATATAGTATTCCACAGCACTTTTCAAATTCTCATGAAAATTGACATACTTAATCAAAAGAGGTAAATTTCTATTTACAGGAGTGTTTCATTTAAAGCCTGCAGGCAATAAACGTTTAGAGAAAATACTGACTGAAGTATCATATTTTTACCCCTTCATTTTATGTATGTGATTCCAGAATGGTGCTTTTGAGTGCACACACAAATACAAAGTGCATCAGTATTTTTTTCTCTATGTTCTCTTTCCAGTTGTATGGAGTTCACAGCAATCATTTGTAGACAGAGTGATCTCTCCAGTTCTTATATCTATCACATCAAGTGTTTCCAATATTGATTGAGTAAATTTAACGTTTGTGAAAGATGCTGGATGGACAGCTCTAGAGATTGAAAGGCTCCTTTTAATTCACAAAACAAGTCAAATGCATTCAGTAGCAAGGTCAGCAATCCCATTTCCAAGGAGTGGAGAGGATGCTGGAGGGACTGCTGTTTTGCCCAACAATTTTTTCTTTCCTCTCACTATCATGCAAAGACATGCTTTGGCCATATGCTGCGTGCACCCTAAGAACTGCTTCATGTATATAATTATCTGGCAATACCAAAAGAAAGACAGGAGACCCTTGATATGGTTTTAATCAGGCCACAACTTTATTACTAGATGTCTGGTACTACCCAGCAGACAAAGTGGACAATGCAGGTAACTCTATGTTCATTCAATAACTATCCAGGAGACTACTGGGGGTCCAAGCTGATGTACAGACTGAGGTAGGCAATTACACTAATCAGATGACAAATTAAGAGGATTTAGTGTATACATATCTCATGTCTTCCATGTTTTTAATAAATGAATGACAGTTTGAGATATTTAGCATTGTCATCATTCCTGATAGTTAATTTCTGCACGAATAGGCATTCCATGATTTATCAAAGCATCTATTAATAAGGCTATTTCTACTCACTAACTACTAATAGATGTTATTAAAAAAAAGCAAGAGGAACCATTGTGTAAGCCATCTTCACAACCTAAATTTTCTAATCCTAGTGTTAAATTAATTCTAGAATGGAGACTACTAGAATAATGACACAACGCTAGTTTTCAATTCCTTTTCACTGTGGTACACAATGGTTCCTCTTGCTCTGCTAAACTCACATCTTCACACATGCAAGTTTGTGTCAAGCAATAAAGCAATTTAATTTTTTTAAAAAAACATTGTTACATATATATAGTGTGATAAACCCGGGCCAGTTGTCTACAGCAGAGTAGCAGAAGGCAGATATTCTGGCCACTGGATCAACAGTTTTTTGTTCCTTGACTGACCAGAGCAGATGCTGCTTCAGGCTAATGAGAACACCTGACTCCAATTAACCTGCCAAGAGTCGGATGAGGCCATTGAGCTAACTGACCACCTGACTCTAATTAAGGCCTATCTGGTACTATAAAAAGAGGTCACTCCAGTGAAGCAGAGGAGAGCCAGGGAAGAGGATATGCTGCTGGAGGGCTGGATACAGAAGACACAGGCAAGCTATTGGTAAGAGGGAAGTGGCCCAGGGAAAAGTAGCAACTCTGTCAGTGAAAGGTTGGCTACCAACAGCTGCTACCATTAGGGTCCCTGGGCTGGAACCCAGAACAGAGGGTGGGCCTGGGTTCCCCCCAACCTGTTACTACTGAAACATCTCCTGGAAGGCGAAGGCAGGCTCCAAGCAGAACAGCAGAATATACTGTCCTGAAATAAGCCCAGAGGGATTATAGAGACTATGGGAGTTCTCTCACCAACTACGTTGCTGGCTTATGTTGGAAAGGGCTCAGTAGATGGTAACCCTGTACTAGAGAGAGAAGGGCTCCATGGAGGGTTGCAGTGAGCCTCTGAGGCTAGCCTAAAAATCCTGGAAGTGCAGGGTCCACAGGGACAAGGTCAGAGCCTTTCCACAATAGAAATAAGGGATATATGTATATATTTGATATTTATATTGCACTTTAATGCTCAATCAAACAAAATTTGGAACTACACATTTGTCATTTATTGATATAATTCTGTGTCTTTGGAGAATCAGTAATCAATAGAATTTAGAAATTAATCAGTATTTTACTACTTGACACTAGTCAAATTTAGTTCAGTTAAACAGAAATAATGCTAATTACTGTCTTGATTAAGCAGTGGTTATTTCCATATTATCATTCACTATCAGTAGGGGAAATCAGTTTCCCAGGAGACAGCCAAATAAAGCAGCTGTAATGACACAGCATACCCCAATTAAATAGTGTATACTTTAATAATATATTTACATAAAACCTTTAATGTTGATACGAGTGACTGAACTGCACCTTTAAACAGGAGAGGATGTTGTCCGGTTGGCCAAGGAAAAGGGAAGAGTGCTCTACAGGGGGAAATGGGGGCAGAGAGGCTAGCAGCTGCTGCAAAAGCGGGGAACGGGTCAGTGTGGTGACTCATCTCCTGGGAGCAAAAGAATTGAGAAGGAGCAAGCCTAGGTGGGAGAAACTCCATTTCATGGAGCTGGCGAGATAGCTCCATCCTTTCTCCCCTTTAGGTGGCAAAATATCAGGTTTGCTGTGGGCATTGCGCTAGGTGGCCCTTTTAAAAGGGACTGGGAAGGAATGATTCCCTCACCACCAGACTGGCCTAGGTGGAGTAGTGGCTTTGCCCCTTCCCCACAGCAGCTTCAGGGAAGGCTTTGTTGATGTGAGGCATGAAAGGAAGTAGGCTATATGTGCAACTCATTATGTAAATGTGGGGCAGATGTCTAGTGCAGGTACTCCATAGGGAAGCTATACAGATAAATGGCTTGGTAAAGAATGTAAAGAGAAGGTATAAATAAAGGAATGGAATGGGAGGAGTATTCAGGATTCCTATGAATCATATGGCAAGCAGACAACCCCTATTTCTTATAGCCCACCTTAACCATCCTATCATGAGGGGTGGATGGTAAGGTCCCAGCAGTGGGTTGTCTTGGGGACCTGGATGAAAAAAGAGAGGGGACTGACGTAAATCCCTCAGGTAGTTATTGAATGAGCATGGAGTTACCTGCATTGTCCACTTTATCTGCTGCATAGTACCAGACATCTAATAATAAAGTTGTGGCCTGATTAAAACCATATCAAGGGGCTCCTGTCTTTCTTTTGGTATTGCCAGACAATTACATACATGTAGCAGTCCGTAGGGTCCATGGCAACATAGCTGATGCATGCCTTTGTATGATAATGAGAGGAAAGAAAATTTTGTAGGGCAAACCATTCCTCTTATTAAATATACCCTGGGCTCTCCACATAAGCAAAAAGACTTTCAGTTTTTAAAATCTTGTCTGAATAATCTACAACATAACTACTGCATGGAACTCAATCTGTCTACCTTGTGGAACGAGGGGTGAAGCAACTGTGTGTAAACCTGAACCTGTGACTCCAAGCAGACTAAATATTTAAAAACATTGATGCTTAATTCACTAAGTCCTGGACACCTTGAGAAAGTGTCTCAGTGCATAGGGAGGAGAGATGCAGGGATGGAGAGAAATTCATGGTGCCTTACTCAGAGAAGGAATTTGTGTTGAGGAACCAGCTATTCAAGACTTACCGAGAAGAATGAGGAAAAGGTTCATGAACCCTCAAAACATTTTGATAATTCAGATAAGTTCATAAGCACTAATACTTTTCTGAACCATAACAAACCTGTGTCCCTTTGGAGTTCAGTGAGCATTAGTTATAGTCATCTTTCTGCTTTGATTTTTAAGTGGTTAAATTAATTATTATAAAACTGCTGTAGTTTGATAGATTTATAACAAAATTATGGGGATTCTAATGTATACTTATCCTCCTGTGGGGTTGTCCTTGTAAATAAGTGTTTTTCTTGGCAAAATGTAGTTTTCTTGTGCAAATGGAATGATTTGTTGGCTTCTAATTTAGTTTTCCCTCCTACTGCCACCCACTTTGCATGTTTACAGTATGGCTTGGCTTTTTACTGAAGCTAAAATATACTGGTGTCCACTAAAATCAATTGTTAAAATATTACTACTTCATGTGGGCTCTGTAAAAGGTATCCACAGACTGTATAGCACAGCTGTGGATTGTGATGGACCTTGCAACCATGTGCAGTATCTTTGGAGAAAATGTTGTATTATATTTATGTATCACTGTGGGCCAGGGACAGTATGTATGATTGTGTTCTAATCCATGGGGGATGGTTACCACAGCTCCTTCAGAAACTAAAATGGTAGGGAAAGGAGAGGTTAAGGTGTATCACTTAAGCTTTAAACATCTCCAGAAAGGCAGCACCTGCTAGAGAGGTTGCATATATTGATTTAAAAGGGATTTTCCAGATAATAACAGGCAAAGAAAGGGATTTGGGCTGAAAAAGACTTGTTTTAAACTGACAGGAGCTTCTTTCTGATTTAGCAAATGGACAGGACTTTTTGTTCAAGGGTCTTAATCTTTGCAGAAGGGTTGAAAAACTGACCTACTAGAGCCCCATAAGACTGGTGGTTAACCCCTGGAAAGCTTTTAGCATATGTATAGGAACTTTTATTATTTTTACAAGTTTTCTCTGTTCCCTGTAATGCTTTTACCTTAAGAATAAATGTGATTACAAAAAGCTGTGTAGCAACTTGTAACTAACTGCTGGCAATACACTGTTCATAGCTATTGGAATGAAAGCAAAGGCACTGGCCTTTAGGCAGACTGGCTTGC
Source organism: Dermatemys mawii (assembly GCA_007922305.1). NCBI lineage: Eukaryota > Metazoa > Chordata > Testudines > Dermatemydidae > Dermatemys > Dermatemys mawii. The sequence continues at coordinate 57,283,425 of ML677334.1, forward strand.
TAGGGATATCACAATGTAAGGCAGGGAGCTGTGCAGCCTTAAAACCCTGGTCAGGAAGGTGAGAGATACAGATCTCTTTCCAAAGCTGGAAACCTTAAGTGGTGCTCTCAAAGAAACATGGATGCATGTGAATGCAGATTCACTTACCTTGAAACTGTGATGAGATAGTTACAAAAAAGTCTTGAATCCTTGTGGTGTTGTGGACCTACAGTTCCTATAGTATTGTGCCTTGTAAGGAATACTTACATAGCATCATAAACAAAAGCTAATAAAATATTAGGAGAAATATACATATTTGAGCAGACTGGGAAATTATATGGAGTTACTATAAAGGAGCTGCAATGACTCATGGTGAAATTCCCCTTATATAGGAACAGACTAAGTGGCAGAGTGCTCTGCAGTCCTGCAATTGTGAGCTGCAGAGCAGCTAATAGGCAGCCATTGAGAGGTTACCATAAATTAGACTAGCTCTGGGGCCAATGTGGCCCTTGGAGCTGCCCAGAATTCACAAGCCACAAAGGTGGTGAAGCATAGAATCTAGTCGCTGATTTTTCCTTAATATCATTCCAGTCCAAGACATCTTGTTAGAAGAATTTTAAATCTTGTGTGTACAAAATGAACATGTCATTGATCAGTTTTACAGGTCATTGTTATTCCACCACACTGTGTCCTTTCAAAATCTTATGCGCGTGCTTAGCTTTACGCATGCGTAGTCAAAGACTTATAAACTCATAAAGTTAAGTACAGATATACATATTTGCAGGATCAGGGCTTTAGTTAATGTCTTCAGGATGATGAGAATCATTATTATCCCAACTATAGCTCTGATTCAGGAAAGTGTCCATATTCAAGAAGACCATTCATAAAGCATATGCATAAGTTCTATTGAAATCAATAGCAGGGCCTGGAACTGGAGCGTGGAGCAGTGGAGCTGCAGGTTTTTGCCTGGAGCTGGAGCAGAGCCAAAACTGCTCCAAAGCCCTGGTCAATAGGACATAAGTCTACACTTAAAATTAAGCTGAATTGGCCCTAATTTTTCATGATATTTAGAGGGTTTGATCCAAAGCCCACCCAAGTCAGAAGGAGTCTTCACATTGATCAGGTCCATATTTATCTGAGTCAAGAAACAATATCTCAACATGAATATAAAAAAATGCAGATATTCTAACTTAATAACTCTTACTCATGCCTATACCAGCCAACTAGGTCACTCATGAACAACAGTGATATCCTTCAGACTGCTCAAAGAAGAGGTAGAATTTACTATTCTGAGTCATGCGTGCTTTGGAGAGTCAGTATGCTCACTTTGTTTTTAGCATTAGATCTTTTGGGGTAACAGATGGAGACAGCTATTTTGAATTTATCGCTCTGACTAATGTTGTCTGACATGGCTTTATAAACTTGTACCTAAGTGCCAGGTTTGGGGAACAATAAAAAGCAATTCTCCCTTAATTCTGTTCTTTTATTGCAAAGGCAACTTTTTCCATAATAGCTTCAGTGGAAAGAAAAGAAATCTCGTCCTTACTTTTCTGCATTATCCTGAAAACAATTTAGACAATTTTGACTCCACTGTAGAACGCTCTGAAGAATGTCTGTCAACTGAACCGCTAGCACAATCAGCTTTACCACCTCCATCAGAATTAAAGCACAAAACAACTATAAAAATGGCAGTTGTTGATTTGTGACTCTCCCGCCTGAAGGTGTAAATATGTGTTAATGCATTTCGAGACACTGCTGTTTCCAGTTATATAGCCCAACTGATGAAAATATTCTGGCACATAAATAGGAGAAAATAATGCAAGTGTTTATAATGCAGATGTGTATAGAAACAGTTATTCATGAGGCTGGGCCTGTTCTTTACTGACTTGCACATTTTGTAGTCCTTTTCAGCTGTGCAAAATGAATACAAAGTGAGGCTATATCAGAAAGGTAGCCTTTTACATCCACTTTTCACACGTGTAAATAACTGCACAAGATGCAAACCAGTGAAGAATCAGACTCTACCTTTCCTGTTTTCCCATATCATTTAAGTTTGTGAAGAAATAGGTGGCAGAGGCTCTGTCTCCCCTGTCTGTTCATAGTGTGTCTCCAGAGAAAATATTTTCTGGATGGGATGCTGTGGAACATGCAGTTCAAAATCAGAACCTTGATATCGTGTTAGGTGGCAAAGTTAGTGAGTTCCTCCCTAATTGTGTCTGTTTGCTTAAGACATTTCACCTCCCACAAAATGGTAGTAAATGACATAGCAACCTGACTATATTCTCTCTCTCTCTCTCTCGCTCTATATATATGACTAGCATGATGAATGAACTGGATAAAGGTTCCTGAAGATAGTTTGCCTGGTGAATAAAGAATAATTAAGGATGAGAAGAATGTTACAGAATTTTAAATTATCCTTCAGTCACCTATTATCTTATGTTGTTAGGACTAGTGCTGGACTCACCTTTCTTAACAGTGTTCTGCAGGCATCGTGACAGAAGTAAGTTTTAAGGAGAGAGTTAAATTTGAAAGAGGGTAAGTTTGTGTATTTACAAGTTTTTTGAGAGGTGGTTGTGACACATAGAAGGTGGCTTACAAGAAAGTATGGAGGTGCTTGTGGGAGAGATGGACTAATGAGCAGTGAAGGCTGGAGACATAAAAATTGATCACACGGTGAGGTAAGATTCATGCTTGATTACAATTTCTGGGTTCTAGATACTTTTTCTTCACAGTAATTGAGACACCTTCTATATTTATAATCCATTATTCAATATTATTTCTCAGCATAGAAGTATCTCTCTTACCTATTACAGGAAGTATATTAGGTAAATAGAGATTCTCATCACAGTGATTAAACAATATGCCTACAAACAGAGACAGATGACGTGGGACAGATCTCTTTGTTGTAATATTAATATCTTACACTTAAATGCTGTGAAGTGGTGTCTTTGATCTGGAAGGATTTCAAGCATTTTTCAACCTCCATACAGGGTTGATTTATCGACCAAAGAAATGCAACAAGTGCTTAGAAGATATCAGCTGTTAAAACAGCATCAGCACCAGTGAACAATAGGAAATGGAGGAGAATATTGTAAGTAATGCTAGTCAGGAAAACTTAAAATGGGATGGAAAATGGTTCCATTAAACATTTTCAGAATGAAGTGTTTTGATTTGTCATTGTAAAATCACTATTTTTCCAAAATTTATTTTTATTTTTTATAATCATTATATTAATATATTATACTATAATATAAAATAAAAGTGAAACACTTTTTTTGTCAAAATGAAGCATTTCAATCAACCAAAACAATTTTGGGAGGGAAAGGGGAGATTCTTTCATGGAGAATTTTGAAATTTGTGGTTTTCATTCTTAATTAGATTGAACACAAATGTTGAAATTTCAAAATACCTTGTCAAACAAAATTCCTGTCCCCTGCACAGCTTTAATTGTAACTTATCTATTGGAAAATATAGGAGGCTATGAGTAAATATTAATAATAATAAATGTAGTAATAACCAGAACCAAAATTTGGTGAAGACACTAGAGTTAATGTTATCACACTGAAGAAAAACATCAGTTTTATAGCTGTACATCCCATCCTAATGATGGCCCTTACAATAATGTAGTACAAAAGATGGGTGAATTTTGGACCAAACATTTTTTGGCAAAAAATGCAGATTCAATGACACAAACAGTTCATGGATTCATATAGATTTCACCAAATTTTTCTGGTTAAAAAAATCTAAATGTTCCACTTTGACATTTTTAGAATGAAACATTTTTGATTTTTTTTTGGTTTCAACACAACATTTTGCTTCCAAATTTTCTTTATCAAAATCATTTCAAATGGTCAAAATTAAACCAAAATATTTCTATTTGTCAAAACAATATTTAATTAGAACAAATTTTTAAAGATATTTTGATTCACAAACATTTTCAAAAATATTGTTTGTGGTTTGACTCAATTTTTCAGATTTTTTTTTTCGGAATTGCAAAAAAAATCTTATTTTCCCCACTACACACAGCACCCAATATCACTTGCAGGAGCACTGTTACAATACTGACTCATCAGAGTACCAAAATGGTTTTTTGCATTATCTAATTATTCGTTGAAGCTCTCCCATTAAAATATTGTACAAGCTCAATCCTGTTTACTCCATGAGTTCTGACAAAGTCATAAGCGAAGCTGATATGTTTATAATTCTCCTATTCCCTTTACTTATTGAAAAGATAATGTGACAAGTAATCTAGAATACCATCAATGCTGCCTTATAGATATTATGAGTATATCCTTTCTTTTGCATACTGAAGCCATTAAGAAGTATCTGTAGGACCCCATCAATGTAATAGATGAATGCATCATAAGTATTCATGGATTTGTTCTCTCAACAGCCCTGTAAAGAATTAACTATTGTTCCATTTTATAGGTAGGTTAGTGGGGCACAGAGAAATTAAATGATGTGCCCAAGGTCACAACAGGAAATCTGTAGCAGAGCTAGGAATTGAACTTGGGTCTCCTGAGTCACAATCTGCTTCCTTAACGAGAGGTTGCTGACTTTTCCAACTACTTTTGTGTACTACATACTTGAGAAGAGATTGTTGATCAGGGAGTGCCTCTAAGACTATTTTTCAAAGGAAAACTTGTCATCTGTAATCAAGTCTCCTTCACACTTTTGGAAAGATACACTGCACTCAAATCTACCCAGATTATTAACCTAGTAGAAGGATGAAACTTTGTAAAATTATAAAGTTATTTTGGAGCACTGAGACTGTCTACACCTTGACAGTTTGATGTGAACTGTATTTGTTTTTAAAATTACAGCAATTTAAGATTGTCTAAAAAGATATACTAACTGACTATTTAGAATGAAAAAAGAGTTTCTGGGATGATGAGGGCCATTAACATCTTAATATACCTTCCTCTTGGGAGGAAGTGTAGTCAGATCTCAAGGGGAAGAAGGAAATTAAACGGAAGAGACTTTTTAAGAGGATGTTTACTCAGAGCTGGTCTACAATGAGAAGCAACATTGGCATAGCTACATCTCTCAGCTGTGTGGTGAATCAACACCTCTGAGAGAGGAAGTTAAGTCAACCTAACCCCCCGGGGGACAGAACTAGGTCAGTGGAAGAATTCTTCTTTTGACGTAACTACCATTTCTCAGATAAGTGAATTACAACAGCGACAGGAGGGATTCCCTTGTTGCTGTAGGTAAGTGTCTACACTGAAACACAAAAAACCACACAACTGCAGCCTGCAATTGTGCTGCTGTTACATTTTAGAGGTAGACATAACCTCAGACAGAAGGGTAAGGAGGAAGATCCTTTGTAAGAAACAAACAGGACTGTGATCATGAACAAGATACCTTTTAGTTTATGCCAGCAAGTCTACACAGGGCAGTTGGAGCACAACCCATTAAAGCGATCCATGGTTCACACACCTCTAATTTGCACTGTGGCACCATGTAGACAGGCCCCTCATTAGGTAAGCTTATCACAGTCTGAGGAGTTACGGTTTTGTTACATTTAGATAACTCTCTCACCTATTATAGCCTCTTATAATAATGGAAGAGGGATGCAGTGATTATTAGTGCTGGGTGACAGTGGAAACAGAGATCATGGGCGAAGCTTACCAAAAGTGACTGATTTTCAGTGCCTCCTTTTCTGCAGTGTTCACAAGAATAGTGCAGAGCTGTGCAGGCACCATACTTCTGTCAGAGATGGCGGACAGCGAAAGTGTTGTACAGCTTTGTGGGATTTTAAAAACAGATGCAAAAATTATGGGATAGGAATGGCATCCTGGGATGGAGGAAGATGCATTACTTCACCACTTGCTCTCAACCCGCACCTCTCCCCCCGAGATGTGACTCATGTGCCCCATAGCGCATTGTGAAAATCCCACAATAGGCATTGTGCTGATTGGTAGCTCCTGGCACACACATGCATGGTGCACTGCACTTTGCATCATCACAAGAACTATTGGTCAGTATGTACTGTGCTGACTAACCAAGTATGCACACACAAGCGATAGATTAACTGTGGCATCTTTACACCCATGTAACTTGCATCAAACAAAGTTTGTAATCTGTACATGGGCCCCATAGTAGAATCACACTCAGGAATGGTTCATCACCCATCAGAGAGAGGATCACAAAAGCATAAAGGAAACTAACAGCAACCTTCACAGCTCACCCCTGCTCCTGTGCAGCTCGGCCCCTGCTCTTTGGATTCGATCCAGTCTATGTAATATATAGTGACCCATAGTTAATAAATATATGCATCAAAGAGTCAAGACTGCACACTGTAGTCTAAGGTACATCGTATGAACCACAAACTTGCATGTGTTGTGTGAACAATTTGAAATAATTTGAGATACTCACAAAACATCAGCCTTCAGAGTGTAGCCATTCTTCCTCCTAAGCAGAACTAGAGGAGAAAGGTAAATCCATTTTGAAGAGAATTTAGATATTACAGAATCTAATTTAGATATTAAAGAACAAGAACCAAAAGTTTTGAAAGTCTCTATGAAAGGGAAAGGAGTCCTGGCTTCAAGAAAGTCCACCTGATGGGCTTCCCTAAAGCCACGGACCCTGAAAATCTGGTCTCTCGGCAGCCAGCCCTGCCGGTTGCCAAGAAGCTAGGTGAGAAAACTGGCAGGAACCTGTGTCAGAACTTTAGCAAAATCAAGCCATCTCTGCAAATGCTTTGATTTCAGTGACCGGGCAAATTTTTTGGCAGGAATTTTTCCAAAAAGTTCTAATTATTTAATCTAGATAAGTTATTTGAGATGGAAGACACCCCAAAACATTACTTGAATTTGGGAAAGAAATACTATGTTGCATCACTGCCCTGATATAAATGTGACCAAACTCATACATCCCGTATGTTTTGCCAAAAATAAATGTTCAGGAAAGTAGGAGGTGCAAGCAACAAGGAAACATGCCTGCCCAGTGTGGCAGCTCAGCGTTCATCCTAACGCAGTGCATTGTGTTTCTGCAGCATTTGTGCCCTTTACATAATTTAAATCCATTCAGAAGGCTTTAACTACTTTTTCTACTAATGTCAAGTATATAATCTTTTGAAATTATGGATGTTCAGCTACCGCGGGGGAGATGTTTGCGGTGGGGAGATACTCAATCTATTAAAGGTTTTTAGGTGACCATATTTCCCAAAGAGAAAACAGGACACCCCCACCTGCTTGCCGGAGGTCCCCCGCCACATGCGGGTGCCAGTTACAGGGATCTTGTACAGGTCACGCATGCTGGAATTCTGCTTTGGTGTCCACACCCCCCCCCCACACACACCATTCCCTCCTTCTGAGGGGAGCCCGTCATCTGCCCTTGCTCCCTCAACTCTGCATCCCACTTTATTGACAAAACTGGGCATTTGTCCTGTTTGCTTTTGCCATCTGATCAAGTCATCAAGAGTAAATGGGACAAATGCCTTCTTTTGGGGGGGGGGGGAAAAGTCAGGACAGGGCTTAAAAAGGGAACTGTCCTGGCCAGAATAGGACTTATGGTCACCCTAAAGATTTTCCATCTCTGATTTCTGACGTAGAGTTTCTCCTCCCTTCCCCCACCCCCACAAGGTTCATAAAACAGACTCACAATAATTCTCACTTTGCTAAATCACACGCCTCATGTTTTGCATACACAAAGGCCTCTTTCTTTATTTCTTAGCAATGATTTAATGGAAGAGTGTGGTACTGAATTTTTGAATTACTAAGACTTTATTAAGCAAGGTGCTACCTATACTATGAAGTATTTTCTATGCTAATTAAAACCCAAACACATTTGCCAAGTGACTAAAGTACATTTAGTGATGTAGTACCCTTGCTTCTTTTATTGTTTGCTTGATTAAATCACAATGGGAGAGATCTAAAGCAGATTAAAGATTTCCTTTGACTTCAAAGGGCTTTGGAGCAAGCCTTAATGACTCAGTCTAACACCTCAAAAATTAATGGAAGTACTTCCATTGACTTTAATTGGTTTTAGATCAAGTCTTATTCTGCAATTGATCTACCAGTCATTAGTATGATTGGGAATTTTCTACTATATATATATGAAATTTTTTGTTACATTTGCAACTTTGGCACCTGTAAATGAATACAACCAGTCTTTCCTTGTCTCTGTATATAGGCAGCAGAATATCAACTTTGAAATAAATTAGATGAAAGAGCTGTGTTTGGTCCCTTGTAGAATTTCCATTCAAATTACACGATGTCAACTTTCTGTGGAATATATATCTGGTGAAACTAAAGCCCCTAATTTGCAATGTTAGGCTGGAAAGTCCAACATATTTCTGGACAATTCATTACAAAGCTGGATGTGGTCGTTGATATAAAAACTGCTAATTCATTCTTAGAAATCATTAGTTAGATTTTTTTTCCATGTATATCAAGAGAAAGGAAGCCTGCTAATCTGTAATGATGTTCTAGATCAGCAGTGTCCAATATATTCTCCACTAGCTACATGTGGCTAATAGGCTATTGAATTGTGGCTAACGCATGTGGCTTTTTTATACTGTGGATAATAAGAAAAATTCAAAACCACAAGTGTGGCTAGCATCGAATTTCCATTGGACACCTCTGTTCTAGATAAATACTATAGCTGCAACACACATGGTCAATGTATTCTTGATGGGATTTCAGTAGAACAACTACAAACTAATAACATTTTCCACCTAATCCTTTATTTTTTCCAGAGGATACTACTACGGGGTCTGGGTTTTACTTTGTTTTGTTTTTTTTCAGAGGAGATTATTAGTTTCATCCATCACTTACCTGACCATTCAGCAAGAGTTGAAACTGCCAGTGCATGACAGTATATAAACAAAATGTACACAGTAGTAGAAAAACTAGCTTCACCATTTTGTGACGCTTCATGCTGCACTAGAAGTATAAGTAAAATATAATTTTGGTGTCCTTATCTCTACATTACACACACAAGTTGAGAGTTTGTCAATATTCTCCTAAACTCTTTTGAACATTTATCAGTCAGCCTTGGCAGCTGTGACAGGATGACTGCTTGCTGCATACCAAATGTAGTAACACAAAGCTGTCATTCTTCAGCAGGTTATTACTTTGAAACGATTATTATTTAAGATAAATCTTCTCCTTTTTTTTTTAAGTCGGACCTTCTCCATAAGACTTCTAGCAGGATGTGAAGTACTTTGATGTAATTTGTATCTGTGAGCTGTACATGTAATATTAATGCTTTATATACATGGATCTTTGTATTGAAAGGACATCTTATTATTCCATATACATCAAGGTCTGAGAGATACTACTGTTTATACTAATGCCCATTATTAAAAAAAAAAGCTCTGAAAACATTTTGATTGGAAATTTCTACAGTATGTAACAGCATTTTTGGATTAATATACAGCTCTCTAGCCTTTTTTTAATCCAGATTCTGCTTTTATTACCCTGAAAAGTCTGCACCGTTCTGAATGCATTGAATGTCAAGGTTAGAGGTGAATAATTTCTTCAGAACCAGGAAATGCTTACTTCACAATAAGTTATGAGGGTTGAATGGGGGTTGGAGAAGGAAAACTACTTACACTGCAGAACTGCAGATGCACTTATAGGATAGGATTATTTCTGTGCCATTATACATTTGTGTCTGATGTGATCTTTGTGTGAAGCTCTGCATTTCTGAGAAAAAGAATGAAAACAAATTCAAGAGCTAGAGATAAGCAGTGCCTGCCTAAAAGAAAATCCTGTAACTCATTAAAAGATTTGCTAATTAATTCAATGTGAATAAAATATGATGGCATCTACATAGTACAGAAAGTTATTTCAGACTAACAGCTCAGATTAGAGTAAAAATGGACCAGTTTTGCTGATTTCAGGATTAAAAGTTTATCTCTGAAGCAAAATCATTTCAACCAGATTCAAAGGAGCAGATTAATTAAATGTTAAAACTACACGAAAGTGAAGTTGAAAATGTTGCTGGTACTTCATCACTCTCACCCTTTACTCATCATTCTGTAGCTATACCTGTTGAATATAGTGCATTTTGTGATCAAAAAATAGCAGAGAGATTCTGACCCCTTTGCTTATACAATGTGATGCCATAATTATTTGTGTTCTCTTCCAAGAGAAGATCCTATTACAGGATTACAAGTCAATAGGGTATCAGGTAATAGATACGCAAACAGTAATATTCCATTGTCTTTTAACTGAATACTAGTTAATGGAGCTGAATGAATCTATGGTATTTGGAATATTTCTCTTTTTTCTTCCTGTTGGTGAAATTTCAAATTGTTCAAGGGATTTTTTTTCATTCATGTTGCTTATTCTCTGGTCTGTAATGTAATAACGAAGTTAAACTGTTTGGCTGTGACTGAACCCAGAAACACATGGCATTGTTTCAGTCTCTTGGTGCAATTAAAGTAATTCTTATACTCAACTTTTTGGCATACATACTCTCAGAGTGTGAATCTAAAAATTGCTTTCTGCAAGTATTTCAGTGGGCAAACTAAAAATGTGCTTTCTATTGCCATGCATGCTAGTGAACCTCAATCTCATGAATGTGTGGGGAAAGTGAACACAAAAGGGATGCAAATACATCCAAAAATGGGAATAGTCACAAGTCTTTTTAATTACTCCTTAGAAACTGTAAACTCAAATCTGTTCCCTAACTAGATTAGCCTCTTCCTTTTGAAGCAGCTTGCTAGTTTATTGGTTATTTCCAAACATCCATTGCTAAAATAGCAGGATTTTAATTGCTTCCTGATTTGTATGCAAAAGCATTATCATTAATTACATTACAAAAAGCAAGACAGCTTCATTTTCAGAGTAACAAAGGTCTTGTGAACTAATCGTTTTAAAAATAATTTAGCATTCTCTGTTATATCGTCTTTAGAATATTTGTGCCTCTCTTACTAGTCGAAGTGCTCTTTATATATACTAAAAATTAAGAGAAAGTCAAGCTACATGCAAAAATGGATTTGTGAATAAGAACACTATTCACTGCAACTTGTGTGCCAATATTACTTGTTCACAATTATTTAGAGAACAGGCTAAAATTTGTAAAACGCTTGAGATTTGCAGTTATTTCCATGAATAGCCATCTGAGTCATTATTTGTGTTAAAATTCCTGTCTGAGTCAATATTCACTGTTCCCCAGTTCACCAATGTTGAGATGTGATCAGAAACTGTTTGACATATATGGCCAATAGCAGACCACCAATAATGAATGGCTACAGAACAGGAGAGTGAAATTCAGTTTCTGTTCCAGGGGAAATTCTAACTTCTCAACTTTGGCTTTCATCCCATTTCAGGAAATTCAGAAATGTCAACATGTCGGACAGTTTTAATTGAAATGCATTATGACATTCTTGAAATAATGTTTTGTTTAATTTTAAGGCTTCTTGTCAAATCATATCAACATCAACTGCATTGCCCTACCACAGCTGAATCTGCATTGAATTGTTGGAAATGTAGTCCTTCAGGGAATCCGGCTCATAGAAGTCATTGGGCGGGGGGTCCAAACTACAACTACCATAAATCAATGTGCTAGGGAAATGCAGTTTAATTTATTTGTAATTCATTTGAACAGAAACATTTTGGGTCAGTTCAGTAAAACAAAATGTTTGGATTTTGGATGAACCAGCTCAATATAAAATATTTATATCAATTAAAAATGGGCAAAACTGATATTTTCCTGCTGAAACTTGATTTTTCAGACACTGATTTTTCCATTGGAAAAACAGTCCAGTGGAAAACTTCCAACTGAAGTGAGCAATTTATGAATAACCCATTGTCTGAAATGTACTGCTCCAAAATATTCAGCAAATATGTGAATAATAAGTACATTTGAAGATTTATTTATGGACAATTTTTTAACCAAAAAATGGTTAAACTAACAAAGAATGGTTCAACCTGCTTTCAGGAAAATATTCCTGGGGCTGATTATTCTATCTTTTGAGCACTACACAAGGATATGAAAAAAAAACAAAAAACCCCAATTTTCAGAGTAGTAACTTACACCAAAGTAAGCAGCATTACATTCTTGTCTCCTCAAGACCACTATTATCCTTCCCTGGTGGTAGAATATAGGCTCGGCATTACAGCACACCACCTGCCTCGAACCAAGTTTAACTCCAAGAACCAGAAAAGAAGGCATGGCTGGGGGACTTATCACTATACTGTCTGCCCTAATCATGTCATTTTCAGAGAGTGCAAGAACAGCTTTAATTTAAAACCACATCTGGCTTCTTTAGAAAATGCAGATAACAGTGGGCACACTGATAATGACTCCTTTGGCTAGCACTGTCAGTGCAAGAAGGGATACTGGACTGAGGTCACTCTTACCTACTCCCTCTATCAGATATTTTGGTTCCAGAGTCCTATTAGAAAGAACTGCAGTACTACTACCCATTATTTAAAGAGTCATAGCTTACGTTAGATAGAGAATTTGACTCTGGGTCCCCAACATTTTGCACTATACATTACCAAACAACAGTTTCTGATGCATCATCATGTCCTCTGTGTTGTTTCAGGGCCTTCTGGATCAGATCTGGGGGGTACATTCTTTTCCAGGGCACTGCCACTTCCTAAGCGGCTATTTTGTTCACCTTTTGAGCTGGCTTCTGCTATCTATGTTACACATATGCTTGTGGATTTCATTTTCCTTTGTCCTGCCAATTTGTCACTTTCTAGCCTTGGTCACTTCTCTTTTCAAGGACGATTGCTTTCCTGCTCTGTGATTATTGCTTCCTTTTGAGAGGTCTGTCCACTCCTGCGTACACACAGGCAGGGTGATGCATCATTTGTGACATCTTTTTTTTTTCTTGCTATGTACTCTTTCTTCTGCATTTTGTAATGTTTGAGACATACCAACACAGAGACCTCTTTTGTACCACTTTGACGATAAAGATGTCAGTTTAACAAATGTCTGGTCATCAAAACAAAGACTTATTCTTTCTAGGTGAAATCATCATTTTACAATCAGTCCTCAGCAAGGGCAGTGTGTAGCTGAGTTGCCTAAAGAGCAGTCAGGGAGCATATTACAATTCAGGGTCACAATCAGCCCTGTGGTCACTCCAGTTCTACAGAGAGGAAGTATATGAGGTCAGTGCATGCACCCCATCCCGTACTGCAACCTGTCACATCAGTATACTCTATAAGAGAATAGGTGGGTATGCCTTTTAGTTCCTTACATGGACATATTTAGCCAGTGATGATCTAGCCCTCTGATGATGGTCTATTTAAGGCTCACAAGGGTAGCAATATCCCTTAACCTTCACAGGTTATTACTGCCTATACCATGATGAGAAAGGCATTATCTGGAGGGCCAGTGTGAAGAAATTATTACTCTAGAGGAACATTTGAAAACAAGATACAAAGACATACATTTATAATGTCCACTATTTATGTATATTGGTCACATTTTCACTCATGTTTATAAGTGAATGAATTTTTCTGTTTAAAATGTATATTAGCATATGTGAACTACATTCATGTAATATGTTCTTGTACAGTTTTTATGGGTGCCTGTTCAGATCCATTACAGGAGACACTGATGCATAGGCTGTCTCGCATTATTGGGTGCTCAGTACAAGAGGTGAAGCCTGAAGCAGCACTGTACCATAGAGTTACACTATGTGAAGACACCCAAAGCAATGCATATCCTGCTGTATCTTGTGACTAAATTGTCTCATGAATATGCAAAGTGTGAAGACTGGAGAATTATTTACAATTCAAATACTGTCACCCAAATGCACATTAAAATTAATGACTTGGGGATAATGCTAATGAATAGGAAATAATTCTGTTAAGAAAACCCTAAAGTTTAGAATATTCATATGTCAATAATTAATGAATTTTGTTTTTCAAACTCATAGCTCCATTTTCAGTTAAGATGCAGACACTACTTATCTGTAGTAAATTGCCTTTTATTATGACTGATACATCTATGCATGCAAACAGCCACATGTCAATCTTCTTCTCAGCATGGATAATCAGAATTATTTTATGTTTATGTGTGGATCTTCACACTTGAACAAACTTACCATGGCTTCATGGGGGGGTACTGTCTGTCACTAATTAATATACAAACATTAATTGGCATCTATGGCTGTGTGGTTATTGTGTGATAATGCATACTTGAGGGGACAAGTTTTACACTCTACATATTAATAGTAAAAATCCTCAAATGCAAAATGTGCTTTATATCATAATTGTCTCTATAAAAATAGTTTCCTCCAGCAGTATTTTGCATCTAGGCAAAGTCTGACCAGCATTTTTCAAGAGCACTGTCTTAGTAGACATTCTCTTGCTAGTAACACCATTTTGCTATTAAAGGATTGTGGTTCCCTTAGTATACAATGCATTTGCTTCTGTGGTGGATAAAGGGCACCTCATTGGATAGCATTGTACTGAATGCTTAATGAATCTAATAGTATGGTCAAGATAGGTTAATGTGCAATTTAGGTCACCAGGGCGAGATCTTGTGTCAAAAGAGAGTGAAATAAATAAACAATATGGCATCTGCTTACAAAAGAAGGCCCCAATTTTGCAAGCACTAAACAACTACATTTCACTGAAAAGGGCAAAAGAGATCCTCGCTGCTTAATGTATTATGATTGGGCTTAATAAAACAAAAGTTAAAATGGATTGAAACTGTATCTTTTAAATCTTAGACTCGTGTCTTTTAATTTTGTATTAGTGTTATAGGATCGGGGCCCAAGTAAATTGAATGAATTCTACTTTTGCTACAGCTTAACTTTTACTTTACTGAGCCTGAACCCAGAGCCAGATTTTGAAGAGAGCTCAGCTCCTATTCAGACTAAGTAAGATCCAGTCTTTCAGAGTACCCAGAAACTCCCATTGTGATCCTTTTATGGCCAGCTTTTTAAAAAAATCCAGCTCCAATGAGTAGAACTCTTTGGAAAATCAGGCATTTACTCTGGTAGCTAAATGGGAGCTGAGCTTTCCTGGGGTGAAATCATGTGATTTCCCCAATTTTAAACTGGGTCCTGAGCTAAAGTACCCTGTGGATGAATTGATCTCACTTAGTAGATCCACTCTTAGTGAACGAAACCCCGAGGACGGTCTACCTTCTTCAAACACTCCAGAAGGTGTTTGTGGGTGCCAGCCTAGTCCCTCCTAGCAGCTTCCCAGTCACTGCATCGCCATCCTCCACACTTCAGAAAGTCCTTTTTAAAACTATTCAGTGTCTTTGTTCTCCTCATTTCCTCCAGGAGTGGGCCCTGCTGCTCAAAACCAGTTTGGTGATCTCTGGGGTATCAAAACAAAAGCCTCCTGAATTGTCCCATAAGTGTTTGGCAGATGGGTGGCTTTCTTGAGCCATTATCCCATTTGTTTTTCTAAAAAGCCTGATATTAAAGTAACCCAACATAGTCAAACAGTAAACATCCCAACAACCATCTCAACAATACAGTGTTCATAAATAATTACAGAGCAGCCCCATTTCCACCGTACTCATCGCTTCAAGCCCTCTGCTTCGACTAACACTTGAGTAAAGCCAGTGCATGAAAATGTCAGAAACAAAAGAGTTTTTGGGGGTACTTTCCCACTAATGAATCTATGCTATGAGTAAAGAAGTGTCATACTGCAATGCTATAATCTACTGGCTTCAGACATTTCCAAAATACCCTATCTCTCAAAGCTTCTGCAGGAAATAACATAATATTTTCTAATCATCGCTGACAGACATTGGGACTCAATCCTGAGTCTTTTCCCTGTGGGATTTTGTGATAGACAGTATAGAGCTTTGGGACCCGAGATGACTCCATATGCCAATTTACCTTATGAAAGGAAACTGGGAACCCATGCATGAGCCAGTGGGTCCAAACTTAATTTATTGGAAGCAAGGAAGGGGGACGGCTCGACCAGATATCCAGAAAAAAAATATAATAGTGGCAAGTTTGCCCTCTGGGAGGAAATTGTTTTTTGTTTCCTGAGGGCTTGATTGGTGACCGAGTCAATACTACAAAGCCTGCAATGTACTGTTTGTTTTCTGGTTTCTGTGTTCGAAATTGTTTGAGTAAGCAATCCAGGGGCACTGAGGGCCTCTGTAAAAGGACTGTGAATTGAGCTGGTAGACAGAACAAAGAATTATGGCCTCTTTCCAAAACCAGATAATTTTCTTCTCACTTCAAAAGGTTTTTACCCCATGGGAAGTCTTTGGGAAGCTGGCACCAATTACAAACTTCATTTGGTCACCCTGATTTCAGTAGAAGTTTCAAGTCAGAACTCCCAGCTTATGCACAGTACATGAAATATACCTTTCTGTATATGCATGTGGGAAAGTGAATGTTTATCGATACAGGTACATGCACAGAACACTTTTATGTATTTAGAGGTTTTTCTATGGTGTTGCTATCCGTAACATCCAAGTGTTAAGACAGATCAAATCTAGCTGAAAACTGCTGTCTCTCTGCTTTTTTTTTGAGACAGTCACTTGAGTGCAGAAGGCTTGGACAAGCTCTGATGCCCCATTTATTACTAGTAAACTCTCTTACAGTGCTGTTCCTCCATAGATCTCAAAGTGCTGAACAAAGGAAGAGAAGAATTATGACCCCAACGAGCATACTGAGGCATAAAAAGGTCAAGTGACTTGCCGAGGTCCACAGTAGGAAGCTGGCAGAGATGGGACTATCACTCTGATCGCCTGACTCCCACAGCAGTTCATTGTCTACTGTACCACACTGCCATACTTACTCAGTCTCCAGTTATGCCCTTAACGTGTGGTTAAAACTCCCATGGAGCTTTTTGTGAGTTCCCAGCACAAAGTGAATTGCACCCACTATGAAAAGAATTTTGTCAAAGATCCTCAAATGCCCTGAAATGAAAACTCTGCCTAATAACAATTGAAATTCATGATCCATGAGCTTAGAAATAATTGTTCATGGCAAGCCAGCCACCAAAACCAATAAATAATAGAAACGGTGAGACGTAGGTGGCATCAGCTGTGAAGGAAAAAAAGAGCATTATGAGTTGTCACAGTATTGCTAGCTTGCAGGTAAATAAATGCATGTCTTACTATCCCTTGGGGATCAGTTGAAAATATATGTCCCAAGATATCAAATGAAGTGCTGGTAATGAACTGAAACTCATTCAACTTTATAATTTAATTTGAGGGTACACAGTTTTATGGAATAATACAAAACCAAAGAACATCGTTTCATTTATGCCGATGTTCAGCCACTCAAATCCAAGAACAAAAGAGGAGAAAAGGAATGTGCAGTAGGGCCCTGATCCAAAGTCCACAGAAATTAAGAGGAGTCTTTCCAATGATGTTAAGGGGAGCTGCATTGAGCCTTTAAGGGGATAAACTCCTGAAGTCCTTGTTCAGGCAAAACTCCCATATAGTCATCTATTTTTTAAAAAAATACAACCATGGGTTACTTTCAAAAAGAATTGGGCAGGATTCTCAGGTCTAGTAATTCCACTTTGTATGACTTGTAAACTGGTCAGAAATAGTCAGCAGAGAAGAACCACTTTCTCTGTGTAGTGGAAAGCCATGGAGGTGGCTACTCTGCCTCAGATACAAAGCACCTTCCATTCCCTGAGTAGGGGACTGGTTGGGGGCAGAGAGCAGCATAGCATGGCAGAGCTTCTCTAGTCCCATCCTCCACCGGGGCAAGGTCACTGAGGAATCTTACACTGGTGACGTAAATTAGAGCTGTTCCTTGGCAGCTCTAACTTGAGCTATGACTGTGACCTTATTAACTATAAATAGGAGGTAGAGAATGGTCTTGTGGCTTCAGCTCAGTACTGAAATCAAGAGATTTGCATTCTACTCCTACTTCTGCCACTCACTTTGTGGGATCTTGGGCAAGTCACCTGGTTGCTCTGTGCCATCATTTCCCCATCTAATAATAATAGCAATAATAATAATAATAATTAATAATAGTTCCCTATTCCAGAGTTATTGTGAGTTTTGATTGATTAATGTTGGTAAAAACTTTTGAGACTCTTCCATGGAAAATGCTATATAAATGCAGTTATATTATTCTTATAATTATTAAGCAGTTATTTTCCTAATTGAAATCCTATGTTACAAGATTCTCATCATAGTCTTTTTCTACAAGAGTGTGTGTTCAACTACCCTGTAATCTAATAGAAGAAAATAATATTTATATTAGAGCTCATTGGAAAAATTCTAATGAACCAATGCTTCACCAGAATTTAATAATCTGACACAATCAGGACATGGTACAAATTTACTGAATTTCAGTGGAACTCAGGTATAATTCAAAACCTTCCATCAGAAACCTGTCGCAGCACCCTGGGCTTCCAGGATCCATTGCCCCAAAGAAGCCAGACATATGGACTGTCCCATGCCCCCCGGGCCTGTAAGGTCCAGGACTCCATGGCCGTCAGTCATGAGGAAAGTCCCTAAGTTGGGGACATCAGGGCTTCCAGGATCTGTGGCTCTGGCACAGTGATCATGGAAAAATTCAACCTGAGGCATTGTAGTGGGGCGGCTGCCCCACTCCCATGCCAGAATAGGCCAAAATGGCTGTGAGGGCAGACAGCCAATTAGAGGAGGGCTTACTGTGGGCCAATCAGGGCCGAGCTTATAGCCAGCCAATGAGGGACAGGCTGGCTGTATAAGAAGGCTGCCCCTGGAAGAGGCAGTCAGTCTCTCCTGGACTTTCAAGGGGGAAGATCCAGCTCCTGAGTGAGGAGCTACAGCACCAAGGACAGTGCAGTGCTGGGCAGGCCCCAGGGAGCAGTGAGGAGCTCTAGCCTGTGTGCCTGTCAGGCTGTGGGCCCTGACTTGGGGGCCACAAGGTGCAAGGGGGTTGCAGGGGAAGTGGCCTAGGGAGATGGTGGGACTGAAAGGAGAGAAGGAGGGCAGGATGGCTGCTGCCAAAGGGTCCCTGGGCTGGGACCCAGAGTAGAGGGTGGGGCTGGGACCCCCCCTTCCCCTCTTATATTATACTTGGCTGCTGAAGTGGCCTCGAGCAACCACACCTGACCCCTGCCAGATGGGGCTTGACTTGGGGTCATGGTTGGCCACTGTGGCTGAAGGGTAAAGGACTGCTGTGAATCTAACCCCCACCCCGGAAGGGGGTGCGTGTGGACTTGTGGGTACTGCCGGAGGGCAGTGCCCTGAAGAGGATGTCGCCGGGGAGGAGCAGGGCATGTCCAAACAACAACAAACAGAGAGAGTCGGATGAGACACCACCAGCGGAGGGCACTCTGCTGTGAAGTGCTACCTCCCAGACTATCCAGCAGGAGGTGCAAGGCGGTGAGTCCTGACCCTGTTACAGGCATACACCTGATATGGACAATTTCATCCAAACATTTAAAGTTTATTCAAATTATAAGTAACTAAAGTCAGGGTCTTATAATGGGAAATGCTGGGCAACCATAACTATAGGCATCACTACCACCTGAGATATCTCTCACAAGAGAGCTCTTCAAAGGCCCAAATGGGAGTAAGATGACCAACACTTTTTGACTATCAGTGAGAGATGAATGCCTCACTGCCCTTTGTGCCTTAGAAAATCTCCCCGTATGCTGTTTTTGTAACTAAAGGGGTCAGCAACAAGGATTTTTTAATTGTTTTTGGAAGACAAACTGTGGAGGTTTCAGAGGTGCCAAATGGCAGTGATAGAATGCAAAAATAAAACCTAATGCCAGTACTAAACAGGGTATCTTGATATGTTCTTTACAAGTGCAGTCACTACAACGATGTTAAATCCTCACACCAGCGTTGTGTAGACTTCTTGACTTGGATGTGAACGTTTTGTTATGCACTAGTTTGATCATCTTGCAAAATAAGATATTTGTCATAAGTTATTACCTAAAACATATGGAGATAAACTTCATTAAATTCATGGGAAATGTCATCGCTAGCACTGCCAGAGTTAAGGAGACCAGCTAGCACGTGTGAAAAATCAAGATGTAATAAGCATCTGTGTAAGAAAAAGCCCCAAATATCAGGACATATTGGGACATCTAGTCACCCTAGCCAGAGTTAACAAATAAACAAAGGAAAAGTCATAACGTTGCTGATAATTTCTCTTGTTTTCTCTACAGGGAGCCTGACAATAGGAGTGTTCAATTTCTCAAAAGGAGTTTTTTGCCCCACACAATGGGCCCAAGTCAAAGTCCATTAATGTCAATCAGAAGTTTTTCAATTGACATTATTGGGTGCTAGATCAAGCCCCGTGTGATTCCGTTCTAAAGGCTGCCAAAGTATGTAGGGTTATGACACAAGTGAGCATGAGTCTGAAGAATCTTTTTCATCTACAATCTGTGTAGGATTCTCTGTCACATTGCACGTTCTGAATACCTTCTGGCATGGCGCAATATACATATATAGGCCAAATTCTGCACTCTGGGATGCTTTGCATTTAACTACTTTTTATATCAATGTCTGGAAAGAAATTCATATAAAAATATGTACCAAGAAACAACAACCGCCCAGAGGTCAAAGTGAAACTATTTGACCACAGGGCAAACTCCCAGAAAACTCACATTTTCAAGTCTGTCAAAAGCAAGAAATAGTTTGGTTTTGGCTCACATTTCTGGATGTTTCACATAAAAGAAAAATCTTATTTGGAAACAGGGGAGTTGTATAAACAGCTAAATTCCTTTGACAAGAATGCTAACTCTTTTCATCTTGGAAAAGGGTAAGAAAAAATTATTTGATTCAGAGTAGTTTTTGTTTATTTGCTACAAAATAAACACACAAATAAGCAAAAGTTTACTTTAATCCCTTGCACACCTACATATCCCAGTGAAATCAATAGGCAGCCAGTGAATGCTAGATCATGCCTCAGATTTGTAGTCTTTGTGAAAACATGTGAAATCTCCAATTTCACATGCAAATATGTCAATTAAAAATTAGAGCTTGAGAGAGAGAGAGAGAAAGATGTAACATGGCACACATTAAATGAGTTAAGATCTGAAAAATGGACAGGTCTCAAAATGTAACTGTAACAGAGGATCACCATTGAGCAGGTGTGTTTCTAGCATGGTCCTGCAGGAATTGGTTCTTGGCTGTACGCTATTCAAAATGTTATTAATGACCTGGAAGAAAATATAAAATGATCACTGATAAAGTCTGCAGATGACAGAAATATTAGGGAGTGGTAAATCATGAAGTGGACAGGTCCACCAGTTCAGAGCAATCTGGATCTCTTAATAAGCTGGATGCAAGCAAACTATGTATTTTAATATGGCTAAATATTAATGTATACATCTAGAAACAAAGAATGTAAACCATACTTGCATGATGGGGACTCCGTCCATTAGCAGTGACTCTGAAAAAGTTTTGGGGCTTATGGTGGCTAATGAGTTGAACATCAGCTCCCACTGTGTGGCTATGGCCAAAAGGGCTAATGTGATCCTTGAATATATAAAGAGGGCAATCATGAGTAGGAGTGGAGAGGTTATTTTACCACTGTATTTCACACTGATGCGACTTCTGCTGGAATGCTGTGTCCAGCTCTGGTGTCCACAGTTCAAGAAGGATGTCGCTAAATTGTAGGGGATTCAGAAAAAGCCACAAGAATGATTAAAGCATTAGGAAACATGACTTATACTGATTTTGCTTCATGATAAAAAGGTTAAGATATGATTTGATTATGGTCCATACGTATCTATATGGGGAACAAATATTTAGTAATAAGTTCTTCAGTCTATAACACATCCAATGAGTGAAAGTTGAAGCTTGACAAATTTTTAATGGAAAAAAGTCATGATTTTTTAATTCTGAGAGTAATTAACCACTGGAATAATTTACCAAAGGCTGTGGTGGATTTTCCATCATTAGCAATTTTTAAGCCAAGACAGGATGTTTTTCTGAAAGATATGCTCTAGGAATTATTTGTGGAAAGTCTATAAACTGTGTTATACAAAGGTCAGTCTAGATGATCACGATGGTCCCTTCTGGCTTTGGAATCTGTGAATCTATGAGAGTGATAGGTGAGAGCAAAACCTGCTATACGTAACTAAGATGAAAGTTTAAGTGCAGGTTGAAAAGCACTGTTAGGTGACTCTCAGTTTTTTTACATAAGGAGAAAAAAATCTTGCCAAAGTGACACAAATATAAATGGAGTACTAGTGCAAGGTCCTAAATTGTAAACTATTTTGCCCAGACTGGTCTAAACACTCAGAATGTGCATGTACCACCAAAACAATTGAACTGGTTAGTGCAAAAAGTAAAGAAAAATGTTCAAGTAAAACAGAGGACACATCAGAAAATCATGAAATACAGACTACAAAATCCTGGACTTAACACAGAAAACATGTCAGGTGAAAAGTAAGACTATTGTATCCAGAAGAATAATCATAAGGAGGGTGGGAGGGAAATATCTGCTATATCCCCTGCTAATTCTTACAGCTCTCAGCTCCCATGGAAACAAAGATATAAACCCTGCTAACCTCAGGGATAAGGAAAAAACATCAGAAGTGGAAAAGGTCAAACCAAGTTCTAGGGGAACCTTGATCCTCATGTTAACAAAAGAAAAACTCAGCCCAATTCTTCCACAGCACTGTCTTGGAACTGAGCTTTCAAAACAAACCTAAAGCCCTTGAAAGAAAAGTTTCAAAGGCAAGATGTCAGTCTGTTAAAATCAGATTGAAACAATATTATTAATTAAAAGAGACGCTAATTAAAAATACCATGGGGGGAATAGTATAGCTGGAGCCTGAATGAAAGAAAAAATATGCATATGTACAAAAGTTTTATTTTTTAAGCTGGAGAGAGAAAAAGATGCATATGTACAAAAGTTTAATTTTTGAAGCTGGAGAGAGAAAAGGAAAAGAAACTTCTCTGTAGATGTTGACATCAAACATTGAAAAATGTGGATTTGGAAAATAATTTCATAAAGACATGGGGCTACAATTTGAACAGCAAAAATTATATTAAGTGTAGACACAAGAAAAAGAAAAAGCTCATTATCGAAGAGTAGCTTTGAAGTATGGGACTGTGACAAAGGTACTATAGTGGATGAAAGACAATTACTTTCAAGACTTAATAATTCAGCATTTCACTGCAAAGCACTTTATAAAACTGTATAGAACAAAATAAAATATGTTTATGAAGAGGGTGCACAGACATAGCAAAAGACCATGAAAGCAGTCTGCAGAGGGCAAAGTTCGGAAAACTCCAGACAACTCTCCCAGAAAGAAGCTGATTATATAACTAAATATTTGGTAAGTGTATACAACTCATTCGGTTTTATGTGAGGAAAAAATCTAACAAAAATATCAAATCTTACTGCTAAACCAGAAGAAAATGGGCAGGCTGGTGCCAATGTTTTATTTATTTATTTGTTCATTTTTAGGCAAGCAATGTAATGTGAGACTGGAAAGGACTTGAATGGTGGCAAGGTTTCTGTCTAAGGGAGTCTTTTCACTGTTTTCCGTGGGCTTTGTATCAGGCCCTAACTGCAGAGCAAACGAGGGTAGAGCCCAATTGTAGCTTGATTTTATTGGAAAGAATGTCTGAAATGTTACCCCTCTTCTCTGGGTACTTCAACTTAATCATGGGAATAAGAATATC
Organism: Dermatemys mawii; assembly: GCA_007922305.1. NCBI lineage: Eukaryota > Metazoa > Chordata > Testudines > Dermatemydidae > Dermatemys > Dermatemys mawii. The sequence continues at coordinate 57,306,903 of ML677334.1, forward strand.
AAAAGGTTCTGATAATGAATGTTATGCATGTACTGCAGCATACATCACACTACTGATACTTTTCATATGAGGATCTCAAAGCACTTTCCAAACCATGATTTAGCACCATTGAGAGACAGGTATATTAGTGAATTGCACAAAAGGGACTAATGGGGGTGGGGGGAAAGACCAGCCTTTCAAATCTAAATTAATATTTAGACATATAAATAAGTCAATTGGCAGTTGCAGGTACTCAGCACCTCTGAAAATCAGGTCATTTACTTAAGTGCCTAAATAAGGATTTAATTACCTAACCTTAAGGATCCGTCTTGAAAATGTTGGCCCCATAACAGAGTTAAGCGAACTCAAGAGAATTCAGAATCTAATCACTAGGCATGTTCCCTTCCTGCAATTCACTTACTGGAACAAATCCTCAGCTGCTGTAAAGTGTCATAACCTCATTGAAGTCAAAGGTATGTGTGATGGGGTGTATGGACTCCTTACTAGGCAGGAGGCCCTTGCATCTGCTCACAATTACAGATTAAGGAACAGTTATGGACTAAAAAGGCTCTTCCCCCATGCCTTTGTTGAACATGCTCAGACTAGAGGAAGGGTTTAAAAGGCAGGCAGGCAGTCAAGGACTGGCAAGCCAGGGAGCAGGCTGAGTCCTGGGAGCTCCCAGGGACGATCAGAGCAGAGCCAGCATTGAGTCAGTATGCGGAAAGCGCCACAGCAACCAACAGTGGAGACACAGACCAGGTACTCAAAGAGAAGTCCCATGGAGCTGTACAACAGCCAAAGGGGAGGTGGATGGGAGTAAGACGTGACCCAGGAGAGCCAACGGGAAGCTGAACACCACTTGAAGGTGGGTGAGCAGCTGAGTCAGCCTCAGAGGGGGCTAGATCAAAACCTGGTGATGTAGGGAGGACCCAGGTTCCACAGCTCTCTCCCAGATGACTGCCATTGGGTGGGACTATTGCCACTTGATGGGACTGCTGCCACCGTGAACTGGGCCACTACTGACCACTAGACAGGAGCCTCCAGCAACTGCCCCTGATCACAGTATGGCACTCTGCCTTCCTATTCACAGTTCCAGCCTCATCATCAAATCAGTTCTATTTACCAAAAGAATCATAATCTAGTGGTCTCTTGACCACCTTCCAGAATGCAATCAGTGGGTATAATGAGCAAGTTCTGGTTTTATTTACACCAGTGTGAACATGGAGTAAATCATGCACTGGGAAACATCAGTGAAACATTTGGCATATGTATAAAAGGCAATATGGATTGCTGGTTTTCTGGACGTACATCAAACACTGCACTGGGTAAGGAAAAGCAAAGTGAAGTAATAAGACTTTTGCTTTTACTTGATTGGTAACAAATTGACATGAATATCATGGGCCAGATTATGATCTCATTTGCACCACTGAAACCAGACAGGTTATGCCAGATTTACAACCGGGTAATGAAGAATGGAATTTTGAAGCATGTCACAAATCAAAAACTTTATCAGCATCTAATGCAGCAATAGCATTTTCTGGATAAAAAGAGGGGGGGAAATGAAGTAAAGAAAACTATGGTTTTATTTTGGACTTTTCAGTTGACGCTCTTCCAGTCCACCTGAACTGTAACAAATGCTTGTGCCTTTCCAATCCCTGCAATAGGAACTACACACCCATAGCTAGTAGCTGAGCTGCTGCTACTCAGTTTTTAAGGATGATTGAATAGGATACGTGCTAGGCTTGCCAGAGATCACTGCTCTGTCAAAGCTACAACAAATACCACATCTCTGCAAACTGAAGGTTACAAAAGTGTCAGATAACATGTTGGCATCACAGCTTGCCATTGGACAGTCAGGAAAAAGCAGTGTTGGGGCTGATGGGTCTGTTCAACAATACTACTGGTTTTCTAAAGTTAGCATTCAGCACTATACGTCAGGTGTTCATTTCATGATGACTGAAAAAGCAGAAATAGCAGCAGTGGAAGTATGTATGTTCCATATTCTTTAGACAAGAAAAACTTCTGCTGAAGACAGAGCTGCCCCTGGCACCATTATCTATCCCCGGTGTAGCTTCTTTGTGGATAGCAATGATGGGAGTGTTTGCCACAAGTGTTTCTTTCATCTAACCTTGCTGGCCTGCACTATGGCTATGGCTACACTGAAGAGCTTACAGTGGTGCCACTGTAAGTCTGGTGTTGCCATTCTAAGCCAAAGGGAGAGTTCTCCCATAAGCTTAATTACTCCAGCCCTCATAAGCAGTGATAGCTATGTCAGTGGCAGAAGATCTCCCACCAACATAACAATGTTCACACAGGTGCTTAAATCAGCATGTTATGTTATTGGGGGATGGCTAGTCCACACCCCTAAGGGACATAAATTTATGTCAATTTACGTCTACATTCCAGCACCTGTGCCAACATGGTCCCCCTGCCCAGGATAGATGAAGTTTTTCTGTTGATGTAAGAACACCGCCTCCCCAAATGTTAGTTATGTCGAGAAGAGCACACTTGTCTCAGTATAGCAGCATCTACCCTGGGTTTTTTGTCAGCATAGCCATGTTGCTAGTGAGACTAGTATAAGTTTTAAATATAGACCAAACCCTAGGCAACCCAGTGGTTCTGCATTATGAATTTCACTCTTCCTAGAGTCTGTGGAGCTGCATCAATTGTTGAACTGTTCCCTAAGACTCTCGGTGTACAGGAAAGTTCCAGGGGTTCTATTTGCACAAGGAGTAGCTAGATCTGATTTTTTTTCTGATAAGCAGGATACAGAGCAGATGATGAACAACTTTTGCTTTTATGATTTGTTGCTTTTAAATTGTTTGCATTATATCCTCTTAAATAATCGAAAACAAAATGCTTTTCTTTTCCAGACTTGTCCCATCATGCCACATGTAAGCAAACTGAGCCTAAAGGGGGATTGAAGCGAAGAGGTGGGAGATTTAGTGACCACAGCACTCCTATAAAGTAGTGTGGGGAAAGGCATTAAGAAGATTGCAAGAGAAATAGACCACTGGGATATGAAGGCTGGCATCATTGACTGGATGGCTTTCCCCTGGGATAATTTGGGTTTTGAACCAGAATCTCCAGCCAAATGTACACAGTAGACTGAATGGCAGTCAATCCTTCAGGTTGTTTGCAAACCCCACACAATACAAATCCTTCGTGGTTTGTGCAGCTCTCTAGTTAGTACTTCAGATACATTGAATCTGGTCCCTTAATCTAACACCCCACATTAGGATAGCAGGTGCATTGCAGGCCAAGACTGAAATGTACTGGTAGAGGTGCATGGGAGAGCTTTCACTGGCTCAAACAGTCTTTCTTTAACTGGCACTTTTTTCTGAAGTGGAGCTGAGTACTTCTAGTATTTGTAAAGGTCATTATGCAAAATAAATTAATAAAAGCAGTAGCTATTGTTCAGTTAGAAAAAAATGCTGCTTTTTTGGCAACACAGAGTGCTTTAGAATTTTTTTGTAGGTGCTTAATCTATATTCAGATGACAAATTCATCTAAATACATTTAAAATTCTTACTAACAGATTATTCTTAAGAAGCTTGGATGCCTTAGGTTTTGAAGGTACATTTATCTCAGAGTTTGCTAATGCTATCAGGAAGTTTGGCTATCTACTTTATGTGACAGGCAAACTTGCTTTGATAGCTTAACCTTGTGGGGGGGACGACTATGCAGCACAATCCCTGTATGCAGATCCATTCACAGGAACAGTGCTAGATATCACACCTTTTCTGAAGCTGTCTTGATGATTGGTGATGGAAGACAATGGTAAAAGTCTGAGCCATTTTTCTTACTCTCATTAAACTTTCTCTTGAGCAGCATGTGGCACTGCAAGTAATGAGTTCCATCTGTGTGTCACCAACCTTTCTACAGGGAACAGGCATTCAGATATTTGAGGCAAGAAATGATTTCTGAGAAGTCAAAGTTTGCAGCTGAAAATAAGCATCTTTTACTTTTGAATGCTGCAGACCTTCCCGTATTCCTATCTCTGCACCTTTGTACATTACTATATAAAGCCCTTAATAAAAATGTTACCAGGTGGCGTATCTAATTAATCACATTAACTAAAATTAATAATTCATAATCAGCAGTCATTTTCTTCAGTTCTTTGAATTCTTGGGTTTGCAAAATCAACCATGAAATAAAGTGCTAACCTAACTCAATTTGATACTATTTTGCTGTAGAAGGCATTCAGTGTTAAAATGAAGAAAGCAGGTAGCAATCTGAAAATGAATTTACAGGCAGTCCTCAGACTTACGACACAATTAATTCCTGAAAATTGCGTTGTAAGTTGAAACATTGTAACTCGGAACCTCAGTTCACTCCATTGTGTGACCGACCATCGTAAAGTTGAAACCAATGGTCGTAAGCTGAATCAAGGTGTCAATTCAGAAACATTGTAAGTGCCATTCGTCTTAAGTCAAATGTTGTAAAATTGAGGACTGCCTGTACTGCCTAATTTATGGTGAGTTTGGGGCGCTAGAGTTGTTTAATGTTTGTACTTTAAAGCTAAACTACCTATAAGAGCTGGAGTAAGGCTAAATGAACGGTTCAGTAAACTGCATTAAACTACAGCCAGGCTAAATCCAAACATTGTTTACCTGAATTCAATAGTCTCTAATTGGTGATAGCATCATGAAGAGCATAATATTATCCAGAAGAACTATCTTAGAGTGTAGGGGAAAGGGCATTGCTTTCTTATGTGGCTGGCTTTCACATACCACTCATTCCATCCCTGTATGCTGCTCAGTAGGGGTCACAACATAACAGTAATTTGTTGTCAACTTTATGGGCTTGCATTTTGTTGAAGTTTACAGCTAATGCAGAACTTGAACTCAAATTCAGACATATCCAAGAATTCATTGATGTCTAATCTTCCAAATTGTCTCAGATTCCCACTTACACAAAGGCAGTTTGACACCATGCTGGCAGTTTAAAAGGGCCTTAAAGTGTGTGTAACTCTTAATATGTGTTGACTTTAAAGCCCTTTACATTTCTCCCAGTGTCCAGTAAAGGGACTGTAAAATGAAGAAGAATCTGGCCTCTTGAGTCCTAAAAATGGCACAAATCAGTAGCCAGTTCGTTTGGGTCACCTCAGTTCCTTTTATTCAGGAAAATCTCCCATTGACTTGACATAGAACTTTGCATTGAGCAAGGACTACATTATTTGGTCTGTCTGAGGCATAGTAGAATGGTGTTTGTTGTTTAATGTATTAGGCTTCCTCTGGCACTGAACCAGGATTGGCAATGTATGTTCTGATGGCTACTGATATCACCAGGTTATATTTTTCTACCCTGCTCTTTTCTTTTCTGGTTTTTCTCATCAGTGATTCTTGATCAAGCTTGCATAAAAGAACTGTCATGCTTTATGAACTGTGCTGAATATTCTGAAACCTTTCATTTAAAGAGGCTCAATATTTCATGCCCAACAAGCTTTGAGGTCCTTCTGAGATAATCAAGTAGTCATTGACACTTTTCATGTTACAGCTACTGCTGCATGGAGAGTCCATAAATTCAGTCCTCTGATCAAAAACTACTGGATACAAAATTCCTGCAGCTTGTTTCAGCAAGCTGTCTATTTAGATAGCTTGGGCAGAACCAGATAAGTCAGTGAATAGATAAGGAGCTTTTCAACCATTTGAATATAAAATCTTAGCAACCTTACATGTAAATATTAATAATGTCTGTTTTAAAGTGATATCTCACTAGATATGGTATTTAGACAGTGTTAGAGAGGGCTCTCAAATTATTTACATTTGCAATCTTAGCAACCTAAGAAAATGTCACTTTTGCCCTCACTTACTCCAAATACTCAGTCATATCTATCACCTACAAAGTAACTGTTACCTGCTGTATTGATGTGTATGTTTGACAAGGTGAAAATTAGAGTTAAACCTAACTAATATAGATCACACCTTGTTTTAGTTACAGATATCAGCCCCAATGACTTTGTTTAACTTGTAACTGAAGATTGCACATCATTTCCAGAAAAGAGCTGTTAGATTTTCAAGTTCTTCAGTTACTGTGAATCATTATCTTTATAAATCTTGCCCTGAAGCCTGTAATTCTTTTTCAAAAATGCTTGAGCTAGAAACATCATTTCTTGCATTTTCACTTTCATCATAGTTACTGCATCTCTGCTTATCAGCACTGAAACACACAGCTAAAAAATAAAATAAAATAACCCACACGCAACACAGATAACCCCTTCCTCTCCATCTTTTCTGTGGTGATAAGAAAAGGAAGTAATGCTACTGGAATTTAGATACAAACACACTAGGAAGGCCAAAAGTAGACAATGAAAACAAAGCCCTGTTAATATGGCACATGACTATGAAGATAGTATTCTCAGGATCATTTCTGAATGTGAAGGGACACATGTGAAAAAGACTGTCCTTTCCCATGTTGGCTGAGTTTGGGATTTCTCTTGAAAAGGAAGACACGTCATTAACTATTGTCCAATGGAATATGGATTCCAATCTAGATTAAAATATTGACTTCTTTTGTGGACATGGCTACAGTACTTGAACAACTTTTGATGCAAACACTATTAGATAGAGTGTATTTCTCTCTCTCTCTCTCTGTGTATATATATATACACACACACACATATATATATATACGCATATATATATATACATATATATACATATACACACACACTGTGTATCTAATCTATCTATCTAATCAATCTATCTATCTATCTATCTCAGGAGAAGCTGACAGTACAGCTGATATGTATTATATGTATTACATCAGGGGTAGTCAATAAGTGGACAGCAGGACAAATCTAGACTGCCAAATACTTTTGAGTGGAGCACAACATCTTTTTATTCACTTATTATCATTACTGATATGTTTAATATTAACCCTTGCATTCTCTCTCAATGTGATCACCAGCACAGTGTACTATGAAGAAATGATTGACTCGTCCTCCTTAATTCCTTATTTGCTTAATGTGAACTATCATCTTTTTTGGAGGTTATTTTTAGGTTATGCAGTGGCTTGATTTTATTTTGTATTTAAGGCACTAAAAATATAAGCAATGGGGCATACTACTCATGCACAGCATTGTATGTGTTTGTTGAATAAGGGCACTTGTGGTGCGAAAAAATGTTTCTCTGGAGCCTGTACCTAGATTATACCTTGACCAAGACATTTGGACTTTGGCAAAAAATAATTGACTACTCCTGTAATGACTCTGCTGGGAGATACAAAACATAGACTTACATCTGAAGGGAACATTTGGCCCTTTATAGAGCAGAAACTACTCAATTGATACACTCCAGTGAAACAGAAATGTGCCATTAAAAGATCAAGACTTTTACCAGTGTGCCCCAGGAATACATACTCCTGCTAGTTAATCACTTTTATTTCATGAATTACAGTTACCCTTTTTGACCAACACAGTTAGCTAGTTTTCAGGGTCTTGCAGGTGGTTTCTATTAGGAGAAGAAATTGAGGATATGCTTTTTGCACCAAGCGCTGAGTAATTGGCACAAATGCACCTCCACTACCCCAGGGAGTTATTATTCCTCCTGTGCTCCCCTCTTGCTCTATATAGGAGCAGGGGAGGAATTTGCTGCAGTGATTCTGCCTACTCTTTTCCATCCTACAGTGAACTACAGGCCAGTCAGCCTCACCTCAGTCCCTGGAAAAATCATGAAGCAGGTCCTCAGGGAATCAATTCTGAGGCCCTTAAGGGAGAGGAGAGTGATCAGGAACCGTCAGCATGGATTCACCAAGGGCAAATCATGCCTAACTAACCTAATTGCCTTCTATGATGAGAAAAACAGTTCTGTGGATGGGGAGAAAGCAGTGGATGTGATATATCTTGACTTTAGTGAAGCTTTTGATAAGGTCTCCCACAGTATTCTTGCCAGCAAGTTAAAGTATGGGCTGGATGAATGGACTATAAGGTGAATAGAAAGCTGGCTAGATCATTGGGCTAAACGGGTAGAGATCAATGGTTTCATGTCTAGTTGGCAGTCGGTATCATGTGGAGTGCTCCAAGGGTCGGTCCTGGGGCCGGTTTTGTTCAATATCTTCGTTAATGATCTGGAGGATGGCATGGACTGCACCCTCAGCAAGTTTTCAGATGGCACTAAACTGGGAGGCGTGGTAGATATGCTGGAGGGTAGGGATAGGATACAGAGGGACCTGGACAAATTAGAGGATTGGACCAAGAGAAATGTGATGAGGTTCAACAAGGACAAATGCAGAGTCCTGCACTTAGGACGGAAGAATCCTATGCACTGCTACAGACTAGGGACCAAATGGCTAGGCAGCAGTTCTGCAGAAAAGGACCTATGATTTACAGTGGACGAGAAGCTGGATATGAGTCAACAGTGTGCCCTTGTTGCCAAGAAGGCAAACAGCATTTTGGTTATATAAGTAGGGACATTTCCAGCAGATCAAGGGACATGATCTTTCCCATCTTTTCAGCATTGGTGAGGCCTCTGCTGGAGTATTGTGTCCAGTTTTGGGCCCCACACTACAAGAAGGATGTGGAAAAACTGGAAAGAGTTCAGTGGAGGGCAACAAAAATTATTAGGGGGCTGGAACACATCACTTACAAGGAGAGGCTGAGGGAACTGGATTTGTTCAGTCTGCAGAAAAAAAGAATGGGGTGGGGGGATTTGCTTTCAACTATCTGAAAGGGGGTTCGAAAGAGGATGGATCTAAACTGTTCTCAGTGGTAGCAGATGACAAAACAAGAGTAATGGTCCCAAGTTGCAGAGGGGGAGGTATACATTGGATGTTAGGAAAAACTTTTTCACTAGGAGGGTGGTGAAGCACTGGAATGGGTTACCTAGGGAGGTGGTGGAATCTCCTTCCTTAGAGGTTTTTAAGGTCAGGCTAGACAAAGCCTTGGCTGGCATGATTTAGTTGGAGACTAGTTCTGCTTTCAGCAGGGGGTTGGACTAGATGACCTCCTGAGGTCCCTTCCAACCCTGACATTCTATGATTCTATGTTTCTACCCACTTGCTCCAAGAAGGTGAACATCTTCAGAACAACTAGTATGATTTGCATTGGATCTGGACCCATGTTCTGGATAGCCCTAACTTTGCTGTGCATGGGTTGTGCTTGGCAATCCAGCACCTGGTGATCAGTTGGGTACCTGTGTGGGATTTTTGGATCCACAAATTTATGTACCTGGACAGTTTACAATTCTACAGTATTCAGGGATGTAAAACATGGGTTGATTCACTTAAGATGACATATGTCAACTATAAATACCATAAGCCAAATTCAGACTTCATTACAAACACTGCAGTGCCCCTCCAAAAATCAGTGGGATGGCATAGAGAGCAAGTGAAGGTAGAATTTGGCTCCATATAGTTACCCCATAAAAACTTTGTGCTACAGAACTGTGTTGGCTTAAAAGCACATTCCTACACAGAAGTTCTGCTATTCCTCTCTTACATCCCCAATGGTTCTACAATATAACACATTTTAACAAAATTCTGGGAAATGTTCTCCAAGTGCACGTCTGAAAATTCAAACAGACTGGTGCTGCCATCTGCTACTTCTGATAAGAGACTCATCTGCCTGTTGAGCAGGTAGTGGAAAGCCTGACTGGAAAAAAAGATGATAATGAAACATTGAAAATATGCTGTATCTAATGGTTACTTGTGGACACGAATCACCTAATTGGGGGGTCAAACCAATGTTGTTAAGTATTTAGAATGCATTTTGGTTTCAATCTGAATTAAATATGAATATATGCAGAACATTACAAAGTAAACAAATTGATGTAATTTGGACACTGAACTCGACTCAGGCTCTGTTTCAGTGACAAGACTAACAAGCGTGTGCGTGATTGTGAGAGAACACTTATCTCAACTGTCATTCATTGCACAATAACAACATCCTCTTACTGTGATGGGGGCATGCAACTGAAATTACACATAAGAGCTAGACTGAACAATTACAATCTGACCTGAGTAAGGGGCAGCACACACCTGCACTATTCCAGGAGCAAACCAGGCAATGATTTATTGCCTGGCTTTCACTTGCACTAAGGGATAATAAACCTGGTTATGGTCTATACCAGGAGCTGATTATTTCACTGACCGATGCCTAGGCTTGACAAATTCCCTGTTACTGATAGCCTGGTCCTCACCTGGTTGACTGCAGGGAGGCTGCCCTCTGACCCACTGTGTGAGTAGCCCTTTCACTGTGTGTGTAACCTTATAACAGGGTTCAAAAAAGAACTAGATACATTCATGGAGAATAGGTCCATCAATGGCTACTAGCCAGGATAGGCAGGGTGGTGTCCCTAGCCTCTCTTTGCCAGAAGCTGGGAATTGGCAACAGGAGATGGATCACTTGATGATCACCTGTTCTGTTCATTCTCTGGGGCGCTTGACATTGGCGAAAGACAGGATACTGGGCTAGATGGACTGGGTCTGACCCAGTATGGCCGTTTTTCTGTTCTTTTGAAAAAAAGGCCTTCTACTCCTTTATTTCCCTGCTTACTGTCATAAGATCAAATGTCAGGCCTGCCACAAGTTAACGACAATTAATAATGAAAAGATTCATTAACCAGATTCTCCAACTGAATGTTGTATTCCAAAGTATGAATGTTGATAAAGAAAACATTTTTCATTAAAAAGGCTAAAAAATCACCCTACTTTAATCTAAATGTACTTAAACAGCAAAGATTACTGCAATACTTTTGAAATTTGTTTTGAAATGTAAAAGATATAAATTTTTGGGAGGCATATTGCCCTTGATTATAATTAAATGGCATTTTCTGTATAATACTCTAGTTCGAAATGTCTGTAGCTATAGTCATCTCTCACTGACTTAGTTTTAGTGTGTATTAAGAATCTTGGAACAGGAGCATTAAATAAATGTATCTTAATACTGTAGGAGAAAGGAAGTTAAATCAGTGCAGTAATAACTGAAGCGATACCTAAAAAACCGATAAGCACATGGGAACGTGCTCTGGAAGGAAAGAAAAGTTACAAAAGCTTTAGGTTATTGGGCTATGCCTTACTGGATCTTTCTTTATAGTACAGATGAACTGAAGAATCTGCCATGAATTTGAATAAGAAGGATCTGTTTGCTTGCATTTGACTAACCAATCCATTTAACAGGCTCTCTATAATGTGCCTACAACAGTCTTCATAGGAGGAGGTCTTTGTCTGACTAGCTGGAAGAAAAGGGGCATTGCCTCTGTAACACCCTCTTACAACAGGTAGGGAGAAGAGGGACAGTTTACAGGGATGGGCAGGAAGCAGATGCGGTCAGATCAGGAGAATATCACAGCGCTGCCCTTCTGACAGATTGGTAGAGTGTGAAGGGGTATTTATACCCCCTGAAGTCCTGGAGAGGCCTTCTTTAAAAAATAGAGAGAGGGAGAAAGGAAGTGGGATTGAGGGCAGGCAGCCAAGCTTTCTGCTGGCACCTCTGTGTAGCAGATGTCCCATGCAAATACTCGGTATGGAAGCATACAGTTATTGGATAAAATGGATTGGAAAAGGCATTGAAGAAAAGTATCCCTGATGGGAGCTGAGCAAAGGCAGGAGCTGACACTCTTACGTCTCATGCAGTGAGACTCTTGGTAAGCAGGGCAGGCTCCAGGTTTTTTGCCACATCAAGCAGCGGAAAAAAAAAGCCACCGCAATTCATCGACCTGTCGCCGAATTGCCACCAATGCAAAATGCGGCGGCGGCATGGCTGCTGAAATGCCATCAAAACACGCAGCACTCCGCCCCAATCATAGACGGCGCGCTGACCCTGATGTTGGCCACCCCAAGCACAGCCTTGTGGGGGCTGGTGCCTGTAGCCGGCCCTGTTGGAAAGGACCTTCTGAGGTGACAGAGTGAGTGAAATCACATTGTCAGGAAGCCCTATGGCAGGGGAACTGTGTAAATGGTACGTATCAATAGATGAGAAGCTTTTCATGAAAGGGAGATGGTAGTGAATATGTTTGCTGTGCTGAAGAAGGAATGTTTTTAGTGCCCATTCCATTGATTGGTCAGGGAGAGTAAGAAAGAGAGACCTATAGAAGACGCTGAGATTTGGGAAGGTTTGAACCCAACCCAAAAGCAGGAGATTTTTACATTCATTGAAATGACAAGGACCTATCTAGCAAAGTCTATCATAATAAAGAAGTGATGCAGAAGCAAATTAAGGAGAAAGTGAAAAGCATGCTGGAATGGGGGACAATTACTAAAGTCAAAAAGCCCCAGGGCATCTCCTATTGTGATGATACCTAAAAAGGATAAAATCTTGAGGTTTTGTGTAGACTTTAGAAATTTAAATGTTATCACCCAACCTGACCCATGCCCTACACTCTGAATAGAGGAGTTACTGAATTTATTGAGGGTGTGCAAAATTCATAATCACTTGGACTTGACTTGTGAGTATTGACAAATTGCTTTAGATCAGTGGTGGGCAACCTGCGGCCTGCGGGTGGCATGCAGCCCATCAGAGTAATCTGCTGGTGGGCTGCGAGACAGTTTTCTTTACATCGACAGTCTACAGGCACAGCTGCCCGCAGATCCGAGTGGCAGCAGTTCACCGTTCCCGGCCAATGGGAGCTGTGGGAAGTCACACGAGCCGCAGGGATGCGCTGGCCACTGCTTCCCGCAGCTCCCATTGGCTGGGAACAGAAAACCCCAGCCACTGGGAGCTGTGGGCGGCCGTGCCTGGAAGTCATCAATGTAAACAATGTAAACAAACTGTCTCACGGCCCGCCAGCAGGTTACCCTGACAGGCGGCAGGTTGTCCCTGGCCTTAGATGCTGATGCCCAAGAAAACCTGCTTTTGTAATGGGATTTATCCTATATAATGAAAAAGACATAACTTTACATTAAAATAATGCAGGGACTACCTTTCAGAGCCTTGTCAATGAGGTGCTGCAGGGGCTACAAACCTTTGCCAGGGCTTATATAGATGACTTGACTAGTTTCAGTAGCTCCTGGCAAGACTATTTGAGACAGGTGAGAATTGTGTTACAAAGGCTTAGACAAGTTGATCTCATTGTCAAAGTGTCCAAATGCAAGATGGGGGCTGCAGAGGTATCTTATCTGAGACACAAGGTGTGAAGTGGGTCTGTTCACCCTGACCCTTTAGAAGTAGAAGCTATTCAGAGTTGGCCTGCTCCACAAACCAAGAAACAGGTCCAATCCTTAATTGGTCCAGACAATTATTGCTAAGGTTTAGTTACATTGTAGCCCCCTTAGTAGGCCTCACCAAAAAAATAAAAAGGAAACCAGATTGGGTGGTATTGACGGAGGCTTGTGAGAAAGGCTTTCGGGACATAAAAAAGGCTTTATCTAAAGAGTCTGTTTTGGTCAGCCTGGATTTCAGAAAACCCTTCGTGCTGTGTACTGATTCTTCTAATACTGTGTTTGGTGCAGTACTAATGCAGGATGGGGTGGGGAACAAGAGGCCTTCTTAAGTAAAAAAGCTGACTCCACCACCACTGAACAAAACTATGCTTTCATCACGTGGGAATGCTATGCCATTGTTTGGGCTGTTAAGCAACTTGAACCTAATCTGTATAATACAAAATGTAAGGTTTTACCAGATCACATTCCCCTAATATGGTTACACTGAGCTAAGGGGACCAATTCTACACTATTACTTTGGAGCCTATCTCTATAGGAATTTGACATGGAAATAGTCCATATCAAAGGGGGGAGGGAAATTTAGTGGCAGATACATTGTCAAAAATGGAGAGACCCTGAAGCATATTCAGGAGTGTTAGTAACACCCCTTCCTACACCAGTTTTGTGTTGGGGATGTGACACTGACAAAACAGGTGCCAGCTCTTGTTAAGGCTTTTAACCTCAGCTGAGCATTGACAAATTCATTCCTGGACACCAGTCTGTTTCATCTGTGAGTTAGTATGATAAGATGGGCATCAAACTTATACCAATGCATTTAGACTATATGAAATGCTTATAAGTTGCATGTATTAATCTCACTTATAATATCTTTTTCACTAAGTACCTCCCTAATTCATGTGCAAGCCCTATTGAAACCAAGTGTGCATTATTGGAAATCAAGTAGGAAATCAATGAGAGCTGCAGTGGAAGTCAGCGGTTCACAACACCATAATTAAAGCTAGCTTAAGAATTCCAAGTTATTTAAATAGACTCCTTTATAATGTTAGAAGAATGTTACCTCCCTATGGCAGAAAATGCAAATTGGTGCAAGACATCTTTCGTACCAAGCTCACCAAGGAGTTGACACAATATGTAGAAATGGTATATCTGGAAAATGGGAAGACACAATCATTATGAAAGTTTGTGAATGCGGAATAGAAAGATTGCATTTCATTTCACTCTGGGGGCAGTCATAAAAATATATGGATTATAAATACAGGCCTCGTGACATCTCTGTTGCAAAGCAGTCTACGCATTGAAATAAAAACCACAGGCACCTTAGTATCTAAATGAAAACAAAGGCACATAATCTCAGTTGATCATTTGACTAGTGAGCAATGCCATTTCAGACAAAGTAAGCAAAAGTGAAAATGAGACACTGACTTTGTGGATGGTTGATTAAATCTTTAGCAGATACAGTCAAAGGTAAGAGCACAGGTGGTAAATCATCTTGCTCTAGGGTCAAATCAGAGAAAAGAAACAATCAGAAAGACAAGCATGCTGCAGTCAAGATGATTCAGAGAGTGGAAAATTAAATGCCTATTAGCAGATCCCTGACAGGCATTAACAATAAGCATACATTAAATAATTGCTGATTTGTTATTAAAATTGTTCTATGCAAATATGTTGAGACAACGTGGAAGTTCTCTTTGTGTATATGTCTAGGTTTCTTCCTGTAGTATTTGGCCATGACTAATTTCGAAGTCACCAGACCTTTGATTCTTGGGATCTTATGTTCCTGTTCTTGATGGGGTATCTTTTCTCTTTTATATCTTGAGTAAATAAAGAATGTCTAGAAGTTACTTATTTTATTTACAATGACCAGCCCTTGTAATTCTTTCCTGACTTAGGCTCATAATTATGGTGACTCTTCAGCCCCATACACACAGGCTGTGTTTTGCTGCTTCTTCCTAAGCAACATTCTAAAAATGTAACCTTTTCTTATATTCTGTTCTGTGTAGGTTCCTGTGCTGCCCTCATCACCATAGCAGCTGAGCATCTTCCAGCAGTGCATTAATTTGTATGCTTTAATCAAACAAGTTATCGGGCTCAATATAGAGTTAACAGGATTAAATTTAGTAGCCTGGGATATAAGGAAGTCACGCTAGATGTTCAAATAGTCCCTTCTGGATTTAAACTATTAATCTGTGAATGAATTAAGCAACATGACTAACATCTGGCATGTGTGGTTCATTCTCTCTCTTATCTCCCCCATGGTGAGAACTCTGTCCCACAGAGTGGGTTTTGTGTTTGCTTGTTTCGTTTTTAATGTTTAGACTGCTGTGTATTTCCATTAGAAAAGGCAAGATTCATGAAGTGTGCCTTGCACTTAGTATGGAAGGTGGTGAGGCTTGTGATGGTCTTTCATTCCTGTGGGAATTTGTTCCAAAGTCTTGGACTGACCCCTCAAGAAAGTTCTGTCTCCTGCAGAGATGAGATTTATCCTTCGAAAGTTTCACTGTCAACTGCAATCCTCATTCTAGAGCTTTAGGAAATGTTTTAGATATCTTGGGCTCAGACCATTTATCCTTTCCAGTTAAGGATTGAATCCTTGAACGTGGCTTAATATTCTATGGGAGTCCACCATAGAAAATGGAGAACAGGTCTGATGTGCTGTAGCGTTCTATTTCTGTACTAGTTGGAGATTCCTAAGGGCTGATGGCTTCATGCCCAGCTATATTGCACTGCAGTAGTCCAGACCATTGGTAACAGAGGTTTTTATAACTGAGATCAAGTCATAGTTCAGTCAGTGCTGCTGTGTGAGAGCTTAGCAGCAACAAGGAATCCAGGAGCACTCCTAAATTACAAACTGAACTGAATAATTGTGGGACTTTCAATCCAAGGAGACTGCAGCGTGACTGCAAACTATTCAAAGTGCTTTCCTCTGCCCACCAACATAATCTTGTTGTGCTTGAGCTTAGTCTCTCAAGTTTCTTCATTCATGAGCTGATCTCATTGAAGACATAAGACCATCTTCATCTATACACAGACTGCCAAGGCTCTTGCCTAGGCCTTTATCATCTCACACTGCAATCCCTCTCTTGCTTTGATGCTTTCAACTTCAGCCCTCTCAAGTTCATTCAATATGGCGCTGTTAGTATCATCTGTTTTTGATTTTTAACTAGGATCTCTGTCTTCACCATTTACTTGTGCCCCTACTCCATCAGAACTAGATTCTGTCAGAAGCTATGATGGGGATGGTTAGGCACAGTGGACAGGGCCACAGCGGTTAGGCCTAAGGATTGGTATCACGGGCCAGAGCTGGAATCAGTAGTCTAGAGTAGAGTTGGAGCAAGGCTGTAGTGAGAGCAAGGCTGGAGCAGGACTATGAACTGGGTGAGAGCGGGAGCAAAGCTAAAGCAGGCTAAGGCTTGGGGAATCTGTTACCATCATCAGACAGGAGAGAGTTCCAAGCCCTGGAGCGACATTCAGCTGCTGTTTCTCCTGTGGGGTTTATATACCTACCCTGGGAATCACCAGAGTAGTTCCTGGTTTGCAAATTGGCTGGAACCAGCACAGGAGTGACTCATAATCTTACAGATTCCTGAAGTAATGTTTAGCCAGACCTTCACTCCACCACTGATGTCAGCCTTTATCACCCATTAGTCAGCACCCAAACATCTTTGAGGCTTTTTCTATACTACTTTTGATGTGTGGGAAAAATTATTTTTCAAAATACATAAAGCCACAATTTTGCTCATCTTCAAATCCCTCCTTAAGTCTTCCCTCTGCTATAATACCCACACACTGCCACTATAACTGCTCAAATTGATAAACTAAACAGTAATAAGTCACCAGAACCAGATGATATATACCCAAGAGTTCTGAAGGAACTCAAATGTGAAATTGCAGAACTACTAACTTAGTCTGTAACCTATCATTTAAATCAGCTTCTGTAACAAATGATTGGAGGATAGTTAATGTGACACCAATTTTTAAAAAAGTCTCCAGAGCTGATACTGGCAATTACAGGCCAGTAAGGCTGACTTCAGTACAAGACAAACTGGTTGAAACTATAGTAAAGAACAAAATTGTCAGACACATAGATGAACATAATTTGTTGGGGAAGAATCAACATGGTTTTTGTAAAGAGAACTCATGCCTCACCAATCTACTAGAAGCCACTGAGGGGGTCAACAAGCATGTGGACAAGGGGAATCCAATGGATACAGTGTACTTAAATTTTCAGAAAACCTTTGACAAGGTCCCTCACCAAAGGCTCTTAAGCAAAGTAAGCTGTCATGAGATAAGAGGGAAGGTCCTCTCACTAACTGGTAACTGGTTAAAGGATAGGATACAAAGGGTAGCAGTAAATGGTCAAGACTATCCTCTGTGTATGTGCAGCTCCTAGCACAAGGCCGAATCATTCATAAATGACATAGAAAAAGGGATAAATAGTGTGGTGGCAAAATTTGTGGATGATACAAAACTACTCATAATAGTTAAGTCCCAGGCAGACTGTGAAGAGCTACAAAAGGATCTCTCAAAACTGGATGACTGGGCAACAAAATGGCAGATGCTGATAAATGCAAAGTAATGCACATTTGAAAACGTAATCCCAATTATACATATAAAATGATGGGGTCTAAATTAGCTGTTACCACTCAACAAAGAGATCTTGGAGTCATTATGGATAGTTCTCTGAAAACATCCACTTAATGTGCAGCGGCAGTCAAAAAAGTGAAGAAAATGTTAGGAATCCTTAAGAAAGGGATAGATAATAAGACAGAAAATATCATATTGTCTTTATATAAATCCATGATATGCCCACATCTTGAATACGGTGTGCAGATGTGGTCGCCCCATCTCAAAAAAGATGTATTGGAATTGGAAAAGGTTTAGATAAAGGCAACAAAAATTATTAGGGATATGGAACAGCCTCTGTATGAGGAGAGATTAATAAGACTTGGAAAAGAGACGACTAAGGAGTGATATGATAGAGGTTTATGAAATCATGACTGGTATTGAGAAAGTAAATAAGCAAGTGTTATTTACTCCTTCTCATAATACAAGAACTAGGGGTCACCAAATGAAATTAATAGGCAGAAGATTTAAAACAAACAAAAGGAGGTATTTTTCACACAATGCACAATAAACCTGTGGAACTCCTTGCCAGAGGATGTTGTGAAAGCCAAGACTATAATAAGGTTCAAAAAATAACTAGATACGTTCCTGGAGGATAGGTCCATCAATGGCTGACAAGGATGGTGTCCAAAATGTGATGAGTTGTGATCACAGAAATCCCCTTGGGAGCTGCCACTCAATGTGCCAAGGCTACTCCTGCCTCTGTTTTCCTGCCCAAACAGCTGAGGACCTCCGTACCCTGCCTGGTTTGAGTCAGACTCGCTAGCCTGCTGCAATACCAGACCCAGGTCTGACCCACGTCCTCCAACAGCTATGGGCTTGCCTGGAAACAGATTAGGAAGTGTTCCTGCTTTTAGCACTCAGATGCTCAACTCCCAGTGGGGTCCAAACCCTGAATAAATCCGTTTTACTCTGTACAGAGCTTATATAGGGCAAACTCATAGATTGTTCGCCCTCTATAATAATGATAGAGACATATACACAGCTGTTCCCCTCCCCCTGGTTCTAACACGTACTCCAGGTTAATTAGTAAGTAAAAACTGATTTTAATAAAGAAAGGAAGTAGGATTTAAATGGTCCCAAGTAGTAACTGACAGAACAAAGTGAATTACCAAATAAAATAAAACAACATGCAGATCTATCACTAATACAGTAAAAGCCTCGCCCTCAGATGTTTCAGTGAATTTCTCCTTTCAGACTACTCTCTCCTTAGTCTGTATTTAGCTATCACTCGCACCCCACCCCCGCAGTTACTGTCCTCTGTTCCAGTTTCCTTCAGGTACCCTTGGGAGCTAAAGAGGCTGTTTCTTGAGCCAGCTGAAGACAAAATGGAGGGGTCTCTCCAGGGTTTAAATGGACTCTCCCTTGTGCATGGAGACCCTCCTCTTTCTTTGTGTAGAATCCAGTTGCAAAATGGAGTTTCAGAGCCACATGGGCAAGTCACATGTCTCTGTTCCTTACCAGCCAAGCCACATTCCTGAGGAAGCTTAGATGTGGATTGCCCATTGTGGGCTTGATTGGTTCTTGACTGGCCACTTACTGCAAATAGTTTTCTCTCAGAAAGCTGGCCAGCTGCTTTGCTGAAGCTATTTAAGATTAACCAAGTACATAGCCAATATTTATAACTTCAAGTACAAAAATGATACTTACATACAAAAAGGATAAATATAACCAGTAGAACATAATCTTTACGTAGATATGTTACATGTCATATGTAGCAAAATCATATTCCACTTATAGCATATATGCATTTATAAGCATCCCCCCATGAAGTCTTATGGGTACACCATCACACCTAGCTTCTGTTTTCCAGAAGCTGGGAATGAGAGAAAGGGCATGGATCATTTGATGATCACCAATTCAGTTCATTCCCTCTGGGGCACCTGACATTGCCACTGTTGGAAGACAGGATACTGGGCTAGATGAACCTTTGGTCTGACTCAGTACGGCCATTCTTATGTTCTTATATGGCAATAATAAATCAAGTGAAAAGCTGTGACTACCAATTATTATGCAAACTGTGCTTCTGTTACTGTTTCCGTCCCTTTGCAACCCATCATTTTTTCTGTTTCTTCCACATGTTGCTTTTTGCCATAATCCTAGATTGCACAGGAATGTGTTTTTCATAATTGGTTTACATATTTCCTAGCAAAAGAGGTGGTGGGGACCCTAGACCTCATTGTGTAAAACAAAATAAACATCATCATCGTGAAGGAAAATTAATTTTAGGTTGAAAATAGCTCTTTGAAATATCCAAACACCATATGAGCCTCTTTTCACAATGTGACCCAAACAAAAGGTTGATGTACAGTATCAGCACAGCCATAGAATTACACACTTCACTGTGTTCACTTTAGAATATGTATTGTTTTCAGCAGCAGAACTGCAAAGTCTATTTACACTCGTTTTAAAGTTACCAGCCCTGTGTCCTATATTAAAATTAAAGCTGGGATCTTCTAAGGCTGTTATGAACTCAGCTCCCCTTCAACGTCAACAGGGAATGGGAGCGTAACTCACTTAGGCCATTTTGAAAATTCCACCTATGTTTTGGATTTCCAACTTTGCTTTTCAGGTGTAGGAGATACAAGCCGAGACTTAGGGGTCCTTCCAATGTAAGGCAACTGTTTTTCATGTCAAAACGAAAGCTATTAATAGTCCGAGATAAGGGCAAATGTGTCAGGTAACCAAGAAAATGCTAGAAAACTAATAAATATTCATAAATAAACTTGAACTAGACAATGCACAGATCCTCCTAAAAATGTGTAATAGTCTTAATCCAGAGGGTTGAAGTAATTAACAGATAAAAGAGAAAGTTCATTAAATGAATATGCAGTGTCATGAAGTCAGAACTGTGCATTGATCACTGTTAACTTATGGGTTCTTCCTTAGCCAGGAAATCCTGACACCACATTTATCACTATTTCTATTTTTAGATTTTTAATTAGCAGATCATCAGGCCTTACCTCATTAACTTAACTTCTGTGAAAACATTATTTCTAGAGATAATAGCTAGGTTAAAATAATCATTCTGAAACTGCGAAGGAATACGGGATTCTGACCTTTAAAACAAGAAAACCATATTTTGTACTGGACACATTTGATCTTGATGCAGTGGCATGTCTTTTTTTGTTTTCTGAAGAATTTTTTCCCCACATTTCTCTTTCTGAAGTCATTAAGATATGCACACTTTCAATGATAACTGCATCACTTTTCTAATTAATTTTAAACACCTTTTTTCTAACTGTTTGCAAAACTGTTTTAGGCTACCATTCAGCACAAAAAAAAAGTGTACCATGATGTATGTTTGATACTGCTTGCTGTATGTTTATATTTATAGTATTTTAAATGGATAATCTATAAAGTCTTTTTTGTAAGAGAAATTAGCATTTCCAAGAGTTTCAAATGCACCAAGTAAAGATATATTTACCTTTATGTTTGCTGAACTATCAGCTTAAGAAACTAATAGGAAGCAGTCAATTGACAAACCAATGAAGCAAATCTTGTGCAGCTGTTTCCTCCAACTTGAAGTGCTTAGGTTACTGCTGACATCATTGAAAGTTATGTTCCATCACTAGTGATGGATAGGAGTTTGTATTATACCATATTGTTTCAAGACTGGATAATTATCCTCATAATATACATATTTTTAACATAGTGTTTAAGGTTTAAGGGTTTCCTGTTGCAGAAGCTCTGGTTAAATCATCTTAATGTGATTCTATTCCCCTGCCTAATAAATTCAGCAACAATGAAAATATCCAGGTAGCCTCAATTAAATCTGTAGAATGGCAAGGGAATTAGGCAGCTGAACAATATTTGCACCTCTGGCTGTTGTCTCCAATTAAAATTCCTATCAAATGAAAGAACTGATTAGTCTCTTCAAGCGGAGAGGCTTGCATCTTGCAAGCAGTCTAAATAATTTACACTGGAGCTTTCAACGCATTTCAAATGCTGTCATCACTGCCTGGTGAAACAGTTTATGGCATCCTAAGCCTTGCTTTCATTACATGCACTGCTTTTGCAATCAATGGCATGCTGAAAGTTCAGAACACAATCTAAGAAGGTCATAGTTTTGCCACTGAAAATAGCTTGTGAAAAGGTCAGCTAATTATTTTTGAATTTTATGATGTGTATTGCTAGGGTCTGATATGTAGTTGTGTGTGTGCAATCTAATTAAGCACTAATGCTAGCTTTGTAATGAAAACATCCATTTTCCAACTGAAGATCTATTTTTCTCATTTCAGACATCTTTGATTAAAGAAAGAAGAGTGCACAGGACTAAGTCCTGATGAATTCGCCATGTCTGAAGCTCATCATTACATTATTAAAGTAGTGCAATGGATGACAAAGTGAATTTAGGAGAACATATCATTTGCTATAATTATGCTGAAGGGTTTTAATTTAGATAATGACACATTAATTTGAAAAAAAAATCACAGGCTTGCTTCCAGCAGATGAAGTAGAGCTTGAGAATCCAGATCTTCGGCACAAACTTTGCAACAGGGAGAAAGGGCCATGTACTGATTTCTAATATACATATTTTCATTTTCAATTATCTTTGAACAATGGAATCTGTCGGAATGGACAGGAAGAGGAGTGGGCACAGAAGGATTGCCTGGTCCTTTCACTCAGCATCTCTCCTATGCCCCCCACAATGCACCTATCTCCATAGATATCCCTGCTGACACAACCCCCATCTCTATGACCCCCATTGGGGTGAATCCCTATGAAGAAGTAAGGGGCCTGAATCTGACACAGATGTAAGTCAAGAGTAGCTCCAAAGTCTAGAATATTTATATGGAAACTAAACTATCTTGAAAATTTGGCCCCAATTGTGGGCCCTCAGTATATTTGAAAATCTGGCTACTAGTGTACATTTTGAGTCCCATATCTTTGCCTATTCACAGGGAAATACTACGTGCCTTTCTTTTCAAATATACTCATTCTTGCACTGTATCCTTGTTCTTGGAAGTACCAATAACCAAGGGAATGAATCATACCACAGTATGGCAGCTTGGCAGGTACATGGACATTACCTGAACATTTAAGAGTGCTGGGTCATATAGTACTCTGTCTTTAACAGCCTGCTCCTGCTCCTGTAGAACTCAATGGCAACACTTTTGACTTCAGTACGAGCAAGAGTGATTTCTAGGGAGCCAAGTCTTGCTTTTGCTTGTATTTTCCAATGCCTCACCATAACTTCAATGATTATTTAACTTGATTTTATTTGGGTGTGTAGGCTTGCTTTCATTCAGACTTACGTATTTGTATAATAAATTAAAGATATTTTATATGAGCATTTACAGTCCAATTCTTCAAAAATGCAACAATGGAACATTTTATCCCTTTCGTTGCTAGACATCCATCTTTATTGAAAAGCCTATTAGTTTTAAATAGCTATTTAAAACTAACTTTGAGGGTGCTTATATACAGGATGTATTTGTGCATTCAACTGCAGTGACAGTTTATGCAAGTAGACCATGCATATCTTTTGTTTGTTTCTGCCAGAAGCCACCAGAGATAGAGTTATGTGTAGGTAGATGATTAGTTGACCCTTGCCCACTAATTACCAGCCAACGCAACACCAGTCAGTTGGAAACATTTCACATCATTATAAACAGCATCCAAAAAGCCCAAAGGTATCCAGTCTGGCCTTGGAATCTTATAATGGTGAGGAAGGCCTGTATTGTAAGCAGAGATATGTAAAACAATTCTTAACTCTGTTGAAATCAGCTTAAATAACCACATTTTCTAGAGTTCTTACAAACCAGCGATACTCAGACCTCATTGGTTCAGGAGTCAAATTAGTGATCAAGATTACCCAAAAGAGCCACAGTACTGTGAATTCATTGTGTCATTTACTATAATACTATGTATTCAACAGCTCTTGATGAGCAAGGAAATGTGATCATAGTAAAAGTATCCTCACTGATTAATAACGTAGTGCAAATTAATAACTTAATTGGTTAATAACATAGTTAAAGCATCCTGATTGGTTAATAATGTTGATGGGGTAATAATCACACAGCGTTTTAATATTATGTGCTGCAAAGAGCCACATTAAAGAGACACTTGCGGCTCCCGAACCTGAGTATCACTGTTCTAGACAAACACTTTTAATGTTCGAATCGTACCACAAAAATTTCAGTCAGATTTAACTGACAGAAAATGTCATTGTGACTAGGGTGATATTTTTGTGTGAAAATGGTGAAATTCATGCGGATGGAACAGCAGTGTGTTTCACCGTTTAAACCTGTGTATGCTGGATACAAGAGCCCTAAGTTTCACACTGAGCATTTGCAACAATATCACCTTCTGCACTTACTGCATAGCATGGGAAAAGGGGGGAAATGGCAGTTTTACAAAGATCACCTTGCAAGTTCAGTTAGCCATAGGGACTGCTGTTTAGGATAATGCTAATATGACCTGAGGACTAGATTGTGGCTTTGGCTTCACAGAAGCTTAAAGTGGAATAAGGAACCCACTTATGGCAAGTGAAAGAGAAGTAATTTTTAGTGATACACTTTTATATTTATTGATAGGGATTTAATTAATAAGTTTTGTAAAATTGGAAGACTGGTAGATCAAGTGTTTCTTTATCAGAAGTCAGGGTTCTCAAGTACTAGCTAGGAAATAGAAAACGAAGAATAGAATTAAATAGTCCATTTTCATCATGGCAAAAGGTTAGCAGCAGAGTACCTCACAGTTCCGTATTAGGTCCCAGGTTATTTAATACATTTATTAATGATCCAGAAGCAGAGTAGAAGTAGCAAATTTGTAGCTGGCATAAAGTTAGACAGGACCAGAGAACTTCAGAGGAATGTACACAAGCTAAGGTGAAAGGACAAGACAGTGCCAAATGAAATTCAATGCCAATAAATACAAAAAGTAATGCATATTGGAGGGGGGAAATTTAAGCCTTTCTTACGTCTTACAGAGTTCTAAATTAACTACGTTGACACTTGAAAGAGACTTTGGCATTACTATACACAGACCAATGAAAAGCTGCACACAACAGAGATTGTGGACAAAAAGCTAATAAGATGTTAGGATGCAGAAGGAAATATTTATTGTTACTACATCATTCTTGTGCTGAGGTTAGCATACAGGACAGAAACCAGTCTTTGCCACCCTGTAATTAGCTACTTCTGCCATCTGCTCTGTGGTGTTGAGATCGACTGTTCTGCCCTCCCTGATTTGGGGTTTTCTTCTTTTTGGGGTTTTCCTTGTTTCCTCATACCAGTTAGTTTCCACTTGACAACTCTATGTGTGAGTGTGTGTGTGTTGGCATCTTGAGCACATGCCCCAAATGTGCCCAAAACTTCCTTCTAAATCTAGTGGAAACAAACTGCTTGTTTGTTGTTTGTCCAGATCTTTGTGCATGATAAATTCTGTTCACCCAATTTCCAGAATCTTTCATAGAAAACTAGATGTTTTAAAAATAAGTACCTGACATTTTAATAGATCTCTGGCTCTCACAGCTATATGTTAGCACTGAGATTACATTTGATACAAAAATTCTCAATTTTATTTTGATGCTGTGTATCTTTGATTACCATATGTTGCTGAGTTTGGTGAATGCTGTGGATGCCTGTCCTATCCTTGATGTCACTTCTTTCTTGGGGTCTCTGTTGGCTTGTATTGTGCTGCCCAGGTAAATGAACTGTTCTACTTTCTTGATGCTTCTGTCTTTAATATGGTGTTACTACTTGATGTCTAGTTTTTGGAGATGTTTGTTTTCATATAACTTATTTTGAGCGCTGCTTGGCCTGATATTTTTACCATAGTGTCTGTCTTTGTTGGTAGCTTTACAGGGGTGTCGCTCTGGGACACGATATCATCAGCAAAGTCTAGACCCACAGGCCACACATGGCCTGTCTGGGTAGTCCACTGGTAGGCTGCAAGCCAGTGTTTACATTGACCGTCCGCAGGCATTGACCATGGTTCACCATTCCAGGCCAATCAGAGCTGCAGGCAGCTGGGCCTGTGGATGGTCAATGTAAACAAACTGTCTAGCAGCCGGCCAGTGGATTACCCTAATGGGTTGCATGTGGCCTATAGGCCGCAGGTTGCTCACCACTGGTCTAGATCTTCTAGGAAATTGCAATCTGCCCATCTGCTGCTAGTGTTTATGTTTCTAATACATTTCTTCATTCTCTAGTCTGTGTCAATGTCATATAACAGCAGAGAGAGAATGCAGCTCTGTTTCACACCAGTGTTCATACAGACCCACTTTTGTTGTCTGGTTGTTCATACTTACAGTCCACTTTGCATCCCTATATATCACCTTGATGATGTTAAAAACTTTATCTGGAATTTCATAAGACTGAAAAATATTTTCCTGGTCAGGAGGGGCTTCTTTTTCCCAGACTGCATTGAACAGCTCTGCCAGTTTTATTAGTATGGTAGTATCAAGTGTTTTTACCATTTCTGCTGTAATTTGATCTTCTCCCAGTGTATCAACTTCTTTACTGCAACCTGTATTTCTGATGTCTCCATTGGACAAAAGTTGATATCTAGCTGATCAGGTTTGCATATTTCAGCAAACACAGATGCTGAGGTAGGGCTGTGTTTGTTAAGGGCATCTTTGAAATGCTCTGCCCATCTGTTATTCTTTCTACCTCAGTTGTAAGCATTTTTCCATCTTTAATTTTTTAACCGGCCCATTTTCTGTTTTGACACTTCCACACAAGGTTTTAGTCACTTGGTAACTCACTCTGTGGTTTCCTTTCACAGCAGCAACTTCAGCTGCTAGGTCTTCAACACAAGGAAAGATAAATAGAGATATGTTGCTTTTCACTGCTTTGTCTGTTTTCTTGTAGTCCTCCTTTGTTTTTTCCAATATTTCATTGGGCTTAGCATTCAGAAGTTTTTCTTTCAGTGTTTTCCTTTCCTCAATAAGAAACCACATCTCTTTGCTTATCCAGTTCCTGCTCCATCTATGCTGAGATCCAACTGTGAGTACTGTAAGTTGAATCACATTGTTTCTAAGCACTGCCCATTTTTCTTCAGGTCCAGTCAGGGTCTCAACTTCTTTTGCATCTGGCCATGCATCAAATATGTTTCTTGATTCAAGCTGGAACTTCTTGCAGTAGTCTTTTGTTCTCAGTTCAGTACTGTTGATTTTCTTTGCTGCCTTCTGTGGAAAGTTGATCTTCCTTGGTTTTATTTTCAGTTTGGTAATGCAAATATTGTGGTCACTGCTGACATCTGTTGTTTGATATGCCTTTGCATGTTGGATAGATGACATATATCTCGAGCTGATAGAGATGTGATTGATCTGTTGTGGGTTTTATTTTTTATTTTATTTTTTGCCATCTGGTGAATTCCATGTTTAAGTACATATTTATGAGGGAGCAGGAAGCTTGCAAGAGCAAGGTTGGACAACAAGCACAGTTCAATGAGTCTTTCCCCATTTTGGTTGATGATTTCCAACCCATGCTTTGCCATTGCTCTTTCCACTCCTTGGTTGTCATGTCCTATATTAGCATTAAAGTCATTCATCACAAGGAGTAAATCATGTTTTGGTATGCTATCAGCCACACTTTAGAGTCAATTATAGAATTCATCTTCATTCTTGTTGCTATTGTCCTCTGTCGAAGAACAACACTGTCTGATTGACATCTTTAGGAATCTGGCATATAGAATGTATTGGTAGATAGTTCCCAGTGATTTTCTCACAGAATCTGTCAGAATGAGCACTACTTCCTCAGAGTGTATGTTGTCACTATGACCTGAGTAGTTGGGGGATATTTCTTCTCTTGCTTGCTGTTCTTTCAGTTGCATCTCTCAGTTTGCTCTCACTGCTGCCTTGGATTTCAAGTCCATGGTTGTCCATCATGATTTGTGAGATCTTCAATGTTTGAAATGTTCTCACATTTCAATATCAACTTGTAAGTGTTTTCATGCTGCTAACATCAAATTTTGGGGGGTCCTGGCTTTCAGAAACTGGTTTTCACCAGGAACCTTCATGGAGCATGAGGAGTCAGCAATATTCTCTATTGAGTAGCCATTTTTACTAGAATGGTAGACTGGTTCTGTTTCTATAGCAATGAGGTTTTGTTTATTTGTACATCTCTGTGCTCAACCTTCTCCACTTTATCCAGGCTTGGGACTGACAGTCACATCAAAGTGCAGCAAGTGGGTTAATAAGGAATTGAAACGTGACTAAAACAATGAATATTATAATGTTGTGATGTAAAGCAAGGGTGTGACCTCGTGGTTGCAGTGCTGTTGATCTCATCTCAAAGGATATTTCAGAACTATCTGGGGTTCAGAAAAAGGTGACAAGTGATCGAAGGCCTAGAAAAATCTCTCATATGAAGAAAAGTTGAAAAGATTGGGGTTGTTTACTTTAGAAAGAAGAAGAGGGAACATGAAAAAGTATATAAAATAATGAATAATATACAGAAGGGTGACGGGGACTTTTGTTCTTCCAGTCTCTGAACACAAGAAAAAGTGGACATTCAGCTAAATTCAAAGGTGGGAAGCTCAAAACTGATAAAAGGAAATACAGTTTCAGACAATGCATAATTAGACTGGAATTGATT
Organism: Dermatemys mawii; assembly: GCA_007922305.1. Taxonomy (NCBI): domain Eukaryota; kingdom Metazoa; phylum Chordata; order Testudines; family Dermatemydidae; genus Dermatemys; species Dermatemys mawii. The sequence goes on from ML677334.1 coordinate 57,335,153, forward strand.
GTCACAGGAAATTGCTGAGGCAAAGAATTTAACAAGATTCAAGATTTACTTTGTCGTTTCTGCAGATCCAGACTAACATAGCTACCTCTCTGATTCTTGAAAATTTACATAGACACTAAGATATACAGAGTTATAATTAATGATTAACAAATTTTGGAAGGGATATTAAACCTTTTGCTTAAAGATTTAAAATAATCTCTGTTGGAGGTCATAAGGAGACCTAATCAGGAGGCAGATTATCCCACATGTGCTTACATGGGGTTCTCTCACCTTCCTCTGGAGATCTGGTACTGGCCATTATGAAATGGATATTTGACTACCTTAACCACTATGGCAATTCGTATGTTCCTAAATTCAGACAATAGATACAGAGATAATCCATCAAGTCATACCAGCCTAGAGTTCTGAGCACGTATGTTATGCAAAATACATTGAGTTTTGGATAGGTATAAATCTCTGTTAGAAATTCCTGCATGTTGTCCATAGACTTTGTGAAGTTGAAGAGCTAAATTCTGCTTTCAGTTCCAAGAGTAAAAATCCAACAATGTACAGAATCCAACAGTGTACAGAATCCAACAGCATACAGAGGAGGAGAATTTTGCCTGGAGAGTGAGGCACAAATTATCATACTGGCATGAAAACCCCTGCAGTGTGCACACACTATGTGTGTGTGTGGGATATGCATGCGTAAGTAATTGTACACAGCCATTTGAAAATATTTTTATTTCTCTCTATATATCAAACCTATTTGGTAAGTAGGCAATATATATCTTACCAAACCATAAAGTTGGTCTAATCTTACCCCAATCCTGTATAAACTCTACTTCATTCATGGGACCATATTTATTTCCTATTTTCAAAGAGTATCTAGAGAGTAGTAGTTTCTGAACAGTGGGAAAGCTTGCAAAAACAGCAGAAAACTGTACCAGAGCTATTGAAATGCATTGTTTGTGCCCTAAGGGATCTGCAAAACCCTAAAGGACCTTCACAAGTTGTTAGAGTGCATTTACCTGCACTTTGGTTTCCAATCAATTGATTTGTTGTGTTTCAGCTGCCACCATTGAGCCTACCGTATCCCAGAAAGGATTATGTTGTGTCACATATGCTGTTCTTTTATATAATGTAATCACAGTGGCTGACCTGAACTTTATAGTCCACCTTACTCCAAAATGATTTCTAAATTGATTTGTATGTTGAAAAACTAACAAGACCCATGTTTTCAGTAGGGCCAATCATTGAATAAGGAAGTATTACACTGTAATTACTTTGACAAAGGTTATAAAACTATTGAATAGACTTTCAAATGTTGTGGCATTTTCATTGTGGGCCTTGATTTGAAGCCCATTAAAGACAGTGTAAAAACTCCCATGGGCTTCAGTGAACCTTGAACTGGGTCCTGAGTGATTTATATCAGCTCTAATGGGAGTCATATAACTAAAACACTATACCTTACTTACAATATTTGTACCTGTCCAGAATCAATACTGGAGTGAATAAAGACCTTTTGGAACCTTAGGGACAGTCAGGTAGTAGGTAAAGTTCTTCTGGTTCAACTGACCTGTAATAGAAAGTCAGATAGTGTCTGTGAGTGACTTTACTTTTCCTCATATATACCCCAGATTGCTAGGTAGTGATCACTAAAAATCTGAAGAAACAACTATCAGTGTTACTAATAGAAAATTGTGAACATCATGTTCAAGTTTTGAAATTTTTTCAGCAGCTTCTCTTTCCAGGTTCTTCTTTTACACTGAAAGTTATGATAGTGAAAATGATCAAAATAAATGCAGGGGCTTCACAAGATCAAATAATGAAAATCATAATACTTGGAATTTCATATAGAGCACTTTTCATTGAAAGATCAATGCAGACTAAGACAGGATGTATTTTCCTTCCCTGAAATTCTCCTTTAATAAAATATGAAGAAATAAGTTTAATGAAATAAAAAGAAATATGAGGTTGACGTCTACAAAATATGAGAGCATATTTACCCACATTATAAAAGAATCTACAAAAGTTTTACTGGAGATTTCTTTACTTTTCTGTTTTTGTTTCTTAGTTGCATACAATGATAAATAAAGCAGAATTATTAGATGGAAACCGAGATTTTCAAAGGAGCCTAAAGGAGTTAGGCAACCAAATCCCATTGACATTCAGTGGAAGTTGGGTGCCTAACCCCCATAAGTGCCTTTGAAAATTCCAGTCACCACATGCTTAGTTAAAGAACAACATTATACAGATCCCGCATAATGTATCTAAGGAAATAACTGCCAAAAGGCAAAGATGGGGGGAAAATAGCTCTCTCCAATATTCAAAAGTGTGGGGATATTCATTTCCCTGCTTTTAACTTGACATATCAATGAGCACAGAAACATAATCAGCAAGAACAATGAGAAAGTACAGAATGCTCTGTACTAAATAAGTAAACATTCTATCAGTACAAAAGTAATGTGCAAGATTTAGGCTGGGTACTTGTGCAAGTTTAACATAGTTTTCTATCAAGAGAACTTTTCTACAAAGTTCCATTGAAACTCGTGGTACATTCTGAACAACAAGAGGCCCGTTCATAATATCTACCAGACCAAGGCCTCTTTTGTGTACACTTTTTGTATGGTCTAGGCTAAAAGAACACAGAGGACAAAAATAGTCCAAAAAATAAAAAGGCTCCCAAAAATAAATGAAAAACAAGAAGCAGGACAAATATAGATGGGGTAGATTGTGTCAAGTAGATTTCTTTGAGATAGTTCTGGCTCCACACAGCAGTTAAATATGATTTTCAACTGTGCTCAAGCAGCATGACACCACAAGCTGCTTCCAAGAGCAGAAAAGCTGTCCTCTGACCCACTCTTGATTTCTTATGCCTGGAAATGGACCCAAAATGCTACATATATGGGAAGGGGCCAGGAACTAACTGGATGAAGGATATTAACATAGAATGGAAAAGTTATGATTTACTTCCAAGAAAATTATTGTGTGCAGGGATTTTTTTTTCTGGGGAAACCAGAAGCGATTGTTGAAATCTTGGCCATTTTTTTAAAAATCAATTTAAAATGCAAAGAAAAATTAGTTCTTCAGTTTCTGTAGTTTCATAGAAAAATTAGATGACTTTCTTCATCTATATGTTATCTCTAATTAACATATATAATACTATAAAAGAATATATATCTAACAATCGTATAGAGCAGCTATGGATATACTATCTATCTATCTATCTATCTATCTATCTATCTATCTATCTATCTATCTATCTATCTATCTATCTATCTATCTCCTTAATAATATTTCTCTGTAAATCAATGCAAAGTGTAAAAGGTTTCTGATATCAATGACATTTATGCCCACTGCTGTCAGAAAGTGAGATTCTCTTACTTTTACTCATGTTTGATAGTCCACAAACAGTCTTCCTGAACAGAATGGGACTCTTTATGATTTAAGATACTACAGAATCTGTCTCCTCCCCATCCCTGCAAAAGGCATATGGAAAGAGTGAGAGGGAGTTAAAATATGTTTACACTTACGTTGCTTAAAGGGAACATTAAAAATTAAGACATTAATTTAGACTTTAAAAGATTATAATTACAAATATTAAATTGTTAAAAAGTAGGAATTATAAAGTATACTTTGTAAACAACGACATATGGCCTCACTGTGAATACAAGACTGAATTAATACCTGAGGCTCTGCTGACATTCATAAACCTCTCATGGTTTATGACTGCAGCTGAATTCTTGAGTGAAATACAGACTTGTGTTTACTCCAGAGCCATCTATTATCCTCCATGTTATTCAAATATATTCTAGTGTTTTTCTTCATGCTTTGGTTTGGAATATTTTTTTTCCTTCACCCAGTCATTAATACAATTCTGTAAGCTTTTTCCTTAGCACAGGGTCCTCAAGTTTTTCATAAGGTGAACTGCAACTTAATAGAGTGATTGTTTTGTGGAAACCTCCTTTCCTACTCACAGTTACACGGATCACATCCCTGCCCCATTCATGGTCCCACAACAACATCCATCCCCATGACAACAACAGCAATATGGAAAAGAAATACTGGAAAAGTATTTAATGCATTTTTAGCTGTCTTTTAATTCAGTTTGGCAGCTGAAAACAAGGGGAGCCAACACTAAGTGACCAGTCAGTTCTGCACAGGCTAACAGTGCTCTGTGGACCATCTCTGCTTAATTAGTACTTTATATTGTACCTCAGGAAAAGGACACATACATAAAATCATCTGGAAATGGGTCAGCTCATTGGCCTAACATAGGTAGCACAAAATATTACCAAGGAAGGGGTCCTTAGGGACTCATAATCCTGACATGTGCATGGTGCATATCAGAAAGGTGGGAAAAAAAGAGGTTCAGACACCAGACAAGGATTACTCTAAAATGTTGTGTGTTAGGGGGCACCTGCTCTGCCCCATGCTGCTCTCCCATTACTTTAGTAAATCTGTTGTGCTCATTTTGCAAACCAAGACTCCCCTCTACCATCACCCCCAGTTCTGCTCCTCTTTAATGTAGCCAGCATTTCTTTCCAACAAGGAGCAAGTTGGATCAGGAGACAGATCTAGCAATCCTCAGTGTAGAAATGTGGAATCATTGTTTTGAATGCTCCTGGAACGGAATTGAAATCAGCCTAGAGATCTGCAGTGCCACATACTCCCAGAAATACCTGGATCATCAGTTGATTGTGTCCCAGAATAATGACACTTTATTTTCCTCCCTATTCATCTTTAAGTTGCCTGACCCAGCTAAAGGCTAGTTTGCATTCTATAAAATGTCTCTAAATGTAGTAAAATTATTCCTCTAGAAATCATTTACGTTGCAGGTTTAAAAACAAAAAACAAAAAAAAAACCAACCCCAAACCTAACACTACAGGGATTTTATTTTCACCCCTTATAATTTTTATGCAGTGGGTGGAGGAGCCATGAGTATTTGAAACAATGGCAGAGCAGCTGTAATCATTGCACAGTTTAAAATCATAATACATATTAGAAAAAAGCAAGTGCCAGCTAAAAAAATTGTTTTGATATCTGCTTAGCTGTCACTATAAAAAATGAATGTCATTTACCACAATAACACACAGTACAGTGTCTCTTGTGTTTTCACAACAATCTGGAGCTGTACAACAATTCCCCGTAAACAGAGATTTCATTCTATTTGAAAGATGAAGACTTCTAAACCTGCCAGCATGAGTAGGGTCATGCTGTTTACAAGTCCCTGACTGTTGCTCGATGCAGCACAAAGATTCTTTCCCAGAAATTTCTATTCCATGGGCATCAATTTTGTGTTAGTTGTGATAGTGAAATGAAGAGCTCTTAAGCAGGTTTGTTACTAAACTAACAAACTCCTTCCAAGAGCTGGGGTCAGGAACCTTACGGAATTCATTTGCTCCCCTGCTAACTTGCACTTGATAGTAAAATTGTTTCCAGTACATGGTGTTAATTCTATGGCTGGTCGTGAATTGCTGCCCTAAATAATGAACTAAAAATATGAGTTCATTTTTGTACCATATTATGAATGTGTTATTGTCACAGCATGTAATTACAATCATTCACAGTGTGAATGAGGTTTGAATAGTAAATTGTCCTGAAAACAGTCCTCTCGTGAATTTATGAATTTGCAAGCTTACCTCTCATGATGATTAATACTGTAGCACCATTTAACTCTCAGGTCATTCAGCAGTGCAGTCACCATACCTGAGAAGTCATGGAAGGGAAAAAGTACTTACTGTGCAATAAAAATAAGGTTTTATGACAATCTAATTAGTGTATATTGTCCCTTCATAGAATGAAGGTGCAGAAGAATATATGTGAGGAATTTAAAAAATCCTCCACTGTCATTAAGAATAAAATTTTAAAATGGCATTGTCCTGCCAAGTTAAAGCATGATTTTATACTCTCAATTGGACTCATTTTACTGGAGATACCAGTTTTCTATAGATAGGAGGAAATATGTAAAGAGCCTAAGGAATAAATGCTGTGTTAGTAGATACTTTTGAACTGGTGATTTGAAGCCTTGTGCTTTCTAGCAATAGGAACATCAATGGGAAAAGAGAAAGCTGTTTCTATTAAGCAATAGTAATAAGATCTATCTTGTGGTGGAATACTTGTATACTTGTGTCTTGGATTTAAATAAAAAATCTTGTTTCAGTTCAATTGAAAACATCAGTTTGGGCCAGGAAATAGGACAGGAGGCAAATTGTGACTCTTTCTCTGCTCCATTCCCCACCGCCAAGAGATCTTAAAAGATCTTTTAAGGGGGTAAAATAAATACACAGAGCCAAATGACAATACTGTAAACTCTCAGTACTCACTACCAAAATGTTGGTCTCTTTATTTTCCATCTAATGTAGACTCCTGGAAATATATTTGAGCTCCAAGAGTGGTTAGTTAGGTAAATAGAGATGGTATCCTCAAGAACTTAGAGGCAAGACCCCTGTTTTAGTAGGTCATTGTATTCTGAACCACAGGCCTTGTCTAACACTTTTAATTGTATGGAGCTATCTGGAAGAGTAGATAGTAAAGTGCAATAGGCTGAAATAGATGAATGACAAAGACAAAAATCAGGAGCATTTGGCAGAATTTGTGTTAGCCCAAAATACAATGTGCCTTCATTCCATATGATTTTAGCCAATGATGTTCTTCCCTTCAGAACCCATAATCCACCAAGAAAAAAAAATCTGTGAATCACTTAGGCATCAATTCTCTTCCTCCATTGTGCAGCATCAAGGGGAGCAAATATGCACCACTGACATTAAAGGCCCAAAACTTACAGGAGGTGGTAAAGATGGCACCATAGCACACTCTCCCTCAGAGGAAACCCATGGACCAAAACCACATATCATGACTGCACAGATTCTGGGGGATGTTTCATGATTGAAAAGGGCAGAAGAGGGAAAATGCTCCCTTAAATGGAGAACTGATTGATTTCTGAGAGGTGAGACCTGCTTGGGACATAAAAACTAATCAGATCTACATTAACCTTGTCTGGTTTTACAGATTGTATTACCTCTCTCAGGAGTGAAGCAGTGTGCTGCTCCTGAGGGAGTAGTTGTGTGAGAAAGGTGAAGGTCATTAAAGCATTATGAAGGAGCTAAGAGCTAACTAATTGCCCCTTTAGGTGCCTGTAGTAGAGTTCTTAGAGGGCCAGGTGCCCAGTGATTAGCACACCTGGTTTCCAGTCTCTCATCTCCCAAGCAAAAGTGAGAAAGAGCTGTCTAACTTCTACCCCTAGGCTGGAGACATCACAGTCTCAGTCTGCTTTGGAGACGTGCTCTCAACCAGGGGAGAAGGAATGGGGTCTTACCAGCACTGTGGTCCCATCTCAGGTGCAACTACCAGCTGTCGTCCAGGAGAAGGGCTTGTTTCTGCCTCCACCACCACCATACCAGTTCAACTCCCCCATCCTGATCTTCTGAGCTCTTTTTAACCTGCTCTTCAAAGAGCCATCACCTACGCTTACACTCAGTAGCCCAGTGGCTATAGCATTCACCCAGAATGTGGAAAACCGGAGTTCAGATCAACACTCTGCCTGATGTAAAGCAGAGATTTAAATCGAGATCACTCACCTCCCCCATAAGTACTCTAACCCCTAAGCTATTGGGTTTTCTGGGATGGATGGCTCTCAAGCTCTCCTATTGAAGCTGTTTCACTATAAATACTTAAATGGGCATTGAATCAGGGTCTAGAACTGGGATCTCCCAGGTGAGCATAACCACTAGGTTATAGTAATTCTTATTGGCTCAAAGGCTACTTAATTATTTATATAAAGTGAAACAGTTTCATGTCTGTGAATTCCACTAGATGGCAGAGAACCTAAAATTATGTATTGCAAAGCCTAGATCTCCCTGGTGAATCTAACCATAAGTCTTTCCTTCAGTGTCCTTGAATCCACAGGAATGAGGACCAGTTTCCTCACAATTCTTCAGTTTCCACAGTGTTCAGTAATTCCTCACTTAAAGTCATCCCAATTAATATTGTTTCATTGTTACGTTGCTGATCAATTAGAGAACATGCTCATTTAAAGTTGTGCAATGCTCCCTTATAATCTTGTTTGGCAGCCAGCTGCTTTGTCCTCTGCATGCAGGAAGAGCAGCCTGTTGCAGTTAGCTGGTGGGGGCTTGGACTGGCAGCTCCCCACTGCCCTAAGTTCTCTGTACAGCAGCTGCCCAGCAGGCTATCAATTGCCAAAAATTCAGCTGTCCCTCCCCACACTGCCATGTGCTGCTCCTGCCCTCTTCTTCGTATAGAGCAGGATGGGGTCACAACAGGACTAAGGATGGAGGGAGCTTGCTGGTTGCAGCTCCTGTCTCAACTTCCCAATTTATTTAAAAGGGCAGTTTACTTAGAATGGGGTTAGTGTACTTAAAGGGGCAATGTGTCTCTCTCACTCACACAGAGAGTGTGTGTCTCTGTCTGCCATGCTGTCTCACCTCCCTCCATTCTTGCTGCCTTGTAGAGTGTGACGCTACATTAACAACAGTGTGTTAACCTTTGAGGGCTCAGCCAAAATCTAGTTCATCATTTAGCAGTAAGGCATTCCCTGGGAAATATCCCACCCTCTTCCACCCTCTGACTTCACCACCTCAATCAAGCTTCACAGTCATCATTGCTGTGTACAGTATTAAATGGTTTAAAACTTATACTCTGTGTGTGTATATATAATATAGTTTTTTGTCTGGTAAAAAAAAATTCCCTGGAACTTAACCCCCTATTTACATTAATTCTTATGGGGAAATTGGATGCACACAACATCATTTCACTTAAAGTCATATTTTTCAGTAACATAACTACAGCATTATTCAAGGAGTTACTGTATATGGATTGTGCCCCTGACTGGTCCAATAAGCCACAAACCATACTCTCTGTGGGAAACAAATGAACCAACTACACAAGCTTCACACCACAGACATTTTGAAATAGTTTTTTCTCTTCCTACAAGTTTTTCCATGGAAGGAGAGCATTGGTCCCTTAAATTACATTGAAATATTCAGCATACAGTCAATCCACACATAATCAGCACAGAGGAAACTTCAGAGGATTAATTTGGATAAGCATGATAATAGTTGGATATTAATTTGCATGTCTTTGGTCTAAAAACTGGACTGAAGACCTCCTCCAAAAAATTTTGTAGGAGATTTTCAGTCCTTCTTTAGTCTGACCTAGTTATAGATACCATAAGAAAAGCCTCTCATATGGTAGCTTGTTGCCTCTTTTTCAAGTCGTCTCCAAAAATGGGAAGTGCAAAACTGAAAAAATGAGGGGAAACAAATACACTGATCTTTTTCAAACCTCAAAAGCTTTGGTACACATTCACTTCAAGTTTCCGAACAAGACTCAGGTTTTTTTCTTATTTTATCTGAAACAATTCACCTGTCTCTTCTTTTCTTAGCGCTAGATCTTCATTCCCTTTCAGTTCATTTTTTTCCAATGCTTTGCCCATCATTTTTTGTCTGTATATGTGCATATGTGATTGCTAATTTTAGCTTTGTCTAGTCCGTTCTTATATTGCAGACACTACTGTTAATTCATAATTCAAACATCACAAAACCAGCAAATGGTACAGTAATTCTGAATGCAAATATATGACTTATTATAACTCATTCATTTCATAAAGTTTTGCTTTGAATAATGGCCCTGTTTGCCACAAAATGGTGTTTGTCATTTAGGAGATATTTTTTTCCTAAAAGATCCAAATACAGATGGAGGTTTTAGTGCACAGCACAGTGACATGTCAAAGAAACACTTATTAGTGGATGTTATATGGGAAATTTTATAGAGGATCTGAAGCATCAGTGCACAGTGAAGTAACACAGCAGAGAAACTTAAAATAACTAATGGGCTAAATTGTAACTTTGCTGTAAGCCCTGAACAGGCAGAACATAGCTGGGCTGTCCTGGGAGCTGAACAAGAATCAGATTGTGAGTCCCCTTCCATGAGGAAGGAAATAATCTTCACCACTCTTGTAGCTAATGGAGATTACTTCTCCTCTTATGCCTGTCAGCAGGAGTAGAGCCATGAGTTCACCTAATCCCCACCCACCAGCATGGAGTGGGGAGTGTCAATTCAATGGAGGTTGCTCTTCTTCTAGCACTACAGTATTGACTGCTTTATGCTGCCTTACTCCCGCTAGCTCCAGTGCAGGTGCTCAGCAAGGCTCACAGTCTGACCCCAAGTGTGTTTTGTTAATGTATATTGTTGGGCCATTGTGAATTACACCTTAAATTGTGTCAGACTGATGGGATAGAATAGGATCTAAACTAAAGCTCATTTATTTGTACAGCAATCTAAATTAATATCAAGGAGATTACAGAAGAGAGGTGGTTCATCCCTGACATTAACGAACTTCTATATAATAAATAAAGTCACAATTCTTCAACCTCATATATTACTTGGATAGTAGGGGACAGATTATAGAACTCTTACTCCCTTTGAGTCGTAACTTGTTTCTCAAACAGCAGTACTGATTTTGAAATCAAGAATATCAGAATCTGGTAGAAACTCTCCCAGGGTCAGGGTGGGGTGCTTCTCTTCTGCTGGAGAGGGAGCCAGGGAAGGAGTCTGTAGATGGTTAATGGAGGGTTTCTGGGAAGAGGACTGGGGAAAGAGACAGACAGGTATTGTAGGAAGTGGCCTTGGGAAAGAGAGGAACAAGTTTCCAAGGCCAGTAGTGGAAGAAGTGCATACCCCCACCCCCCGCCGCCCCCAGTGGCACAAGTATTAGTACTGTATTTCTTTTGACAAGGGGGAAGGGAATTATAGAAACATATGTGACCCTTGGATGATAAATATGGTGGGCCCTGCACTAAGACAAAGGAATACTGAACTGTTTATTGTCTGGAAGGACAAAGGACCAGGACAGAGCCTGGAAAAAGACTGCTGAGCCTGGGAATGGATGAACATGGAGTAGGTCCAAGGAACTGTTTAGAGTCTGGAGAGGGCCAGTCGGACTGCTATGTCTCAGATGGACTTTTGTTCTGCCTTGGAAGGAGAAGACTCTTATTTGTTTGGGTGGAGGACCATACCCAAGCCTCATTACTAACTGACTAGTCTGATGTCCTATATAACACAGGACAAATGACTTCCCTGAATACTTCCTGATTAAACTAGAGTGTATCTTTATTTAAAACTTGCCAGTGAATGAGAATTCACAACTGTTGAGATTTCCTCTGAGACTTTTTCCACTTGGCTTTCCCCAGAACTCAGTTTGACTCCGGATTTTATCACTCTGATATCCTTATGATGGAGCATTGTGATGGCGCATTCACACCATACAGGACCCAGAAGGGTTAAGATGGCTAAGTGGGCCAATTAATAGCACAGGCTGTACCTGGAGAAGCAGACAGGGAGCAGGGACTTAAGTAGAACTTAAGGCTCATCTGGACAGGAACTGTTGAGGACCACATAAACCAGGAAGCTGACAACAGAAGGGGCTGAAGGGAAGGAGTCTTCAGTCATTCCCTGAGAGAAGAGAAGGGTGTCTTGGGATAGAGGCAGAGATAGAGTTACTCCCTCAAAGGAGTATGTGTGGCTTGGCAAACCCAGAGAAGGTAGAGAGTTAGAGAGGTAGGTAAGGTGCAAGGAAAAAGATATGGGGTAAGTCAAATCTTGACTGCCAGTGAGAGGTAACCTGAGCTGGGACCCCGAGTAGAGGGTAGGCCTGGGTCCCCCTACCAGCTGCTGATGAGGTGGTGCTGGTGAGGCAGTGAGAAGGAAGACTGCCTGCACTCATTTGTCAAGAAGGACTTTGATACTGTGGAAGTGGAGAACACATATGGTGACCTGGCCAGTGGACCAAATCACAAAGAGGAGACTATGGTTCCAGGAGCAAGAAGGTCCATTGGATGATGGGAGAGACACTGCCAGAAGTAGGCACAATGCCTGGCTGAGGCTAATCCCCAGGATGGCCAAGAGAAAGCGCCACCAGCGATGAGTGAATCCTATGACAGACATACAGCAAAGATTATATAGTGTTGATAAACTCTAATGTGGGGAGTGGGTTTAGGACATGCCACAGATCCAGTGTTATATACAAGACTTCCCCTTTTATATATATTTACATATACACAAATTACATACATATACATTTCATTACTATATATTACATCAGATTCTTTAGAATTCATAAGTTACTTAACCAACCTTCACACAGCATGCACCATTTCCCATATTATGTAAATCTAATCTACTTTGTGTCTCACTACATTGCAGGTTCAACTCATCCTTGTAAGTGATACAGGGGGTGTTCCCCCTTGTCTGAGCTAGCACCTCATAGCACAGACATCTTTTCTCCATCTGGATGATCCAGTTACCTCCTTAATCCTGTCTCCAGAAAATTCTGAGAAATGAAATCCCTTCTATATCCATTTACTCACGTCAAGCAAGCCCTAAAATGTCAAAAAAGCCTACAACCCACAACCATTGCTAAGTTGTTCCAATCGGTTATTATTCTCACTGTTAATTCATGCCTTATCTCCAGTCTGAATTTGTCTATCTCTCACTTTCAACCACTGGATCTTATACCTTTTTCTGCTGGATTGAAAAACTATCAGTTTTTTGTTTTTCATGTAGCTATTAATCAACTGTGATAAAAATCACCTTTTAACCTTCTCTTTGATAAGTTAAACACATTGAGCTCCTTGAGTCCATCATTATAAGACATGTTTTCCAGTCATTCTTGTGGCTCTTTTCTGAGCTCTTTCCAATTTATCAGCTTCTTTCTCGAATTGTAGACCTCAGAACTGGACACTTCATTCTAGTAACGATCAAACCAGTAACAAATACAGAGGAAATATAACTTTCCCAATCCTACTCGAGATTCCTCTTTTCTTACATCCAAGGATCATATTAGTCCTCAATTAGTTGCTCTTCATTAAGGGCCCTGTCCTTTGCAATATACTCCCCCATCTAAAATAGCCCTCACTCACTGATGTTCACAGACAATCATCTTTTGGGGATGAGGAATTTTTTTGATGGGTGATGTTTATTGTGGGTTGCATATTTATTTATGTGGTCTGATTTTATTTGAGGTCTGTTATATATAGTGTGATGCACCTGTTTCTCTTCTATGTATATAATTGTGCTATCAATAATCTTCAGAGGTATTAAGGGTGTAAGATATGTGGCTCTTTGTGGTTTGGTTTTAAATATCTAAATAAATACAAACAAACTTCACTTGTGCCAGTGCTACACAGAAAAACAGCTGGGAAATTTCAGTGGTATAAATTAAATGTCTGGGGTGAGTCAGAAAATAGGTGCAGGCAGACAAGTAATTTAATGTGGACAGGTTTGGCCTAATCTTGAAAAGTGCTAAACACTCTGACACTAATTACATTCAGCAGATGATGTGTGTGCTCAATACCTCTGAAATTCAAGCCCTTGCTATGCAATAGAAGTGTAACAAACTAAGGGGGGATGAAAGTGAGTGGGAACAGGAAAAGCAAATAATAGGAGAGTGGAAGATATGCTGGGGATGGGGATGAGTTTTTTATCCTTCTCCTTCCCATTGTTTGATTTTTCTACAATGTTCCCCAGTATTATATAGTTTCCATTTCATTTTACATGTTCACTGAATTTCAAACTAGTTTATTTGCCTTATCACTTACATGTAAGTTATATCAATGTATGTATATTACATCACCATTTAGATCACTGCTGAATTTGATCCAGAAACTTACACAGCCCTTTCAACTGCTTATGCCACAATTAATTTGATCCAGTAACTTTCATTCCAAGGTGAAATGCAGGCACTTTCCTAGGATTTCTGCTACATATGACTTTTCTGGAACAGAATGAGTGAGGCTCCCTTGTTTACTCACCTTTGTCTTCCTGCTAGGCATTACTGGGATCAAATTTCCTCAGATAAAACCTAAAGTTGCTTCACAAAACTTGGCTTCCAGAAACATCATTTGATTGCAGTATATGACCTGGGGTAGAGTTTAGGAATAAATGAGTACTCTGCACAAATCTTTCAAAGATGTCTGCCACCATTCAGTTAGTGCCAGGAATTCCTCATGTGACCTCTCTTTGACCCAGTCAGATAAATGCTAGAGTGGACAGCATAGGTCAAAATAAGTTATGCACTCAGGAACTGCAGAGACTATACCAGGCAAATAACACCATTGCATGCCAATCAATCCTGGATCTGTAAAACTGTAAATCTTTTTGTTCATTTCATTTAAAAGTTGCAGATGTACAAAAAAGAAATAAGATAGGAAGTAAGTGCCAAGCACAATGAATGCTGACAACCCTGTCTAACTCGTTAGTGCCTTTGAGAATTGCTTCAAGTGCCACTAAAAGAACTAACTCAGTCTTTTGGGAAGAGGCATTGTCCAACAGTTACTTGGATTTTTGTAGGCAGTAATCAATAAAGGTTTGTAACCTGTGAGGCTGCAACCTGTGTCAAATTTCTTTACATTTAATAGAAACCCTGAAAGCCCTCAAAGGTGGAGGCAAACACATCTTCATATTGACAAATGCTAAATACACCGTATGTGAGCATTCTGTTTACAGTGGGTGCCTTAGTGCTTGGGAGAAATGTGAGTCATGTTAACTGGAAAGAGAACATAATAAATAGGCAATTAAATGACTGCAGAATAATCAGTCAACAAAGTGAGGAGAACTGGTTTCTTTCTTTATTTACTAGATTTTTGATTTAAGTTACATTTTATTGTATCACTTATGTGGCGTTCCAATATGTCATACTGACATACGATGAGATGCAAGATACATAACGTGATACAACAAAGTAACTGCTAAAATCTGCTTTATTTCCTTTTGGTATGCAGCATATGTCCTTTGATAGGGCATTTGTGTGACCCTATGGAGATAGTGCAGCAGTATATATTGCAGCTTTCTTTAAATTAATGAGCCCATTTCTAAATTTATAATCAGGAAATGCATTTGAGAGATGTATACCAGCTAGAATTAGATAAAATGATTAGCTAATATTTGGTCACTATTTCTGACAGATGGTTGACCAGTTGAAAGATGAAGATATTGTGAAGGGTTCGGTCACAGAGACCCCTTGGAACTATCACCTGATGTGCTAGAATTACCTCTGAGCCCATTTTTCCCTGTCAGAGCTCCAGAACCTTGCCTTGTTGAGTCAGACACGCTGGCTTGCTGCAACACAGACACAGGTCTGGTCCATGCCCCCAAAGCTGCAGGCTTTAACCAAAAACTGCTCAGCAGGCCACCTATCTCCAGCATCCAGACATCCAGCTCCCAAGGTGATCCAAACCCCAAATAAATCCATTTTACTCTGTATAAAGTTTATACAGGGTAAACACATAAAGTTTCCACCCTCTATATCACTAATAGAGAGATATGCACAGCTGTTTGCTCCCCCAGGTACAGGGTGACCAGACAGCAAATGTGAAAAATCAGGACAGGGGATTGGGGGTAATAGGAGCCTATATAAGAAAAAGACCCAAAAATCTGATCTGTCCCTATAAAATTGGGGCATCTGGTCACTCTACCAGGTATTAATCACTTATGCTAGGTTAATTAATAAACAAAAGTGATTTTATTATGTATAAAAAGTAGCATTTAAGTGGTTTCAAGTAATAATAGACAGAACAAAGTAAGTTACCAAGCAAAATAAAACAAACACACAGGTCTAAGCCTAACACCTTAAGAAACTGAATACAGGTAATTCTTACCCCCAGAGATGTTCCAATAAGCTTCTTTCACAGATTAGATTCCTTCCTAGTCTAGGCCCAATCCTTTCCCCGGTACAGTTCTTGTTAGTTCCAGCTCACGGGATAAGTAGGAGATTTCTCATGACTGACAGGCCCTTTGTTCTGTTCCACCCCCTTTTATACATTTGGCACAAGGCGGGAATCTTTTGTCTCTCTTGGTCCCCACCCCATCTTCTAAATGGAAAAGCACCAGATTTAAGATGGATCCCAGTATCATGTCACATGGTCACATGTCCTGTGAGACCGCTAGTCTCCATTCTTCCAGGGATGGTTGGCATGTACGCCAGAATGTTTGCAAGTAAACAGAGCCATTTACATGTGATTGATGCTGAAGCACCCTTAATGGCTTCCATTTAACATGTGTACATCAGTAATACAAGTTTCTATCTTATTCTTCTAACTCCAAACATAGAAATAATACATGCAAACAAATGGGATGAATACACTCAATAGATCATAAGCTTTGTAATGATACCTTACAAGAAATCTTTTGCATAAAGCATATTTCAGTTAAATTATATGCACCCTCATTAACATATTTCCATAAACATATGGAGTGCAGCATCACAGATATATTAGATGCACAGTATATATTGTGAATATACATATACTGGATCCATTTTTCAGAGTAGCACAAACATGAATAACAGTTTTTTTACACAGGTATTAATTTACTGTACTTTATCTATTACGGGCCTGCTACAAAGTCTATTCAAGTCATCCATTATCAAGATTGATTTCAATGTACTTTGGATCAGGCCCAATTTGAGCTCAGTTTTTATATATGTGGTTTGTCAGTACTTTGTATATAATTTGAATCCTTTCTATCCACAATCATTATCCAGTATAATCCTAGTTCTACCAGGGACTCCCTGAGAGATCTTAGGCAAGTAACTTCATCTCTCTGACTGTGTTTCCCCATTTGTAAAGGGCAGGGAGGGAGATTATGACCATTGTGAACATGTACTATTTGTACAGTGCTTTGAATATTTGAATAATTTATTACATATTCTATTGCTTACTCAATTTTTACTCAATCCTTAGTTCTAAATACTTGTGTGGACCAAGAAAAATAAAAGTCAATGAACTTGGGTAAAGCACATTATTTAGTATTTATAACATGGCACAGTGAAGCATCTCTGGATAAATCCCAAGAGTTGCTGAGAACCTGCTTTCCCATGGACTTTAACAGGAACTGCAAGAGCTCATCCTCTTTCAGTATATGTCTCTCTCCTTGACAAAACAATTTCAAAGAGCAGGAAAATAGTTTAGAAAGTTGGAATTAAAGCCCTACCATTTGATGCAAAACTACTTGGTGTAAAAAACCCATTTGTTTAGAGGACCTTTCTACAGCAAGCCTGGAGGTAAATATTCCCATTTCTCATTAACCTGAAAAAGTCGGTGGCCCTGGGGGGATGGTAGAGCTTAAAAATATAAAGCATTTTTTTTCCTTTCAAGACAGCATATAAAAGCAAAAAGGTAACATCAACCTACTGTAGATGAAGGACATTTATTGATCTCACATTACTGATATAATATGGTAATTCATCAATGTAACAATAACAATAGGTATATCAGTTTCAGCTAAGCTGTATTTGTGACTGACCTTGTATTAAAATATATTTAAAGTTCATTTTAGAGTTTACACTTGCATGTACACTCTGTGGCTCCTGTTCTAAATATATTCAGCTCTATTCCTTGTTTCTGCTGCCCATAATTTCCACTCTTCAAAGTCAAAACCCTTCCCTATTCTTATCACCGAGAGCGGAATTTATAAAATAGGAGACAGCACAGCTTTTAAACTATTGATAGAAGAAACCAGCTGTGGTTAAAAGGAGCCAGAATGTGCAGAAATGCAGATGAGACACAGCTGCAAAACTTGGACATAGATTTCTAACAATTTAAGGTTTTTTGGAGCTCTCTAGCAAAGAAGCAATATTACTGAAATTAACAGGTAGACAGTGTTCCAGAAAAAAATAACCATGCTCAGGGCAAATAGAAGGCTCATGGCCAAAGAAGAAAATTGGCCAAATAATGACTAAAAGAGATATAAGTATTTATAATTACTTGCAAGGTTAGGCTCTCTTCAATGCTATTTGTCCAGTTATCAACTAATTTTTGCATCCATGTCCTTGTTAAATGTCATATAATAGCAATAATACTGCTATGGCTGAAATAATCTTTAGTCAAGATTATTCTCACCAGTACTTTTACTCAAAACCCCTTCATAAGGAGTCCACCTGATTGTTGCACCTATAACATTAATTCAGTAATCTAAAATTCAACCTATGCCTCTTCAGAGAAATGTCCAGAAATTTAAGATGCAAGCTGCATAAAATAAGTTGTATAAAATTATTGAGCGCATGTGAATAGCCCTATAAGATACAGGGCAATAGCGAAATAGGCTTTCAGAGACTGAAATAATAGGAAATGCAGAACAGGTGAAGTTAAGGAAAATTCTAAAGAAAATGATGGCTTTTAACTGGAAATGAGACCATTATTAAGAGAGAAATCGTTTGAGTCAAATTCAGACATAGCATAAACAGATCAGTTCCACTCATGTCACTGGAATTTAACCTGCCTTCCCTAGGTCTGAATTTTTACTCTATAGTAAAATGAAACCATCTATTTAATGAACAAATCTTGCCAGACAAACTTGATTGCTTTTTTAAAAAGAATGCAAAGATTATTAGTAGACTAAGGGAATTCAGCAATCACATTATATTTGGATTTTAGTAAAACATTTGACATTGTCCTACAAACTCTTAATTGGAAAAAATAATTCAAATCAGTTTGGAGAGTAACACTGTGATGCGGTTTGAAAAGAAATGGTAAAGAAAGAGTAATTATAAATAGAAACATCTAGAGAAATAATACAAAAGACACAGTGGAAACAACATAGTTGGAAGCTGCTTGACATGCAGTAATGAGAACTGGGGCTCTGAGGCAATAATGAACAGTATATTAGCCTGATTTTATAATGTGATATGGCTGTAAAAAAAAGGCCTATTTTCAACATCAGATTTAAAGACCTCATGTAACACTGCAGAGTTGTAATAATCCTTGCCTATACATCTCCTTTGTGACTGGATCCAATATTTACGTTGGTTTTTGGGTTCCATGCTATCACAAAGATATTGACAAATTTGGAGGGAGATAAGAGAGAAAAGCAGCAAAAAAAGTGTAGAGGACTGGAAGAAATCAGCTGAGGAAAGACTAAAAGAGCTAAACACATGTAGCTTGCTTAGGGAAAATTAATACAGTGGAGGCACAGATGGGGGAATGGTGGACTAACAATCTACAATCATTTAAAGGATTATTCAGCATTGTGCTCAAGGGCATAATGATGAGTAATGGGTTGAAATTAAAAGACTATTTAAAGAAAAAAATGTAGATGTCCTGACAATCAGACTTACTAAGATGTTCAATAACTTCCCAAGACAACTGGTGGAGGCCCATCACTTGAGAATAAAATTAAATCTAGAGTGCACAAAACATTAATAATTATATTGTGGGAAATAATAATATGGTGTCTAATAGGTCTCTTTCATTACTATCTCCTATGAATCCTATGGAAACAAAACTGGGTTACCACAATTGAACTTTTTTCTAAGAGTAAAGAAAAGTTTCATTAACTTTATGTCTAACGTTTCATGTGAGTTGTATAGAAGATGAGTATATAGAATTCAAAGACAGTTGGGTGGATTCAGCTTTCATTGACTTCAGTGCAGCCATTCCCGATTTGCACCAATGTAATTTGTATCCAAATCTGGTGTTATTTGGATGTGTGTATTGTAAAAGTGTAGCAGAAATAGTGAAATAAAGAAACTCTATGCAGGAATTATGTCTGCTAGAAACATGCTATATTGTAATTACAGATTTAATAAAATCCACATATGGGCAGCCATTTATCCTGTAGAGTTTTGTTGCTGGTTTTGGGTTGTTTTCCCAGTTGAGGTAAATCCTGCAGGAGTGCAATGGAATAAATATGGGCTCCATTTCTGATATAATAGAGTTAGGGTGATCAGATGTCCTGATTTTATAGGGACAGTCCCAATTTTGGGGTCTTTTTCTTATATAAACTCCTATTACCCCCAATCCCTGACCCAATTTTTCACATTTACTGTCTGGTCTCCCTAAATACAGTACTAGCAAAGTACGATCATATCACTGGGTTGTTAGAAGCCACTTTTTTCTCCATATACTGAAAGAAGGCAACTACTGCAATAAATCACCTTTTCTCAGTGTAGCAAGACCAATACGTGTATGAAGTCAAATGCATCATAGCAAATGCCACACAAAATGCGGCTTCTACCCCATGAGACACAACTGCTATATATTTTGCCATTTTCGATCCAACTTTGTATCATTCTAAATTTCTGAAGTGTAAACATATTTGTTTAAGATCTCAACAATGTGTTGATGTTAAAGTTAGATTCGCAATTTTCTTTGTTTTAATGAATTAGTTTATTTCAAATAATCATAATTTAATCTAGAAAACAGAAGCGAGTTCTTCTGAACAGTCCTTACTTCTTGATACATTATGAGGGCCAAATTCTGATTTCCTGACTTCCGTTTAGTAGTACATTTAGTAGATTACAAATAATCTTTAACTACAGTTGAACTACCCATAGAGGAGACCATCAGTGTGAACACTTGCCAATCCCAGACTTGAAAACACCGTGAGTCAAGTCGTAAAAACTCAGGAGATTGACTTAAATAGTGCAAGATTGTTTTTAAAAAAAACAACAAATGTAGGCTTCTTTTTATTTGCCTTTCATTTCCGGGTTTCCAGGATGCATGGCAATAACATATTCCAGCTTCCCTCTGTGACCATGAGGACTAGAAACTTGCTTTTTTATTTAAATGGAAGCTGATATTCCCGTGTATTCATGCAACATCAGAAGTTTGGACTTCGAGGAAAACTTCACCTACTGTAAGATTCATGATACAGTTGTGGTAGTCTGAAACACTGCTTCCAGAATCAGACCCAAAGTGATTAAATATTCAACAAAGCAAACATAAACTTTCTATTCTACTCTTGCATGAATGTTTGAGTACAATTTATTATGTTAATCTTTCCTCATGTTCTTGTAATCTGTTATCCTCTTTATAGTGTACATTACAAACAAGTTTGATTATTTTGAGTGAGATTTTCAAACATGTTCAGCATTTCCCTAACAGAAAACAGAGCTAGGCAATACTGATCATATTTGCAAATCCTACCCTTCAACTATATTTGCTATTTACATTCCATAGTAACTCATAAGACAAGTTCAAACAAAATTTGTTAAAACTAATTTATTTCCATCACTGATCATTACCTTTAGGAATTGCAAGATCACTGTCATTTCAGGGAAAACATCTTGAAGATATACTCATCAAATTATTTCTACTGGTATGATTAAAAGCAAAGATGCGGTCCTCAACATATGTGCATTTATTCTTTATCTTTTCCCTAACAAAGCAATAATAGAATCATAGTCCTGTAGGACTGGAAAGGACCCAGAGAGGTCATCAAATCCAACCCCATGCACTGAGGCAAGATAAAGTAAACCTAGACCATCCCTGACAAGTGTTTGTCCAACATATTCTTAAAAACCTGCAGTGATGTCCAACCAGAGCTTAACTACCCTGATATATTAATTTGAAAGTTTTTCCTAATATCTAACCTGAATCTGCAAATTAAGCCCATTACCATCCTTGGACATACAGAGTAATTGATCACCATCTTCTTTATAACAGCTCTTAACATATTTGAAAACTAAACATGTCTAGTTTTTTAACCTTTCCTCATAGGTCAGGTTTCCTAAATATCTTACCATTTTTGTTGCTCTCCTCTGGACACTCTCCAATTTGTCCACCTCTTTCCTAAAGTGTTTCAGAATTAGATACTGTACTCCAGCTGTGGCTGCATCAGTGCTGAGAAGAATGAGACAATTACTTCCCCTGTCTTACACACAACATTCCTGTTAATACATCCCACAATAATATTCAGCTTTTGAAAGCTGCATCACATTGTTGATTCATATTCAACTTGTGATCCATTATAAGCCCCAAATCGTTTTCAGCACTATTATCATATACCCAGTTATTCCCTGTTTGGTTTTTCTTTCCTACATATACTACTTGTCTCTATTGAATTTCATCTTGTTGAATTCAGACTTATTCTCTAATTTTTCAATGTCATTTTGAATATTAATCATGTCTTCCAGAGGGCTTGCAACCCTTTCCAGCTTGATGTCAGATGCAGATTTGATAAGCAGACTCTCTACTCCAGGATGGGCAACCTTGGCACATGGCCCCCCGGGTAAGCACCCTTGGTGGGCCTGTCTGGTTTGTTTACCTGCCACGTCTGCAGGTTCGGCCGATTGTGGCTCCCACTGGCCATGGTTCGCCACTCCAGTCCAATGGGGGTTGCAGGAAGTGGCAGGGGCCAACAAGGGTGCTTACCCTGGGGGCCGCATGCCAAGGCTGCCGATCCCTGCTCTACTCCATTATCCAAGTCATTAATGAAAATATTGAGTAGTACAAAACCCAGGACTGACCCCAGAATACCCCACTAAATATGCCGTCCCCATTTGACACCAACCGTTGAAAACTATTCTTTGAGAATAGTCTTTCAACCAGTTATGCACCCACCTTATAGTAATTTAATCTAGACTGTATTGTCCTAGTTTCCTTGTGAGAATATCATGTGGGATGGTGTCAAAAACCTCACTAAATTTAAGGTATATCATGTCTACTGCTTCCTCCTATCCGCTAGGCTGTTAATAAAGGACAAATCTGGTTTAGCATGATCTGTTCTTGACAAATCCATGTTAGCTCTTCCTTATAACCTTATTCTCCTCTAGGTTTACATGATTTTTTAATGATTTGGTCCCATATCTTTTCAGGTATTGAAGTTAGGCTGAATAGTTCGTAATGCCTTAGTCCTCTTTGTTCCTCTTTTTAAAGATAGGCACTATGTTTGCCCTTTTCCAGTCCCCTGGGACCTCATCATCCTACATGAGTTCTTGAACATAATTGCTAATGGTTCTGAGATAACTTCAGCCAGTTCCTTAAATACCCTAGATTAATTTCATCTGTCTCTGCTAACTTCAATACATCTAACTTATCTAAATATTCTTTAATATTCCATACTTTCCCTATTATAACTTGCATTCCTTAGCCCTTGTTAATATTTTGAGTATTTGATCACCTTTTTTTAGGGAAGACTGAAACAAACTCGGTGTTAAACACTTCAGCATTCTTGATGTTATCAGTTATTAGCTCTCCTTCCCTGCTAAGTTGAGGATCTACACTATCCTTCATCTTTCTCTTGCTCCTAATGTATATAAACAATTTCTTATTCTCTTTTATGCCCTTGCTAGCTGTAAATCTTTGTATGCCGTAGCCTTTCTGATTTTGTCCCTACACACTTGTACTATTCTTTTGTACTCTTCCTTTGCAATTATTCCATGTTTCCACATTTTGTAGGAACCGTTTTTGATTTTCAGGTCATTAAAGAGCTCCAATGGTCCACAATGGCCTCTCACAGTTCTTCCTATCTTTCCTTTGCATCTGGATAGTTCGCAGATTTGCCTTTAATATGGTCTCCTTAAGAAACTGCCAGCTCTCCTGAACTCCTTTATCCCTTAGATTTTCTTCACATGGGGCCTTACTTATCAGTTCTCTGACTTTGTTAAAGGTCTGATTTTTTGAAGTCTATTATCCTTATTCTGCTGCTCTCATTCCTTCTTTTCCTTAGAATCATGAAATCTATCATTCAATGATCACTTCCACCTTCAGATTGCAACCTATTCGCCCAGTTGATCAGAATCATGTTTAAAATGGCTTTCCCCCTGGCTACTTCCTCCACTTGACATACATTCCAAGACTTCTTTGAAATATTATGTTTTGTCATATTACTTTATCAACTTTTCCAACAGATGTTTGGTAAAGTCCCCCATTACTAACTGGTATTGCATTTTAGATATTTATGTTCATTAGATATTTCTGTTCCAGAAATGCCGCATCCACTTCCTCTTCCTGATTTGGGGCTCTATAGTACTCCTGCCATGATATCATCTGTTTTTTCTCCTTTTATCTTCACCCAGAGACTTTCAGCTGGTCTGCTACTGACCTCCTTCTGGACATCAGAACAAGCGTGTCTATTTTTGATGTACAATGGAAGACCTCCTCCCTTTTTCCTCACCTGTCCTTCCTGAACAAGCTATACCCCAATATACCAATTTTCCAGTCATGAGACTTTCCCATAAAGTCTCTGTGATGCCAATTAACACATAATTTATTGTATTACTAATCATTCTAATTCTTCCTGTTTATTCCCCATACTCCTAGCATTTGTATATAGGCATCTAAGATATGGAGTGGATTCCCACCTTGAATTCCCTCTTGCTAACTCTGTGACCTCATTGTAATTTTCCATGTCCCTTCCCACCGCCATGTGCTAGCCCCCTGTTAAGGTCACCTTTTATACTTATTTGTGGATTTAGTCACACAAATTTTAGTCACACAAATTTAGTTATCTGTCCCTTTTGAACCTAATTTAAAGCCCTGCTCACTAGGTTGGTGAGTCTTTGCATGAGGATGTTCTTCCTCTTCTTGGTCAGGTGGACTTCATCTCTTCCCAGCAGACCTCCTTTCTGGAACAGCATCCCATGGTCAAAGAAGCCAAAGGTCTCCCATCAATACTATCTGTGCAGCTGTGCATTCATCTCTGGAATGCAGATGTCCCTTCCTGTGCCCTTACCCTCAACCAGGAAGTAATCTCTTTTGCTGTCATCAGGACTGCCCAAACTACCAAACAACAAAATGCATCATTTTCTTTTTGAGTTCATCTTTGAGAGAGAGGGATAACAAAGCCTTTCTATACAGAAAACGAAGTCAGTTTTGTTCCATTGTGTGATAAATGCAGCTTCTCAATACCAGCCATACTCATTTTATATAATCAAATTGATTGTCGTAGAATGTCAATTGGTGGTTAAATAAGCAGTCGTTGGTTAGTGATTTCAGGTACCTGTTCAAAAGTACAGATCAGAAAACTGAATCCAAAGCATGAATTTCTCTTACAAAAATATTCCAGTGGTCTAAAGTTAGATGTTAGGCAATAACTAAGTTCTAATTACGTAACTACTGACAATGTCTTGCCTTTCTGTGGAGCATAAGAATATTTTTTGGTACCAAAATGTGATCATATGACACAATGTAATATCCAAGTAATTCTCCTAGATGCCACCCCAGATCTTAAACACATACATTTCTTTATTTTTTGTTAACAGGATTTGTGTATGTGTACATCTCTTGTATTCTTGTTGAAGAATTTACCCCCAAGAAATTTCATCCTTCTGAATATTTTTTCTAGTTGAAGATAACACAGACATGCTGGCTATATCTAAATTATATGTTGAATAAATGACAATATTTCAATACTGTGGCTGCTGAGCAAAGTAAAAAACATGCCCAAGATTAATTTGTAAGAAATAATACACAAACATATGTATCATCATAAAGGAATATATGTGTGTGTAACATACATGATATAGTAATGACAATTATTCATGAACATTTGGTCATTTTAAAATTATTTCTCTTTAGCTGTGTTTTCACCCTTGTTTGCTTTTCACATATATTTGTGTACATGAAGCTTTTTTCTTTTAATCTGAATGAACACAGAAAACCAGTTTCAATCGTATAGCTGAAATTTCACCTGATCACAAAACAAAATTCATCTGGGACCAAATGGATTTTTCAGGGGTTGGTGGTAAATCAGCAGCTATTGTAGAAACAATTTTGAGGGACTGTGGCTTGTGAGTGAAGAAGAAAAATAGGTAACAGGTTAGCAAGCCTAAAGGATGAAAGAGAGGCTGGAAAGAAGGGAAATAGGGGAGCAAATGAGAGGGGCATGGACAAATAGCATATTACTGGATCTCTCTGGCATTTAATATGGTTGACCAACACACATTCCTGTCCTGCCTTAGATGTAGCTGAAGTGAATTGGTAATAGGATACTAGGGGAAAATAGGCATGGATCACTTGATAATTGCCCTGGTCTGTTCATTCCCCTTGAATCATCTGGCATTGGCCATGGTCAGAAGACAGGATACCAGGCTAGATGGACCTTTGGTACCATGTGATGGACCATGTGATGGACCAGAGTCACAAACTACATACAAGAATCAGAGGGGTAGCTGTGTGTTCAAACTGGATAGTCCCTACGAAAAAGGATCAAGGGACACAAATCAGATATCAGGAATGGCAATATACAAAAACCTGTAGGAGAACACTTCAATCTCCCTGCACACACCATGAAAGACTTAAAGGTCAGCATTTTGCAGCAAAAAAACTTTAAAACCAGACTGCAAAGAGAAACTGCAGAGTTGCAATTCATTTGCAAATTTGACACAATCAGTTTGGGACTGAACAGAGATATTGAATGGCTAGCTAACTACAAGAGCAGTTTCTCTTCTCTCGCTGTTCACACCTCCAATTCAGCTGCTAGAGGAATACCTCACCCTCCCTGATTAGAGATAACAGCTGGTTCAGCCTCATTGGACCCACCCTGTTATCTTTAACCTGGCTCTTGCCTACCTATTTATACCTGCCCCTGGATTCTTCCACTGCATGCATCCGATGAAGTGCATATTGGCCCACGAAAGCTTATGCTCTAATACTTTAGTTAGTCTTTAAGGTGCCACAGGACTCTTTGTCCAAACTACATACAGCTCTATATTTCATTAGAATCAGATACTAACCATACCATCTACCAACTATCCCAGGACTTGGGATCCATCGTACTTGGATGAAGAATGTCAGGAAGAAGTTAAACCTCTGCAAGTCAGAGGTTAAGTTAGACTGAAGATAGAAGCACATTGAAGGTGTCCCCATGTCATCATTCAAATCAAGGCTCTCTGCTTTCCAGATGTCAAGGTGATCCACAACTTTGGGAACCTCAGAAGTTCTTGCTACTGCTGTAAACCCCTGTAGCAAAAGCTACTAAAAATAGCCTTTCCTATGTAGGCCTGGCCTGAAGACTACACCTTCTAGTAGCGGTCTCTGATTTAGTCATACTGATTGATTCAGCTGCAGCCACTAAGCAGTTCATTATACCTAACAATCAAGCCATCAACCTTGAAAAAGTTCTAATAATTGAACATCTGGCTATTTTTATGAGTCTGGGGACTAGTAAGGTTGTATTAAATATGGGCTCTATCTGTAAAGCCTTTCTTCTTGTAGAACTATGGAAATATCAAACATCTACAATTTGAAAATGCTGCATGTGCTGCAAGATGCCAGAACACTTTACATGCTATTTATGAGCTTCCAGATTTATATGTAGGTATATAATTACAATATATTAGGTATGCCTTTTTTAATAATGTGACATTACTTCATTATGAATGATAAATAACATCCTTTAAATATGTCACCTGCTGATTTTATCTGCCTAATGGCCAAATTGAAACATACCAGGCTAAGAAGTTCAGAGTGGTGTAGATCTAAAGATATATGAAACAGTCTGGACAGCTGTTAGACAATTAGAATGTTTTCTATATCAGCCCCATTATACAATTTTTATGTAATGATTAAATAGATTTTGAACCTTATACATAGTGAAGTTTTCACTTTGCTGTTAGTGCTCTCATAATTTACTGTGGTCTCATAGCTGTTAGTGGTCTCATATTTACTGTGTACAAAGCCTATTAACATACAAAAGTAAGGAAAGCAGTTACATCATTTAATTTTTAAAACAGGAGTAAGATACTCCAACTATGGTGTTTTAAATAAGATATTCCAGATACTAAAATAATTCTTCTTTTTGCCGGAAGTATGCTATAATCAGACAGAAATCTATCATATTGTATTGCTTAGCTATAGAATGATCATTGAAAAGTTTACTCTTGAATACTTTAACTTATCCTCATCATTTTAGACAGTAAGTAGATGTTTTGTTCCTACCAAGGGAAAGACATTTTTGTTACTTCCTTTTTCAAAATAGCTATTAGGAGACAATGTCTCTGATGATGGGTAATGGGCTATATAGTCTTTACTATACAAGTTTTTAGTTCAAATCCAACCCAGTATGTTGGTGATTTAAAGGTGTTTCCAGTTCCTGGTCTTTGGAATTCTTTCCATAATGTGGATTAAAACCAGTGTTTGTGGATCTCAGTCTGGCATATTTCATAATCAGGACACTGAAGACATTAAAATAAAAAAGTAGAAGGAAATAAGCTGTGATTTCCATTCCATTCCTTCAACTCAGCAAAATGATCAGCAATCTCTTGTCCAGTCTCTTATGAGAAGACCATCTTGTAAAAAAATCTCTTCAGATTGAAAAAATTCGAGTGATGTTTGCTTCTAACTCTCACTAGTTCCACCTGCTGTAATTTATCTTCACATATTTCATCCTATATTTTGAGCAATTATTGATTCATTATTCACCCACTAACATTACTTGATGCTTTGTGATTTAATACAAATTTCCTTGGACTAAATAGTTCTGAAGGACTTAAGTAGTTACATCATTGTGTTAAATTCCCTCAGCTCATTTTTATTGGGAGATATGGCATTAGTGATTTTGGCAACCTAAGCAGAGTTCAGCTGAGTAGCATTGAGAGAAAGTCTAAATATTCTTGAATAAGAATATTATTAAGACAGCCTTTGACAGATTTTTTCATTTCTACAAAATGAATTACTATTCTTAGTTCTTTAAGTTTGATCCTTTGTATAACCAGCAAACATTGATCTTACAAAGATGACATGCGAATTCAGTAGGACTACCCATACGTATAGGCAGGAGTAGAGCTTAAAGTTCATTTTTTGGGTGAACATACTATGTTGCCTCAGGTAAATAAATTAACTTTTCTGTGCCTGTATTTAATTATCTTCAAAATGGGGTAAAAAACTTGACAACTTCCAGTCATGTTTGGGGCTTAGCTAATCATTTGTAAGTGTCTTCAAGTCTTTGGAGTAATCAAAATGAAAAATAGTGGGTTTTTTCTTAAATCCCCTTAGCAACTAGTATTCTGTGAACTGTCAATTTTACTTCCTGAAAAATTTTACACCTGAACCATAACAAAAACTTTGCAAATTAAATGCCACCCTCTTTTACTATTCTTCCACTTCATATATTAATTGAACCTTTATCAATTGTTCAATCAACCATGACTTGTAGTAACTCTTAATAGGAGCAACTAGCTGAAAAACTATATTTCTTTTAGAGAAATATCAAAATTTTCTGTGTATACCAGCTAAATGGCTAGCTCTTAATAGACATTAAAGATTACAGTTCATATTCTGTTATATCCAGTTTAATGAAGAACCAAAATCCAATTATTAGAGGTGAAAGGACTGATGTACACCTGTGGAATGAAAGGACAATAATCAGAGAATGAGCTTGAAAAACACAGTGTGGGGAAGACGTAGAGGGAAATACCAGGGTAGACTTGGCAAACTTTCTGTATCAAAGTAAACAGCGTACAGTGACCATGAGTGGGGCAGCTCTACAGAAAAATGTGGAGACTATGTGTTTTAAAAGTTGCATGCAGTGTTGTTATAGCCATATTGATCATAGGATATTAGAGAGACAAGGTGGCTGAAGCTGGACCAACTTTCCTGGTCCAATAAAAGATATTACTTCAGTCACCTTGTCTCTCATTTTAAACATTGACAGAAATTGTTAATTAGAAAGGAACCTTAAATAAATTAGAGAGGAAATTTAAATAAAAAGGATTGTTTGAGAAGATTAGTATAGTTCACATTACAACCTAATATGCCAACACTGGTCTACCAAAGAGGGAATTTGGGATGACTAAACACATTTTCCCCCCACTTATTTGTGGCATGATAACAAAACCTATTGTGCTAAGCAGACTTGTATCAATTCATTGTACAAAGTTCCATGGCTATAGGCCACTTAAGGATTCCACCTAATGCTAGAAAAAACTGCCTGGTGGCCAGGTCACCCAGCTTTGTCCAGTAACAGGGACTGTTGTAGCACAGGCCTGTACTCCCTTGCAGTCAGACAAGGTGCATCTGGTGAGGCCTACCTTGATTTCTCTCTACCCAGGGGCATAAAAGTCAAAACAAACTTCAG
Source organism: Dermatemys mawii (assembly GCA_007922305.1). Classification (NCBI taxonomy): domain Eukaryota; kingdom Metazoa; phylum Chordata; order Testudines; family Dermatemydidae; genus Dermatemys; species Dermatemys mawii. Next base: position 57,364,947 of record ML677334.1, read on the forward strand.
GTATTAAGAATTACCCTCCCCTGGGAGTCTAATTTATTTACAAGATCGCCCACGAAGCACAAACAAAACACTTTACCTCCATTTCCCAGCTGAGAAAACTCAAACAGACCTAGTATCTTTGCCCCCAGCAAGTCTGATATTTGCATCCATTCAAGCTCCTTCTAGGAGAGCATCCTCTGCTAAACTCAGATTTCCTGTTCTAGCATCACAGCTTCTACTTGACTCAAGGCTCCCTACCTTAAGAACACAGCATCTGTCTAACTCCAGCTGTCTAGTTACTCCCCTCCTCCACAGCTTCCTTTCTCTTCTGAAGTCTCTAACTGAGCTGTCACAAGCCTTTTATTAGACCCAGGTGCTTCCTTGCTTAATTGGCTAACAAGTAAACACCTGCCTATTCCCATGTGCAGTTTACAGGATCCTCATGGCCAGTTAGGCCCTAATTCTTCGTGAAAGGCTACCAGCCCCATCACAAGACCATTAATGAAATGGAGGATCTGGCTTGTAGCGTTTTCAGTAAATGGATTTCTATGTAGCTCCTTAAACTGGATATATAGTTATATATGTGGGGTGATATGCAACTAATAAATTATATTTATCACATGGTCCTCCGACTAATTAAATCTCTGCCCCATATCAGCCTTGATTTGGACATCTTCCAACATTCCATACCACTACACATCTTTAACCAGCTGCCTTTTTTTAAAGCTAACTTGAGCAACTCTGAGGCTGGAGGTAGGCATGGAGAGTTCAATATATTCGGACATTAGCTTTGCCCTTTTCACTCAGGTCAAAATGTAAATCTGCTTACAGCAAAAACTGATAATACTGGCTGGCCTTTAACTCATCCACCTTCATGAGTGAAACAATTTTAGCTACTCTCTAAAGCCTTCTTGCTTCTCTGTGTTTTATATTTTTTTTTTTCAATTTGCATTTAGTAGAGGAGGCACAGAGTTTTTGCTTTTGGGGAGTGAAAGCAACTAGGACTCAAAAACAACCTTTAAAAACCTTTCTCCTCCACACATCCTCTTTCATCTTCCTACTATTTTCTCTTCTCTTCTCTGCATATCCTTCCCCCACCCTACCTTTTAAACCTCTCCTTTTGTTCTTTAATCCTACTCTTCCTTCCCCCCTTTTTTCTTCTTTTCATCTCTCTACCTAACCTATCTGACCTCCATTACTGTCATATCTGAGAGCCGCACAATCTTTAATGTATACATCTTTGCATTTATCCTATATTTATCCTTCTGCCTTTCTCTCTTTGCTTCTCTTCCCTTTCTCTTTCCAATTTGCTCTCTCACGTTTACGTTTCATTGATTGTACTCTGATGTTTTTCTCAGATATATGTTGATTTTCTGACCTGTGGAGCTAACCAGTGGAAGGCACCATAAGTCTCAGCACCTGTAGAGCAAAATGCAAAACTTGCCTTTAGCATTTCAGAGATGGCACCTCAGAAATCAAAGCCTAAAGTGTAAAGTTCAACCCCTGCTGACTGAATCAGAGATAAATATATCTTTCTGTGCTTGGTTTAATAGATGTCTGAAATACTCAAATTCCACAGTAGTGGGTGCTGTATAAGACCCAAGATAGAACATCATTGTATAGTATATATACTATTCTTTATACATACATAAAACAGTCCTGCAACGCTTACAATCTATGGGGAAATAATTAAAATACATTATGCATCACAAAATAATTAAAAACCTGAGTGGATAAATAGAATTTATATGGAGATAAACTTTGGGAGCTTGGTGAAATATCTGGACTTTGTGAAGGAGGAAGGAGTTTTGTTAAAAAGAAGTCAAAGACTGCATAAGAAGAGGCATGAGAAAAGGTGACAGAGGATAAGAAGCACAAAAAGGAACAATTAAGAGAGAGCTGTAAAAGATCAAAGGCAATGATAAGGAGGGAAATCAGAAATGTGAACAGTGATGTGACATGGAGCTAAAAGGAAGAGGCTAAAAGATACATGTAAGAACTACCAGTAAACTTGTCATAGCATAGTGTTTCTGGCACTGATATGAGAGCATGTAAGACAAACTGGGGCTTGTCTACATATAAATGTTAATCCAAAATAAGACAGGATATGATTTAAAGCAGATTTCTTTTGGAAGTGAATTAAACTAATTCAGAAAAAGGCACTCTTATCCTGGAATAAGGACATCTATACATGGAGTTATTCAGAAATAGCTTTTCCAGAAAAACTCCCCATGCAGACAAGCCCTTAATATTTCAGATACTGCCCTATCATCCTCAAATGCACATCATGTAACAATTCAGGGACACAGCCCATACAGGTTATTAAATAAATTACAATTACAACTATTTTACATAAAATTATGAGCCACATGTTTAGTACTCTTCATGTGCCAAACTTTCCAAAATTGACTTCTGGTTTTCAATTATAAGTGCTAAGTACTAGTGCTAAGATTGTGAATTTACTCTTGCAAAAGACATCACTTATGCATCTGTGATGACCATCACACAAGAGACTGAACTGGCAACCTCCAAAGCTAAAAACCTGAGTGAGTCTCTACTGTTTGAACTAAAGAATCAAGCTGTCTAGCTGTCTGTTGCTCCAGACCCATACCCTCTGTGGACTGGGCACACAAAAGAACATAAAATATACCAGTAGGTTACTCATACATGCAGACGTTAGAGATCAAAAATGCTTAGTTGTAGGTACACAAATGGATACTGGGTTGATCTTGAAAACTTGCTAATATATGTCTATTGTTATAGCAAGTATTGGATTGTAACTGAACTCAAAAGAGTTAATTAGATTTACTTGTTACATATTTTCTGCTGTATGCCAAAAACTGTGGCTACTCATAAACTAGTAAGCATGCAGAGCTTCCACTATCTCTCCCTAATATCTATTATTAATGTTTTTGTTCATACTAAAAATAATCTTTCAGTGTGGAGAGGGCAAATACAGAATAGTCTGAACTAACTAAAGTGGACTCATTTCCTACTTCCAAACAGAAAAATAAAAGAATAACTCCCTTACTCTTCAAGATATATAAACTCAAATATGACAAAAATTGTGTGGCCTAAATATTAGATTATAGATAGAATTTTCTGCACCTGTTCAACATTCAGTACAATACATCCAGTAATGTAAATCTAGTAATAGAGAGAAAGATGTATGATTATCTGTTCTGTACACTCAAATGTACCCAATTACAAGGTACATCAGTCATCCCATACAGTAAAGTAATGTAATCTAGTAATAGAGAGAAAGATGTATGATTATCTGTTCTGTATACTCAACTGTACCCAATTACAAGGTACGTAACTCATCCCATACAAATCTGATGCACTCCCTATTTATTATGGTAAATTACTGACATAAGAAATGCTATATCATAAAACTAATGGTATAGAAAATCAGTGTTAGAGAACTGAATCTTGTGTTTCAATCCTTCAGCTATAAAACAGCATGTATCTTATTTTGGACCTGATCCTGCCATTTTTCGATTAACCGGGATATGCATAGAGAAACAATCCTGCACATAGTACTCAACCCAAAAACAGATACACAATTACTTCAGCAGTCTTCCTTGACAATGGATGATGTGCCCTCTTACTTCAGGGCAATGAGTGCCTAATTGTAGTCCTAGATTATATTAAGAGGCAGTACATGTACATGAGGCTTTTGAGAGGATCAGTGATGACACTTGGATTGAAGTGTCTTTAGTATGCTAGTGGCAAACAATTTTATATCTCCATGTCTACTGATGGTACTGGAGCTGTCTATTTCATTGCTCAGTGGCTGAGGTGTGGGGCATGAATGAGGGTCATCTGACTGAGATTCAGACAGAACAGAGGTGATACTGGTTGGAGCCAGAAGATGTCAGGGGTTATTTCTCTCCCTTCAACTGAAGGTGTGTGCCTGCCTCTCTTTGATCAGACTTGCAATCTAATGGTGTGGTTAGACTCCCATTGCACCTGGAAAATCAGAAAATAGCAACAACCTAGTGGCCCTTTTTCTATCTATGGACAGGTAGGAGGTTTCACTAGTTTCTTCTGGATGAGGATCTTGCTACTGTCATCCATGCATTTGACACCTTGAGACTAGGCTACTGCAAAGTGCTTTATATGGGGCTACTTCTTAAATTATTCGGAAACTACATTTGACACAGAATTCAGTAGCCTGTTTCTTTAAAATTGATGGAATACTGTAGGAGAATGTAATGAACTGACTTCTTGAGCTATCAAGGATCACTAGAAGTCAGCATCAAGGGTCTGCAGGGTAGGCAATAATAATTGATATGTTAACAGGAGTTTTCTGTTCTTAGCAAGTCAACCCAAGTCAGTATTTAATTTATATGTAAAGTATAGTGAATACATTGGATATATGCACTCGATTTTCAAAATGAAACATGTAGAATTAGACAACAATGGCAATTTACATGGGAATATACTCAATTTTGTCTGCACTTAAGTTAAGTGCCCGCTAAAATGAGATATACAATAGTAGCACATTTTGGCAAATAAAGCTGCACATGTTTAATTTTGAAACTTAGGTCCTGACTCTATATAACCTATTTCTAAAATACTTTTTCAGATTAGCTTATATAGAATGTAGCCCAGTGGGCTAGCATACCTCTATTATATTCACTGCTTTGCATTATAATGTGATTTATTATATTTAGCAGTAATGCAAGGAACCTACAGACTTGTATCCTGTAAGACATTGGCTTCAGCAATTAGCATGAGGCTTGAAGCCTACGAACATAAGGAAGAGGGAAGAACCCCTCCACACACTGAATATTAGACATGGTAACATCAGTGTAACATATTATAAAAGTGGCATCCCAGCCTTTGGGCAGTAATAGAGAGAAAGATGTGGCCCTTGGGAAGGGCCTGAATGATGGCAACTGGTGAAGACGAGGAAGGTGATAGTGATGAGGAAAATAAGGGGGAAC
>ML677334.1:57370277-57437432 GCA_007922305.1 Dermatemys mawii
ATTAATACATGTAGCAAAGTCACATGCAATCCAACTAATAAATAATCTTATCAATATTAATAATAAATAATAATTATATTATAATTATAGTTATTATTTTATTAATAATAAATAAATAAATAATCTAAATAATAAATAATTATTTATTTACAAATATAGAAGTGCTCCTATAGTGTGAATGTTGCACTTGTTCACACTTGTCTTCTCAACTGTATAATAATTTTAATAATGCTGGGCCTGATCTTGGGACAAGAACGTATTAACCCTTAAGATGGTAACTGGGGATTCTTATTCATAATTTAAAGATCAGGCTACAAGGATGTGATCATACAGTTTATATTTTGTACTCCTTAATCAGGCAGGGCTTCCAATTTACTTCAATGGGAGCTTTGCCTGAGTAAAGACTGCAGGAACAGGCACTTAATATTGAAAAGATTCAGCAAGATAACTTCTAAAGTTTGAACTCCCTTTTGTTAAAAGGCATGTATTAAAAATATTCAAGAGGTCTGTAAAATGAGATATCAACATTAGAACTCCAAATAGTAACTACAGATGACAGTGATAATATTTTAATAGCTGCTATGTAAGATCTTGAGGAATTTCAAAGATATTAGGTGAAAACCTTTCAGTTATAGGCAGCATATATTTAAATACTGCCATTGCATAATTTTGAAGAATAAGTCACCATCCCACTCAAGTACTGAAATCTAAAGCACAGATTTACAATTTTCATTCTGATTTCTGTTAATGAGGCCTGGTCTACACTGTACATCTCTCAGAGGTGTGAAAAATCCACACTCATGAGACATAGCTATACTAACAAAAGCCCCAGTATAGACAGTGCTAGGTCAACAGAAGAATTCTTCCATCAACCTACCTACTGCGTCTCAAAAAGGTGGATTACCTATGCCAACGGGAGAACCACTCCCATCGACATATGTAGTGTCTACAATGAAGCATTACAGTGGCACAACTGCACCATTGTAGCATTTTAAGTGTATACAAGATGTAGTGGGGGTGACCGCCCCGCTCCTGCCCTGTGGGGGTTAAAAGCAGCCCTGCAGAGGCTGAGCCTACAGAAAAGTCCCCTGTTACAGTCACATTGTCAAGAGATAAAACCAATGCTTTCACAATACCTGCAAGATATGAAAACCAGGTTGAGAAATAGTTGACTGAAGCTTAACAAAGTGTTGCCAATAGGAAGACACAAACGAACTGAAGGACATGTATCATAACTAACTGAAACCTCCATCAAAGGTGTCAGCCCAAATATTCATCAAAATAGAGTGAAACCTCAGAGTATTAATCAGACTGGCCCCCTACTACTTGAAAAGCAAGCAGTGACAGTAAACAGGATTTTTTCCCCACTTTTGTATGGCTGGGAGACTACATCATTTCGTCTCAGACCTGGACCTAGAAAGCAGGATCCCCATGTTTGTCAGGCCAGGACTGGAGTACTCTGAATTTCTGTTATGTGGAGCTATCAATCAAGGCCCATCAGAAACTCCACTAGTTTGTCCAATATAAAGCAAGTCCACCTCTTTAAGGGGATTAATCAAAGACATTGTACCACATCAAAGCTCAACACCCTGCACAAGCTTCCCATTAGCTCCAAAGTTCTTTGTAAGGTCCCATTCCTTTAGACTTAAAAAGCCTAATGAACTGGAACCAAAGTACCTCAGCACTTGGATCCCCATTTAAGACCTTCCAAAATCATTTCATTAATCAGAGACATTGAAACTCAGAGACCATAATGAGACTTTTGAAAGAGGGAAGCAATGGTCTTTTGATCCATTGCCATAAACTCTGGAACAATTTTGTCAATACATAAGAACATGTACTACCTAGAGACTCTGGTCAAACCCCATGTCTTTCCCAAAGTCTATCCAAAATAACCAAATAACTTTCCCAAAGTCTATCCAAAATAACCAAATAACCAAATCCAAACCCACGCTATCAAAACTTAGGAAAGAGGGAACAGAAAGCACTTTGGGTTTGAGTCATAGGCTTCTTTGGCATATTTCAGCATCTAAGTGCTACATTCAATGGCATTCCCTACATGCCATAGAAGACATTACGTGTTTTACAAAACAAGTCCTGTCCCCTAAGCTATCTGTTCATACTGGACATTTATTTCAATTGATAAACCCATTGCATTTCTGAGGAAAATATGGTTCCCATTCCTTTTTATTGCTACCATTTGGTGGTTCATTGTTTATAATTGCTCCCTTGGCCGACTGTACTGATAAATGGATTTCAGTTAAGCTGCTTGTGGCTCCCAACAACATGAAATCTACTGAACACAAACCATGATGGCAGACTTATTAAAACTCTGCTGCCATAGCTAAATACTGCCCAATCCATTCTGTCACATTCACAGGCAACTGTGTATGGTCATATTCTTGATGAGACAATGTAATCTGTTTGGGTAAATTATGAGTCCAATCCTCTTGTGAGCAGCTCAGCAGGCCTTTTGTCACTTGACTCTAAAAAGGAAACATATAACAGTTCTGTAGATTTAGTCCCATGGAAAAAATATTTTTATGATGAAAAGCACCACAAAGTCCTTAAAGAGCTGTTGTAAATATTGTCCTAGCCAATAAACTTGAGTAATGTACCTGTAGTTAATATTGCATTCGTTTTATTTATTTTCTACACAATGTAACATGCACGGAGGAGGAATATATTCTTCCTTCTGAAAGTTCATCTTCACTCTCTTTATTAGAACAGGTGTTATAACTTAAAAATAGGCAACATGTTGTTGAAGCTTATGATGACAATGATTTCTGTCATCAGCCAATTTCTCCTTTTCTGGGATTAAAATTAATGTGCTAAACTACTGATAAAAAATCAGCAAAAAGAGTCATTAGAAATAGTTTTTAATGTTCTGACAAGACATTTCCTTGAGATGAATCATTTTCATCTTAAAGAGAATCCTCTTTATTTACTTTCCTATATATTGCTGAAGCCAGGGACTCTTGGCATAGACTTAAGGCTGATTTAAAAAAAAAAAAACTTTGAAGATAATGCTCTTGTTTTTAATGTCTGCCATTTACCATTGGCTTTGATACATCAATGTTTATTCTAGGATTACAAAATTATGTCACATTTTAAGGGCTAGCAGAGATTCTGAAACAGCAAATAGAACTTTACAAAAAGAAAAAAAAAGTCTGATTCAAAGGACATGAAAATTCAATTAGAGATTTTTTTTTAACGGGAAAGGGGAAGGCTGATGGCTGAGATCAGTCATATGCTAAAATTCTATTTATGTTGAGATGTTCGACTGATTATTTTTTTTTTACATTTTTCAAATTAAATAACCATCTCTAGTTATTTTGAAGCTTAGTTCAATTTACAATTTGCATGAAGGCTCATCACAAACAGTTGCCAAGCCCTTGAATATTCTGTCATAATATTAATGTCATTTTTCAAAATTGCAAAAAACATTACTTTGAGGGGAAAGTTAAAATTTAAAAAATGAGATTTTTAAAATAACCTGGATACATTTGCTTTGTGATTTGAAATTATACAGGAACAAAATGCAATCCTTTAAAATAAATAGCAATCAAATGTAGAAGAATTCTGCCCTTTTCTTAAAAAAGCAGCTACTTCAGATTTCCAATTCCACAGCACTGGGCTGTGAAGAGATGGAAGATGATAGATTGTTGTAAATCGTGCACAGCTTCTTATATCTCTGTCTACTTTTTCAGGTTCTAAACAATTACTCAGTTTCTGACTCCTGGCTGCCTGCAGTCTATTATTTCCTAATCCAAACCATGACTACGCAGCAGGAGAGTAGAACATGTTGATGCATGTAGAACATGTTGATGCACACAGTTTCTTCTCCTCCAGTCTTTACAGGATGGGATTATGATTTCTGGAGGAATAAAAGAATAAGCACATGACATGAGCATGATAAAGAATAGAGTCTACCTCACAAACTAGGTGGGCTACACATCTGTGTACTCCAAATACTGAAGTGCTATCCTTGTTTTCTGAAAAAGATAATTATTATATGGACTGCTGGAGTGGCAGTTACATAGTAGTTCCAAAGTAGCCTATTATATAGCTTGTTGTCTGCCTTTTCAAATGCTTAATCTTTGTTTCTTCCCTCCCTATATTTTCCATCATCTGAGTACTAATGTGTTTTCCTTTTTTCCCTCTCTCCTCCCAGTCTCTATTGTTTACCACCATTTGTTTCATTTAATCTCATCTTCCCTTGGCACTACTAGCTAATAGCTGGCACGTATAGTGCTGGAGCTCTCTCCATTCTGGAATCAACTGATTATTATCGGCCACTATGTAACAAAAACTACTGCCAAGATAAAGTGGATTGATATGGTTGGATGATGTTGTCCAGAAAAGCACTTAAATTATTATCACTCTTTGTTTAGTGTACAACTTGCACCAGTGCGAGTTTCTTTCCTGCCCATGAACCTATGACCTTTGGAGAACTGTGCAGGTAAGAACAAATATCCATCTGTGCTATTAAAGTCATTTAAAAGTCCAAAGAGGTAAGATGAGCATTACGTAAAATAGATTAATAAGGAGTGAAGGAAACTAAATACAAATTCTCTCTAAACCATTCACTCCAGTTTTAAAAACTAGGAATATCTGGAAAAAATACTCCTTTCTTCTTGTACAGCCTGAAAGGGAGTGTGCAATGAAGCCATGTTGAGATGATTTTCTATGAGCTTAATAATGTTCACTCTCCTCCAGGGCTATATACCTAAATATTTTATCTTTCCCTGAACAAAGGCCTGGTATCAAAGAGCTAGTGAGATACCCGGTCATAGGTACTGTGAATGTATTCTCTAAGGGCTGTGCTCCTCATTCCCCTCTAGGAACCATTATTAGCCTACCGTTTCCCAGATTCCTTTTCATTACACAAAGTAGCATCCACTTTTTAAAAAGCTATTAGTAAACCAGGATTTTTTTTTATTAAAGCATTATAAAATCCCTCTCTGTCTGTTTTTCCTCTTATAGTAAAAGCCCATTTTAATTCTTTCTGGGTTACTCTTCCATTACTTTTAGAGGAAGGGGAGTTACAAACCAAGCTGGTACAGATAGGAGCTACTTTTACAATCGTGTCTTAGATGGTCCTTTTCATCAGGAATACACCAAGATGTAAGCTGAGATGGACCGATCTCCATCAAGATTTCTGTGGGTATGTGGAGTTAGCTTTAATTTCTCCCATTGCTGAATTGTTTGCCAGATCTTGGGAATGAGCAACAGGGGATGAATCACTTGATGATTACCTTTTCTGTTCATGTCTCCTGGGACACCTGGTAGTGGGCACTGTCAGAATACAAGTTTCTGAGCTAGATGGACCATAGTTCTGACCCAGTATGACCATTCTTATGTTCTCATGAGTGGTCCAGAGGACCTCACTAGTGGAAAATGCTGAAGGGTTTCACTGAATCAGTGCATCTTTCACTTTAGCCATGCCCCACCCTACATCTCAGCACACACCTTTGAGTTGCAGCTATGTTCCACAGTTGCAGTTTCCCCTGAGTGGACTTTCTGCCTCAAAGCTTCTGTGCCTTGAGTTCTACCAGTGGAAACCCTGGCTCAATTTGGTCAGCAAAGCCATGGGGATAGAAAAAAATGGAGATGTGACATCACAAAATTCTGCCATTTTTTTCTTAGTGTCTTTTTAAAGATTCCCTAACCAAAGGAAGCCATCTTAATTTGTTGGGGGTTTTTTTTGTTTGTTTGCTTTCACGTTTGTGAAATGATTTTAAAAAATTCATTAGTTTTACTCTCAAGTCAGTGAACTAACATTCCATCATTATCCTGTTATTATTTCCCCAAAAGGTACTCTAATAAATTCAGACTGTGTCTTTGTAGCATCATACATCATGTTCCATAGTTTTCCTTTATGAATTGGCATCAGTCAAGCTTTGTTTCTGCATTAAGGAACAACATGTCCTGCATTATTATACCATAATAGCCTGTTGTTTGATGGACATGTTGTGAAAGATGATGCCAAAGGCTAAGTGCTGAATAGAAATCAGAGAAGTGTGTTCTATGGAAAACAATGCAATATCTTACAGCAATTATGGAACATATTTGTTTTATTAATGATATTTTAATGGATCTAAGTGGGGACAAAAGGCGTAGGAATGATAGCCCTAGCAACTGAAGTCTTGTTTGTTCACAAAACAGGAACATCAAAGGCAATAGCAATGCAAACTTCTCCAGACAGGTGTCACAGCCCGGATGTGGTTTTAGCATATGGGTCATTCTGATTCTCTGCCTATTTAGTGTTTGACACACATCCCCCGCCAATGAATGGGAGCCTACCGTGGTTGTGTTTTTGTTCTTTGAACTGAATTGTCCTTATTGACAATGAACTAAACTAAGTCTAAACAACAGGTTTCACAGAGTATGGGAAAGAAGTTTGGCATCATTGGCATCAAAAGCATTGGTTTCAAAAGCAAACATAAAGATAATTAAAATGATTTTAAAAGCCCATTTTCATGAATTAGTTTTATGTTGCTAGTCAGATGCAATAGCTACAGAGCTATTGCATAGCTACATGGTACATTATTATTAAGTATGATTGAATGACAATCCGTTGGTCCAATCCAAAACTCCCATTGAGTTGAATGGAAGCAGAATTAAGCCTGATACCTGGAAAATGTACTTTTAAATGTTGGGTTGGCCTTTTAAGACCACCTGGACCATATCTTTATAAAGTCCCAGAACCCTTCCATGCCTGCTTCTGGTTTGGATTGTCTGTTCTCAGGATTGGTTAAACTGCTGTGGAGTCTGCACAGGGGGTAACAGAGCTAAGATGCCTCTTATGCTTGTATAGGATGTTATGACTTGGCATATGACCTTTACTACTGATTGCAGTACCACTTTCTTGTGAGGTAGAGAGAAAATTCAGCAAGCATACAAATAAAGATGTTTCTCACTTCTATGTTTTTCTTTCCACCCAAGTAAGGTAACTAGTGATTCTTCACAAGGATTTGAAAAGCAAATAACTGTACAGCATATTGAAGACAAAAAAAAAGTCTAGTTTTATTATTTATGCCACAGTATGAATAATCTCTTATGTCCAATTTAAATTTATTTTTATATATCAAATAATCACTTTATATCAACCCTCCAATACACTGTACATTTGTGTATGTGTATTTGCAGGGTTATTTCTAATTGTTTTAGAGTTTGTTATATGTTTCTAATTGTTTTAGAGTTGTTATATGAGTTGTTATATGTTTTCTGTTCAGACAATTTTATGTTCACATTTTATTGTTCCTTAAAGTGTCTCAAAATTCCTGGGAGGTACTTAATGAACACCTGGGGGGCTTAATGTTCTTTAAAAAATAATCTTGAGGCAAAAGTTGCAAGTACATTAAGACATCTTTGTACCGTGGCCTCAGCTAGAACCAATAATAATACTTTGTTGATAGAAAATCTATAACATACAATAGACCGGTTGAGTTCCACAAGTTAAAAAAACAAACAAACCAAAATCCAACCCTTGTTCTTTTCACAACTGGAGTCACACAGACGAGAACAAAACTCCAAGAGCAGAGTTTGTCTTAAAGATTTTCCTCATAAGAACTTACAAATAAAAGTTTTCAGATTTTGCATCCAACCAAACTAAGCTTTACTAGTTCTATAAACAGTATTGATTTCCCTCAGATTCCTTAAATAATTTAATTCAAACGTTATTTGTCCTGTGAAAATTAAGTGTCAGAGTTAATCCGTATTTTCGGTTTACAATACTGAAGTTCATAGGTTAATATACTAAGCAAACTGATAAAAAAGACAGCTATTTAATTTTTGCATCACGTTGCTGCAGCAAATCACAACACAATAATTTTTGTTCTAGGTGGAATCTAAATTAGTGTCTGCATTGCAGCAATATTCAGCAGCATGTTTGTATTGTATTCTGAACCTGATGTAGAAGCCTACCATGTGATTTCAATGTTTTCATTTAATTGCATAACTCAAGAACCCTGCAGGGAAAAAAACCAACCAGTTTCTCTAAGCCTTTCCAATAGCAAGTTACTAGGGCACAAAGGTTACAAGTTACTAGGGCACAAAGAAAAGGTTCTTCTCCTGAGAGAAAGCCAACAGAAATATGAATATGTAAAAGTACATTTCCAAAATATAAAGTGGTTTGGGAGTTTACATCCATGAATTTAATGGAACCACTGTTTTTATTTAATTTAGAACAAGATACATATTAGCAGTGTTCTACTTAGGCTCATTTATAAACTATTAATGGCTAAATTTACATTGTCATCCGGAAGAAAAAAGACACAGTAAACAGATAGGTCTCTCCTTTTACAGACACTGAGCTGTTATTTAATTAAATACTGTTTATGATTTCATATACTGGATTTGTAGAGCTTTGCCTGGGCTCTGTGGTGGAGTAATCACAGGTTAAATTTATCATGGTTTGATTTATCTGAATTATACATGCACAGTGGCTATTTGGTGCTCTTATGCTCTTGCAATGCCATGTAACCTTGGGATGACATATGGCCATATAAAGCTTTAATTTTGCCAGGGGACACTAGCAGGATGCAGTAAGAAATAACAGAACAAAAATTTTCTGGATTGATTTTCAATGGCCATGTGTGTTAGATTCCATTTTTTTTAAAAAAATTTGTATTTGTATTTCAGTGGAGCCTGGGTGCTCCAGCTGAGACTGGGCCCTCATTTTCTACGTGCTGTCTATACAGAAAGATGGTCCAGGACCCAAACACTTTGCAATCTAAATAGATGAGAGAGGCAAATGGGTGATAGGTAGGTAGGAAGGAAGGAAGGAAGGAAGGAAGGAAAGATTGTTATCCCTATTTCTCCCTGCAAGGTATCAAATGATGGACTCAAACATGATAAACATAATAAAATAACCCCAATAAAACTGTCTTCACAGACTTGATTGTTCCCATTGCGTGTCTCCGAGAGCACTTCAAGTTATTACAATCTAAAAGACATAGAGACAACTGGGCTCCAAACTGTCCACAGCAAAAGTCATTATTAGCTTTCCATAACTTGTCACAGTCACTGGGGGAGCTATGCCTCAGATCCCTTTTTGTCCCTCTCAAGTGCACCCCTTCAGGAGACAGGCCTGGCCTCAGCACCACTTGCAAGGGTGGCACTATGTGGTTCAACCACTCTTAGACTGGCCCTCTGGGCCACAGCTCCCCGCACCCTGTTTCCCCAGCTGTTAACATGACAGATCTTTATGGATTTGCACCTGGAAGCCCTTTTCCTCCAAGAGCCCATCACAATGGCTGACTAAAGTGACTCAGAAACAGCTGCTTCAAAACAAAGTATTATTTATTAGAGCTGGTTAGGAATGAAACTTTGGTTGGAACATGCCAATTTGTTGAAACCAAATCTTTCCATGGAAACGTACTGGATTTAACAAGAAAAAAATGCTGTTTCTGAGGTTCAGGATGGAATTGCTGGTCAGAGAGAGAGAGACTTCAAAACAGCTAAGAGTCCCTGGAATCAGACAAAGCAGTGATGTGAGCTTGGCTCTCCTGTATGCAAGATGAGTGACCTAACCAGTGGGCTGTTGGCTATTATTCTGGCATGCTGTGCTCTCTTTTGTGCGCTCACTCATTTCTGAGAGTAAGTCTGTGTTTGGCATGTGCTGTGTGTGTTTCTGATAGTTTTAGGGGTGTTGTTGGTTCTCCCTTTTTTTCCACACGGGGTGGTGAGGGGGTTACTTCATGAGGTCTACCTCAGATGGTTTGACCCACAAGGATGACGTTTGGTGTGTATCTGCACTGTGGAGGATGTGCTTCTGAAGGGCCAGTTCTGAGTGCAAATAAAGTTATTGGCTGTGCTAATAGAAACTCCGCCTCTCAAAGGAGTAAATCTATACTGGTTTCCCTGACCCAGTAAGCCCTTTGTGAATTATGTGTATAGGAGGGACTCTGGATCAAGGAGTCTTTTGTTCAAGTTTTTCCCCTTTTTCCTTCTTCTGCAAAAGTAGTTTTTTTTCTGATGTCCCCATTTCCTTCACAATGAGACGTTGGTGTCTGATCGCTCCCATGATGGGAAAGTGGATGCTGCTGTTAGGATGATTAAATTTGGCTAAAGAACATGAATGGGAGTCACGTTAGATCATTCCAGCACCAGGTTTATGTGGTTCTAACTAACCCTGACCAGCCTGTTAACTTGGTTGTAAAACACCACATACAGTATAAGGGACAGATTGTACAGTATTTGCTACCTCTGAAAACTTGACATGTTTCCTGTGTGATGACCCTGCTCAGGCTGCAGTGAAGTCGCTGAGTCCCAGCCTAGGGCTATGCTGCCTACCACTTCTTAGAAAATAAATATGCCAGCTCCCACTGAACCTCTCTCCTTCAGGACTAATGAGAGTGTTACAATGGTGGCTCAGTGTTCTTCTGAGCTGGGGACCCTGACGGAGAATAAGGGGATGATCATGTTCTCTGGCTCCTCACTGGTTCCTGATGTCCCAACCAGTCAGCTATATAAGAAGCGTGGGGACAGTGTGAAGGAGATTGGTGACTTTCTGGATGGCACCAAAAGGGAAATGGGGACTATTTCCTGATTTATGTTGCTTTCTTTACTCCGCTGCCCTGGAAATGTTGCTCGTAGGAAACATTTCCATCTCAAAAAGTGGTTGAGCAAGGTGAAGCAGCATGTAGGGAATGTTCAAGATATATAGGACTCCCCATGGCTCATTTTGTTCAAAGTACTTCCACTTTTCATTGTTTCTTTCTGTTGCTTAGCTTTCTCCTGCTAATCTCCATGGCAGGGGTGGGCACACTATGGGACACATCCGGCCCATGGAACCGTCCTGCCCGGCCCCTAAGCTCCCCACTGGGGAGGCTCCTCCCTGACCCTCCCCCATGTTCCTCCCTCTGCTGGAGCCTCAGTGCATCGTGCGGGCAGCGCTCTGGCCCGCCACTCCTGTGCAGCACTCTGGCTGGCTCCGGCAAGGCCTGAGTTCCTGCCACTCTGAGCAGCATGGTAAGGGGGCGGGTCTGTGAGCTCCGGCAGGCTGCTTGGCCTCCAGACATGCTGCTAAAGTGGCCGGTAAGGAGGCAGGGAACTGGGGGATTGGATAAGGAACAGGGAGTCCGGGGGGGGCAGTCAGGGAACAGGGAGCAGGGGGTAGTTGTATGGGGCGAAGGTTCTGGGTGCTAGTGGTCAGGAGATGGGGACTAAGGGGGTTGGATAGAGCATGAGAGTCCGAGGAGTCTATTGGGGGCAGGTGTGTGGACAGGGGTCAGGGCAGTCAGGGGACAGGGAGCAGGGGGAGTTGGATAGGGGGTGGGGTACTAGGGAGAAGTTAGGGTGGGGGGTCTCAGAAGGTGGGGTTGGAGACAAGAAGCAGGGGCACTTAGATGGGGGGTGTACTGGAGGGGTGGTTAGAGTCGGGGGAAGGGGTCTTGGGAGAGGGCAGTCAGAGGACAAGGAGCGGGGGGGTTGGATGGGTTGGAGATTCTGAGGGGGACAGTTGGGGGCAGGAAGTGGGTAGAGGTTGGATGTGGGCAGGACCAGGCTGTTTGAGGAGGCATAGCCTTTCTTACCCAGCCCTCCATACAATTTTGGAACCCCAATGTGGCCCTTGGGCCAAAATGTTTGTCCACCCCTGCTCTATGATGCTGCTTAACTTTAGCTCTCTAAGTATTAATGGATGCCAGGATGGTCATAGAACAGCACAACTCTTGGAATTTCTCAGACGAAAACAGGCTGATTTTGCAAGAGACACACTCAGACACTGATGATTGGGGAACCAGTTGAAAGTATGGGAAGCTTTCTTGAGCCATGGCGCTAATATCATTGTTGGAGTAGCTGTTCTCTTTTCCCTGGATATAGGGATACAGAATCTTTTCTGTGAAGAAGGGCCAGCTCCTCCAGATGGAAATATGTATTGGTATCATTGTTTTTAATCTCTTTACTGTGTATGCCCTTCCTCTGGGATGAGATCATGTTTCCTTTCTACAGACACTTGCCCACGCTGACCTTGACTGTTACCCTGATATTACTATTGTCCTGGGAGGGGGACTTCAGTTGCACTGTAAATTATGTTTTAGACAAGAACCATGAGGATCCATACTCTCAGTTAGGCAGGGAACTGTATTGTCTCCTGCAGACCCTTGGGCTGTTATATGTTTGGAGAGTCTCTCATCCCACTATCAGGCAGTGCTCTTGTCTGACGGCTACTCCCAACCAGCTTTTGGGCTAGATTGGATCACTTTTATACCCTGAAGGCCTGTCTGAATATGTTTGTTCAGTCTTCCATTTCTCCCACTCGCTTGTCTGATCATCATCATTATATTTCTGTTAGTGAACCTCTCCTTCTTCCTGCCTATGTTTCCAACTGGCACTTCAATGCCAAATTATTACAGGACTTGAATTTCACCCAGATATTTGCTGCGTTTCAGGAGTCTGGGCAGCAGCACAAGCCATAGTAGGAGTCCTTGAGACAGTGGTGGGATGTCAGAAAGGTTGAGAGCCAACTGTTCTGCCAACAGTATACCCAGTCTTCCATGTGGTCTTTGTATCAGGCCATGAGTGCCCTGGAACGAGACATCTTGGGCCTCTGTGGCAACCTTGTTGTGAGAAACCCAGTGCAGACTCAGAAAACCTTAACTGAAAAGTGCTAGCTCCTGTGGAAGCAAATTTAGGAAGGCTTCGCTTTGGCCTACAGGAATAGTCAAGTTGGCATAAGGCTTTCTAAGGCCTAATAAAGCAAAGGATCATGGCTCAGGCCCGTCAGTGCTTGTGTGCCCAGCTCAAACCAGTGAAATCTGGTATTGTTAACTCAGCTTTGCTAACCGCAGAAATATATGTATTTAGCCTTTTAAGATGGTAGCTGACCGCAATAACCGGTTGTAACTGGAAAACTTGTTTTTATCTAAACTAATGATAGAATACTGTGATTTTATTGGTACCTGTCTCCACTCATTCCTTATAAGGCACAAACAAGAAAAGTTTGGGACTTTCCAACTTGGAAAGTACCATGCGGAAGTATGACGTTTGCATATAATCAATAAAGGCCTATACAAAAATGGATAAATTGGGGTTGGGGGGAGCTAGCCAGCTCTGCACTTGCAGGTGTTAGACTGCTGCTCCTCCCCAGCATCGATGCTTAACCTTAATAAAGTGCCTCAGGCTGATTTCTGAATCCAAACACAAGGATGTGGCCTTTCATTCCACAACACTCCTGAGTTGTTTGTTGGAAGAGTTGGTACAAAAAGCCCTGGTTTCGGCCCATTTTACTCAGCTGCATAAAACTGACATTCCCACCAAGTTCCTTTCTGGGTTGGAGAAAGAGTCTATTGACAGTCAGCAATTTTTTACTTACTGCTGCTGGATGGCCATCTGACAGCTGTCTCTCCTGAGATCTGGAAAACAGCTGTTTCTTTTTACAGGATTCTGTTTCACCTGTTTTTAGAATCTAAAGATTAATGAGGGACTTAACCACCGCTTCCCAGTCTGCAAAGGCATTTGTCAGGGATGTCCTGTGTCTGGAATGCTGCATGATCTTAATTCAGAACCATCCTCAGAAGCTACCTAACTGGCCTTTCTGTTTCAGGAGTGCTGGATGCTTTCCCAGTTCATCTGACAGCCGATGCTGATGATAACTCAGTTTTTCTCATGTCTGACAGTGATGTGCAGGCACTTTGTGCTTGTTTACAAGTGTATGAGCAGGCGTCTTCTCTGCCCTCATTAACTGGGCTAAGAGCAATTCGAACTTACTGAGCTCCTCGCAGTGTAATGGTCCTCCATTTGTTGCCCCAACAACTGCAATGGGGCACCTCTGGGATTGTGGCATGGGAGGGAGGATCTTTTTTGGATCTGAACAAATATATGCCAAGGAACTGAGAGGGGGCTGAGGCGAAGGTGCAAGGCTACCTGGAGAAGTGGCATCTGGCTCCTTCCTGGACTCCATTTTCAGGAACAAGTTCTGATTGCCAACAACTTTATGGACTCATGGTGTGGCAGTGGCTAGTGTGTCTGGACATCCCACCTCCCCCCCCCACACACACCCTTTTAGACCTCAAGAGGCATATTAACCATTTATTTAATAGTTACCATTGCTTCAACCCTGCTTTGCTGTTCCTGCCATTAGATGAAGGGGTCTGGAGCTCATTAATTTATTCAGCAAAGTGATGGCCTTTCACCTCCAGTCTGCTCAGTGGTTGCTGTACTCTGACTCCTCGCTGGCCTCATTGCCTTCTTTTTCCTCCATCATGCTGGGAGTGGGAGGGGTTTTGACTCTCATCTATATTTGTGGGCACCCAGTCAATTACAGAGTCTATATTTGCCTCCTTTCTACAAGAGTATTTTCAATGCCTGGCAACTTCTGTGAAGTGTGCAACTGGTCCAGGCATTTTCCAGTTTATGGGTCTTGGAAGGGCAGCTGGTTTTTAACCCACTTTTTCTGCTGAAGCTCTCTCCTCCAAGATCCTGTTCCCCACTTTTACTCAGGCTGGGTTGACCAAGCTATCTCACCTGATTGTTCTTAGATGGCCAAGCTAGAAGTTGGTGACAGCTCTTGCAGTTCAGACCAGGATCTGGTCTCTGAGTTTTTAGGATAAGGTCCTCTCTGAATTCCAGGCAGCGCTCCCTCAACAGGATGCTCAGTATTTGCAGAAAGTTTTTGAAGGGCTGGTTCTTCCAAGGGGGAATCCTATGTTCCCCTCACTAGTTGTCTGCAACCAGGCTGACGATTGTCCTAGAAGGGTTTGGTAAATGTTCCTTTTGAAACCATGACCAAGAAGTAGCTGTGCGGTATGTGTGTCAAGATATTAAGCCACCTTTAAGGATCTCCATAATATAGCCTGGAGGATGCCTCTGTCTCTGGGTGACTCTGTGCCCTCAGCCTGGGTAATATTGTACAAACCTAACCTTCCCAAACAATCCAGTGATTTGCAGTGGATGGTCCAACACAGGATTGCAGTGATCAATTCTTTTGTGCATCATATTACACTGAGGTGTCTGTGCAGTGCTGCTTTTGTTCATCTTCATACACAGTGTTTCATTTTTTCCCTACATTGCTCCTATTTCTTTCCTCTTTGTGTTTTTTTTTTATAGCAGCTTTTCAGCCATTTGGGGCTGGTTTTCTCCAAGCCCCAGCTTGTATCTTGTATCAAGTGAGATACAGTGCTCGCATTCAGCCAGTTTCCTGCCTGACTAACTTTTTGCTCGGTCAGGCAAAACTAGCCATTTTGAAATATCATCAGAACACAATGGTCGGGGTAGAGCACAGCGATGTTCAAGGGCTGCTCTGAGCATTGCTTATGGCCCAGCTGCAGATTGATTACACTTCTTATAAGTTAACTTACAACCTGGACACTTTTCGGTTGACTTGGTGTGCTAATAATATTTTGAGTGAACTTGGTGGTGATGATGATGATGATTTAGTGATCCATGTTAAATGCTTTGCTTAAGACAAGTTTTACTTTATCTAATTCGTCCTTTTGGTTATATATTATAATAGTGTAATTAATAGCTTTTACCATGATCTTATGTGAATAAAAATGTTTCATCTATCTCTCTCTCCCCTCTCAGGATTGTGGGAGTGAGACTGAAAGAGGGTGTACTTTGCTGTTCTCTGTTTCTTTCTATGAGGAAAAGGGGGGGTGTGGGTTGAGGGTGGGGGTTGTGTGTGTCCATATCATTTTGTGGTTTGTTTTGGGTTTAATTTTAGGATTTCTTTTGTTTTTGCAGGCTTTTGTCTCTCTCTGGGCTTGGCTGACCACTGCAGGGGGACAGAGACCTCAGTTGATTGTGGGTTCTGAAGGTTTGACCTATGGCCATGGATTGTGGATTTTTCCTCCTGACTCTGGCCCTGTGGAGAAGTGTGTTCTAGCAATAGGAAAGTTGATTGGGTTTAAAAATGGGACGTATGCCTCCCGCATGAGCAAGGCTGTTGTGTGCGTTGCCATGCTTAGCCTTGCTGTTTCTTCCTTCTATTCCAGACCATATACCATACCGGCATTTTAACACTCATGTTTTATAGGATGTTGACTTTCAGGATTAGGAACTTTGCTGTGATTTATTTTCCCTCAGACCTGTGTGCTGCAGAGCCTCTGTCCATCTGAGATGAGGCAGCTCCTAGACGAGCTTCCTAGGATTTCAACATTCAGTGTGGACAGAGTAGTATAGGGCCTGGAACTCAGAACTGATTTCTGATCTATATGGCTTTGCTCCAAGGTAGGCACCTGGTATTGATGGTGTGTCAATTGAATTTTATAAGTCCTTTTGGACCCTTCTTGGGTTTGACTTGGTCAAGGTTTTTCAGGAGAGCATCAGAGAGAAGATATTGCTACCCACTTGCCATTGTGCAATTCTTACCCTGTTGCCTAAGAAGGGGGACTTTGAAGAGGTGAAGAATTGGGAATATGTGTCCCTACTTAGCTCTGATTATAAACTTTTTTCAAAAGCCTTTGAAAATGGACTGAAAACTGTGATTGGTTCAGTCATGCATCCTGATCAGGCCTATTGTCTCCCCAGAAGGCCCATTTTTTATCACCTTTTCCTATTGTGGTATGTAATTTTGGCCTCAAATATTTGATTTTCACATTGGATTGATTTCCCTTGATCAAAAGAAGATTTTTGATCATGAAGATCATAGATATTTGTTTTGCACCCTTTATGCTTTTGGGTCCAAGTTTGTCTCCTACATACTATTACATAATGATACACATAGTCTACTTAAGGTGAATGGTGTTTTGAGCACCCCCTTTCCAGTCTGTAGGGGAATTAGATAGGGTTGTTCCTTGTCTGGGTTATTGTATGATCTTTCTATCAAGCCTCAGCATGTTACGTATGTTGTGAAAGTGCCTTTCTGGCCTTTCTCTCCTTGTTCCAGCTGGTACTACAGCAGCAGAAGTCTCTGCATATGCTTACAATGTAACTGTGTAATTACTCATGATTATGATGTTGAGATTTTGACAATGTCAGAACTCTTTCATCCCACAAGGTCCCAAATCCCAGGTTTCAGCCCAAGCCCAGATGTCTGTGCTATAATTTTATAGCCCTGAAGCCCAAGCCTCATGAGACCAAGTAGGCTGACCTGGGCCAGCTGCAGGTGTTTTAATAGTGTAGACATACCCTAGGAGTCTTGTATCCTCCCTTATTCCAGAAGATGTAACAAAACTGGTTCATTTAATTGATTTTGCTAATTTTACATGGATCTCAGCAGATACCTTGGCTGTCAAAGTTGGTTTTCATTCTGTTTGCTGGGTTTTTCTAGAAGTGGAATCAGCCCTTTCTAGGGAAAGTATTGCCAGTCTGGGCATTTGCTTAACCATTCCTGATTATATTAATGTTTTTGTTTTCTTACGTGTTGCTCCTACTTGTGGATTAGGCTGCTGGTAAGCCTGGCAGTTTGCTTACCATCAGTGGGTCCTCTGAATTTACTTTTAATAACTTAGGCCATAAGTCATTGTATATCCTTTTGGTAAAGATTCTTCATTTTTGAATGTTTGTTGATTATCCCAGTATGCCATGGAGAAGACAGTTACTGATGACAGACTCCAGCCAGTCTAGCATACTGTAAACAAGTTCCTGATTGGAAAGGGGATGGGTGATCTCCAATGGAGAATTTTTCATTTGGATATTGCCATGAATGTGTTTGTGCATAATCTGACTCCTCAGGTGTCCGTGTTGTGATTTAGTGACATGGAGAAGACTGTTTTTCATATGTTTCTAACTTGTTCCAGGTTACAGCCACTAATTGTTTTATTTCAGGTTATTTTTCAGTAATTGTCTCTTGATATTTCTCTTACTGTATTTATTTCTTAAGAACAGGTTCATAAATAGATCTGTGGTATGTCTGGCAAGCTTTATTTTAGGTCAGGCAAAGAGGTCCATTTTAAAAAGTAGACTATGTAAATTAATGCCAGGGTTGCTGATGTTCTATGGCTTACTAGATTTTTCGTGGTTCTACACCTTCATTTGGCGTTTAGACAAAATCATAAGTGATTTAAATCAATTTATTCAGTGGTGGGTTATTGGAAGTGTATTGGGTACTGCTCAGGATGAGCAATTATTTTTGAATTTGTCATTTATTTTCTTGTTTTTACCATGTTTCTGTACTAATTTTATTGAGTGTTTTAAAAGTCAATCTCCGCCTCTCTCTCTCTCATTTGTTCACCAAAAAGTTCAAAAGATCTAGTTTTTGTTCTGGTGAGGAAGAAAAACAAATATCAAGACCTCAATTTTTTTTTTTGAAAACTGAATTTTTGTTTCCCAGCCAATCCTGTTATTTATTCACCCAAAGTTACATAACCAGCAGGGCAAAGGGTAAAAAAAATTAAAGGCCTATATGCTTATTTCCCTTTACCAAAATGTTAATCTTTCCCTACCAGTTTTGACAGTTTCCCACAGCGCAGTTACCTCATCTGTGGCTGGAAGAGATACAGCATGCTGTCTGCCTGACAGACAGAAAGACAGACAGAAGACAGGATGTGTGTTCATAGGCCAGGAACGGCAAGCTGTGGGCAGCGGACATGCAATGTAAACAAACTGTCTCACGGCCCCACAGCAGATTACCCTGAGGTTGCCCATCACTGCTCTAGAAGTTCTAGTACGCAATGGAGATTTTAATCTACTTTTTCTCATACATGGATAGAATTTACATTTCTGCCCTAGTTATTTTGTAAGTAGTGTTAGGTTTTGTTGTATTGATTTTGTCTATTACGTGTATTACTAAAGCAGTATAAATCTCACTTGCATGCACTAACTATAGTCTCATGCAAATTTTTAGCTAAGTATTTAGTGTTGCTATCATTGACCAACCATAGCAACAAGGAAGTGTATGCTGGTATCAGTTGGTAAATATTAATCCTTTTAGTCCTTTTTGTTCATTTAGTTCATTTTTATATCAACTCTTCTTTAGAACCTTCAGTATAGTAACAAAGACTACATTGAATTCTAAGGCCAGAACACTACTCCTTGACTGATAAGTAACCCTATTCAGGAATTCTGTATGTTACACTGTTTCTAGTAATTCATGCCATGTCCATATGTATAAAACATCAGATATTCTTGGGAACCATCCCCTTAAAATTATTATATATCTACATCTAGCTAGCTATAATATAATATAGTGCTTACATAAGCAGATATAAAACTGGGAAACTGACACAGAATGATTGTTACAGCAGATAGGGAGAATGACTATGGGGGAAGAAAGATCCACTGAAAGATATCTTGAAGAATTCTTAGTTCTCTCAGCTGTAAATAATTATGCCTCCACACATAAATCAGGTAATGAGGATGTATAGAAATGACATCAGAACATATGTTTCGTTTTCTAAAGAAGGTCTCTGTGTTTGAAAAGCCTATACAATGACACTGGTATTGGAACTTAGCTCCGAAATGAAACCGAGCATCCCTCCTGTTGCAGTGAAGAAAAGGCACAGAGCCAGCTCTTTATTGTGCTTCAAAGGGTGGTAATGTATCTATTCTTTCTGGATAGTTCTGTGCTAATCTCTGATTGATAATCAGAAATGGATATCCTAAAGCTGTAATAATATTCTAATATCATATAACTATAGTAAGCAGCCTGTTATTTGACTATCTTGAATCATCGTTAACTCTGACATGCAACATATCCTAAATACAGATTTGGGAAGCATACTATCAGATTAGATAAAACCAGACATTAACTTCCCCATTCTTTCCCCAAGGACCACTGGGATTCCCTATGATAGCACCTTAACCTTGCCATAGTTTCATTTCCTGTTGGTTTACCTCTTATGACCTCTTTTGAATTAATTCTGTGCCTTCAGTAAGGATATTATCACACAGGTAAACAGAGCTGCTTATGAGATCTATTAAAAAAACGACTCCATTCTCATTCTTCACATAGCTGCACACTATTTTCTTCAAACATAATTGACAGGAGGCAGATGGGAAGTTTGACACTATAGTAAGCAGTCTGTTTTAGATGGAGGGACACAAAGAAAAGTCAGTCAAAAATTCAAATCAGGTAATTCACTAACATCCTGCAAGTCAAATGTAGCTTCTCCTGTCTTTAAACTTTGCAGAGACTCTCCCTCTCCTTTCCTTCCAAATAAATCTGGTAATTTTCAGGCCAAGCCAAAGTGATGGTGCTTTATTAGTCTTTATAATGGAAGCTGGTTGCAGCTTTAACTAAATAAAATATCGCCCCTGTAAAACATAAACATATAAAAACAAATGAGGGCTACTTTTAAAAGGGGAAGGTAATAAATATAAGGAACAAGGGGTTATTTTGAAAACATGCTAAGGGGGAGGGAGAAAGTGAGTGGGAAAGCTTTAAATACCTTTTTAAAACTCAAGGAGACACAACTGAGATGGATTTCAGGACCGACCACAGCTCAGTTGTCTGCTAACTTCAAGCACAATGGTGGTATTCTTGAGATATACATGGGGGGGTGAATGTAGATACCTCAAGGAATAAGTCTCAAATATACATCTGGCCAACACTATTAATTAGGTGACCTAAAAAAATTGGGAAAAAGAACTGAAAGTAAATTTTCCTCTTCAAAGTGTAGGGAGGAAATGTGAAGCGTACACAACAAGCACACGACGAACCAGTGACCAATAGTTGCTACTAATTTCTGAACAGGTGGCAAGTTAGAGAGCAACCCAACTAAGAGTCCTGTGAAGAGAGAATGAAAATAGCTTTTCTGGCTACAAGGAACATGCTGCTGTGCAAGGTCTTCCCATAAAAGAGAGACTAGAAACAAAATAATACTTCGTATTATATCTGATATATGACTTACAATAGAAAGGCAAAAGGAAAAGCCATGCCACAGTTCTGAGTCTGACTCCCTCCCAAATGGATAAATGTCCCCAATATATGGAGATGCAAAGAAAGACCAGATCTTCTAATATAGCTTTCCTCTATCTAAAAACAATGAATCAGCCTTTCCAAGGTTGAAGATAAGATAGCTCCAACATTATTCAAGCTTTCCTCTAGCACAGAAGCCTGCAGGATATATGCAGAGTTGGCCTTACTGTGAGGCAAACTGAGGTGGCCGCCTCAAGTGCCAGACTGTGGAGGGGCGCCACCAGGACCCAGAGTGTAGAAAATTGTGTCTGCTGTTGGTGCATATGCATTCTGCTTGCTCTAGATGCGCGGAGCTGGTGGAGTGCTGTGCTGAAGGAAGGAGGACACGAGAACTTTCAAAGTTTTGGCCCAAGCGAGGGGACATGGGGGTGACATTTGAGCTCTGTGCCTCAGGTGCCAAAATGTTGTGGGCCAGCCCTGGGTATATGAGGCAATTGACAGAGCTGCATATCTGTTTTAACATATTGATTAGACCCCTTATCTGAATTGAAAAAAAAAAATCTAGCCAAAAGTCTCATATCTCAATTAGTTCTCTCTGTTTGGTGTCTAACAGGAAGATTAAATTCCTAGGTCAACATGGTTTTGAGCAAAATTCTTTCCTAATTCTAATCTTGGCAGTCAGTTTCTCTGAATCCTTTTCAGCAAATGTGAAATATACTACACATCTATGGGGTTACATGTGGGATAAATCAGGATAGCTTGTGACCAGTTGCTATAAAAGCAAAGATCACATCTCTTGAGCCAAATCATCTTTAGGTTCATAACTACCCATCCCCTAAAACACCACATCATGTGGGTTATCTTGCTTCTAATTGAGTCTTTAAAAACTGGTCTTTTAGAAATTGTTCATGCTTTCATAAGCAATTGTTTTTACGTGGAAAGAAAACATAGCATTTTACATCTAGTGCAATGAAAGCCGTCAGACCTCCAGAAGCATCTGTAATAACATGGGGAGAGAGTGAGGCTACAAGTTCTAGATGATCTTTGCAGGGATTCTAACCATGATTTTGGGTTGTGTGAGAGATGTAGGGTGTTAGGTCACAGAGAGAAACTGGTTACTATCTCTTGAAGGTTTTATATTTATTTGTTTTGCTCAATTTTAGGTCATCTAGAGTCAAAGTGGTCCTAGTGTAGGTAAAGCAAAACTGCAAATTCTAATTAAAAATGTGAGCTAGATAAAGCAAATTCAAAGACTTTTTTTCTTCTCATTAAGAAGCATTTTCTAGGAAGTTGTGACTGCATTGATTTTTCCCCTATGAAAACATTAGCACATAGTGCACTACAGCCTAAACCCCTAATTTACACGTTGTGGGGAGAGGAGGCACAACTGCAGACTCCTTGAACTGTATGTCAGTGTTTCAGTTAGTGATAATACACAACCAACTGGAGTTGTAGAAAGCAACATCTGGTACCTACTACAGAGAAGAAATGGATGTTTCATGGACATAACTAGCATCCTAAATTACAGTGCAGAAACCTTCAGGGAAATTCAAGTCCATATTTGTATTTCATCTTTTTACTGTAACAGATAAAGCAGTTGAACAACCATCTACAGTGAAGTGGCTGCCTTTCATAGCATTTAAGGGAATTTAAGAAAGTCCATACAGGACACTGACCCAGTTATTATATTACTGCATGATGTGCTTTTATCACATTGATAGTTCATTCTGATTTATACGTATAATAATAATTTAAAAGCAATATTCCAAAGTTTCTTTTTAAGTTGAAATTATTCTGTAAGATTATAAAAAAAAATGGTGAGTAAAATGTTTTATTCTAATATCCTGTAGTAAGAAGTCTTATTAATGTGAGATATTAGAAAACACAAAGCAAGGAATAATCCAAATAAATGAAAATGGCACCCAAAATTGCCATAGCATTGTTTTCAGTTGAATATGAAACTGAAGGGAAACTTCCATATGTGTATATCAGAATGTCTCAGCAGGGGAAATAGTACTCTGCTACCATGTAAGAGACCCTCTCTGGAAGCATATCTGGCCTGCTTTCTCCCAACAGCCAAAGATATTATGAATTATATGTGACCTACAAAAAAAAGTCTTAGGAAAGGAGGACCAAAATCATAATGGTTGGTGGGTTTAAGTAATAAAAAGGGTTAACTTTGGAAAATACTAACACTCACTGTTGTCATAACACTCCCATTTAGTGGTAACAACAAACAAAATTCTTCACTCAGCTGACATTTACATGAGCAATGATTCCAGACATCATAGAAATAAGACATGGAAAGGATGGAAGCTAACAATTGCCTGCTCCCCACCTTCCCTTATTTTGACATGTGGTCAGATGCTTCTCTAAATCAAATTGCCTCTCTTTTATCCAAATTAGACCCTTCATATGTCTGAGGCCCTACCAGATTGCTTCTTCTGCTCATCCAAGGCACTTTAAAAAATAGGATTCAAGACTTCTTAGCTCATGTGCTGGTTTTTGTCACTGAAATATGTCTTTTAATATGATCAAGCCATTATACTTTAATACATTTCTCAGAAAAAGGAAAGCAGTTGATTTGAACTTTGGTATCTATTATGAAGGCTCACCTAATTTAGTTTATTTAATATGGAGCGATCGTGAACCAGGGTGACCATAATTCAGCATCAGATGAAAGGCCCTTTATGATCTTTTTTCTAGGTTAGTCAATAAGCTATTTGGAGCAGGGTATAGGCAACTATAGGAAAAAGAGATAGAAGCCATGATTGGCAAAATAAATTTTCTTGCTGAAAAATGCAAACCTTGTTGATTATATTTACATAGGTCCATTTCAGGTGGCAGAGAAGTAATCAAGTCAGTGGATTGCTTGTCAAACACTAAAGATTGATGAGGGGGTTACCTCATGATACCTTATGTTGTCAAAAATCTTGAGAGTTATATTATCAATATTAATTCAGAAGCTTTTTTTGATGTATTCTGTTGCCTCACCATTTGCTGGGCTGCTCATAATTCAGAGTGCTTTTAACTGGGTTAAAGCAAAACCATTCTTGTTTAAATCTATCCAGTTCAGAGGCATTTACATTTTTAAATGTGTCAAGTCCATTGCCTCTGTCACTTGTAAAATAGTGAATGCTTTCCTACGGCCTCAGATCCTCAAAAAATGACTCATGAGAGTATTCCCTTTGTGTGAGTAAGGGCTATAGGATTAGACCCAAAGATTCCATCTAAAGAAGAAGTTAAGAGGACATGTGGAACTAAACTCATTCTCTCTAGCCAGTTGATCTTCTATGTAAATTAATCAGTTTACGTCAGGAAAGTAGGCTATGAAGCAATTTAATAAAATGTATCTGAAATAGCTATTTACATTTGTAGCAGCAATTGTAGGGAAAAAAAACTTCATAAAATCTAACAGTAACATTTCCTTTCATCTCCAGAATAATACCTCAGTCAAAATCTTTCAAATTGCTTCTCTCAAAATTAGAAATGATTGATTGATTAGCCCTGCAACAGCAAAGTAGTTCATACAATGATCATAATCTACGGTGGAATATTGTAATAGCACTTTTCATCCAAGGATCTTCTTTTATAAATCTCAATTATTTAAGCATGCTCTGAGGCAGGGTAGGTAAGCGTTATTAACTTTACAGATGAGTAAACTGAGGCACAATGAGTTTAAGTGAGTTGTCCAAGTTCACAGAACGAGCCAGTGGACTTTGGCTCAGACTCTGATTAACTGGATCTAAGGTCGAAGGTAATCTACGGATCTTAAGGTCTTGGTTCAGCAAAGCACTTAAGCAAATGCTTAACTTTAAACAAGCTCATGCTCAATTTTAAGCACCTGAGTATTTTCACTTCATTTGGGACTACTTGTGTTTAAAGTTAAGCATTTGCTTAAGTGCTTTGCTGAACCAAGACCTTAGAATTTCTAATAGAACATTTTTTACAAAACGTGCTGGCCACCGCTTCCCGCAGCTCCCATTGGCCGGGAATGGTGAACTGCAGCCACTGGGAATTGCAGGCAGCTGTGCCTGCAGATGATCGATATAAACAAACTGTCTTGCAGCCCTCCAGCGAATTACTCTAATGGGCCGCATAATGGGAGAAAGTCAGAGTGGGAAAAAGTCTTTATCCCAATGAGTTTACAGTCTAAATTTATAAGACACACAAAGGGCCGGAGGGGAAACGGAGCCAAAGAGAGGTGAAGTGACTTTCTCAAGGCCACATCACAGGTCAGTTCGAAGAGTAAGGAAGAGTGTTGCTCTATCCACTATTTTTTGCCTCCTTTGCAAACTTTTTGTTTATATATATATATATATTATATTTTGGCAGGTGTTTACAGCAGATATTCAGACCTGGGATAATGTGGGTGGAATACCATTGGTTTCAATGGTATTGCACCACATCTGAAGTTGGCCTAATAAGTTTATCAGCAATACAAAACAAAAGATGCATCTGCTTTTTAAAATGTAGCCTGAGCAAGCTTTTTGCAGTGCATTCTGTCTTTCAAGATGCTGTGCATCTGTCAGGTAGTGTAATATTACTGGGCAGTGTAAATGAAACAGAGCTATAATTAGGTTTTCCCCAAGTACAATAAATGATCAATATCATATGTTGCCTGAGAGATATAATCTCTATCATTGCTCAAAATCCAGAAAAGTATCATCTGCAGACTTATATTTGCAGTTCCTTCCAGGGGAGAGGAAATAGTGAGTATGCTTATAAGGATAGGGGACAGTCAATTAATCAAAATCCTGTGAACAATGTATTTTTAGGATCAAGAAAAAGGAGGGGAAATATCCAGCAGTTCTCTGCACCAGTTTAGGAATCTGGCTGGGCTGATACTCATGACAACATCCTCAAAGTACTAAAATTATATTAAAACAGATTCAACTTTTTTAAAGAATAAAGAGCTGCCATAAAGTTCCCAAGGCTATCACAGTAATCGAGCAGAACCTCTGGCTTTTACATCATTGTCAAGACGGACCATCTGTTTGGCTGAGGTCAGCTTTTGCAGCTTTTGCAGAGGTGTGTTCCCTGATTCCATGTTCTAAAATCTGTGTGGTTTCTTTTCCACTCCCGTGAAGTGGGAGTGGGAGTGAAAAAGTTTGAAAAAGAACTGCGGCCACTAGTGTCTCTGCTGTAAACCCTTAAGTGTTGTGAATTTGCTTCATTATGATTGAATGGCAGAACTCAAATCTTGTGAGCAGTGGGCAGTGGGGACCTCTCCCTTACGCATGCTCTCTCTCCTCCCCTTGGCTTATCCCTTTCAATAGTCTCTTTCGGGTGTGAGGCAGGTGGGGCAGAATTATTGTGTCTGTAATTATACATTGCCCCCTCCCTGTCCCTAGAGCCTGGGCTACACGGGGGAGAGAGAGAACTAGCTATGCAGATTTTAGGAACTAGCTATGCAGATTTTACACCTGCAATGGGCCTCTGATGCCCAGGGAATTTCCCAGAGGAGAATTGTGAGTGACTCTTCTCCCTTTGCACTGTGCGAGTGGCACGGAAAGTGGAATAGTGCAATATGCATCCCAACGTATTGCTTGTTTTTTTCACGTTTTTGAAATGAAATGTGCAGCCCTTAATCTGAAAAGGTTGGACACCACTTCCGTGCACCTTTCTACTCAGATTGGATCAGAATGTATAGCTAGCTAGGGTAATCTGTGGTTTAAATAGCCATGGAATAAATTATATCATGAGCTCCTATATGAGCCTTCATTCATTCCCTGCTGTCCTGCATTCTGGGCTGGTATTCTCTGTGCCGCATTCAGTAGTCAAGTTGCTGCTCTGTTAGAATTCTAGAAAGTTGCCTTATTTTTAGTTTTTACAATGTTTTGAACTTTACCTAAGCATGTTCAAACTGGAATGATCTGACGCTCCCTTGCAGTGAGTTTATCAGAGAGACACTCCATGTTACCATCTGTATTGAGGGTAGTTTTTCTCGTAATCACCTCACAGGCAATGGTCTTCTCCACTGGAGGATGAAGATGATAAGAGGATGCAGAAGTTGACAATTCAAATATGTGGGCCTTGACTAGTGGAGCAGGCTCAAGAACCCAGGTAGGAGGCAATGATAGCTTTGTGCAACCCAGGTATTTCTCCATATTCTGGGGCTGTCCTGTCTTCCCCACAATGTAGATCACTTTGTGGGCTGCTCTAACTTATGTTCAACAGCAACAGCCAGAGGGACATTCCAGCAGCAGAGACTAGCCAGAACATTCCAGTAATGCTTCCTTGACCCTAGACATGCCACCATATGGTGGTAGGTGGTAAGGGATGTAGAGCTGGCTCTCACCCAGCCAGGGGACCCTATGCTACAAGTATTCCCAGGCAGGGGACATTTGCTGCCTTTATGGCTCCTTTTCATTACTGAGTCAGTGATCACGTAACAACTGAAAAATCAGTCCTTGGCTTTTCCTCTTTCTCTTAGGAATGATAGCTTGTAAAAGTGTGCCAGTCTCCTGAGGAATAAGAGAAGAAAACATAACAGGTGTTGAGATTCCTTTCCCTACTAGAAGAGACAGAGATGCATCTGCAGTCAGTTGTAAATGGCCACCTTAGGAATGCAGTTGTCCATCTCTGCCAAATTTCTTGGAGCCGGCCCTAAAAAAAAGCAAGACGGGAGAAGCAGGCAACCTGCACTAGGAAGCAGATAGGCTGGGGTAATCTTAAGAGAAGAGGATGGTCGCTGGAGTATCACTACCTCCTGGTATTTTTAGTGCCTTGGCTAAGACTAGAGTATCATACCCACAAACACAATTCCGTCCCCCTAAGAGCTAACAATTTGACTAGCCAAGGTGCAGACAAAGAGGAAAGGGAGTAAGGGTGCAATGCAAGATAATTTTCACATTAAGATTTATTTAACTCCACACTTGTCTGCCAACAGTTTTTTGGCCACTGACTATTTTGTTTCTATTTTTTGTTTTTTTGTTTTAACTCCATCTGCTTTCCCCTTTTCGTTCCTTAAACACTGCTTATTTTTCCTTAACTTCTGGCCTATTTTCCACTTTATTTTCCTATTTTCAGTTTCTAACCCTTGCTGATCTTTTAATTTTTGTTGTTTGTTTTAATTCCATCCTGTTTTTCTCTTCTGTTTCTAACCCTAACACTTTTAGATTCAGGCCATGGTTACACTGGCACTTTATAGCGCTATAAAGCCCCCACGAGCGCTATAACCTCCTCCCCGTCCACACTGGCAAGGCACGTAGAGTGCTATAACTGCTGAGTTATAGCGCTATTGTTAATCCACCTCCGCATGGGGAATAAGGGCTGTAGCGCAGCTGCTGTAGCGCTACAGCAAGGATGTGGACACCCACTGCGCTACAAGTAATCTCTGGAGATGCCTAGAGCCATTTAAGGCAATTGACGTCTCTTCCCTTTGTTTTGAACTCGGCTGGAGGAATGCAGAAGTACCTCTTTAGAGTTTCTTTCTTAACTCGGCAGATAAGCAATGCAAATGTTTAAGGAGGGAGCCTGTGTGAAAACAAAGCCTTCTGTGAACGGAGGCTCACTGACAGGCTTTCAGAAAAACGGAAAAACCACTGTCTCTCTCCCTCCGCATACACACAACGCGTCCCCCCTCACCCCCCTCGTTTAAAAAGCACGTTGCACCCAGCTGAATGCTGGGATACCTGCCCTAATGCACTGCTCTTAATGCCGCATTAAGTGCCCCAAATGTGGCCATGCTATACCGCAGGAGCATCTGAGTGTGGACATACAATAGCGCTATACATATTCCTGTATAAGGGGACCGCTATAACCTATAGCGCTATAATCTTGTAAGTGTAACCATACCCTCAGTCTCTTGCCTATCTTTACTCTCATGTTGTTGTCTGAATTCTAGCCTAATAAGAATTCTTTCCATCCCTCCACCTCACAGCCACCCATCCAGCTCCCACTTTTGACCTGATATATTTGGTATAAAATAGATTATCCAATCATTCTTCCAGGTACACCACCATGGAGCCAAACTCATCCAGTCAATTTGCAGCGGCATAGATTCGCAGGACATGGGAGCTCTTTCTCCTCAGCTGAAACTACTGAACTACTGAAGACTACAACTAGACTGAACTATTACTCTGATGTTTGTTTTTCAGGCTCCTATGTGGTATAGTGCTGAATTTAGTGATGCTGATCTGACTTGAGCCTCCTGGGATATCTCACAGTTTTACTGGTGCACAACACAGGTTCCCCCACTCTTCTTTGAGGAAATCTCCACCCACAAACAAATACAAGAGTTTGAGGCACATTGTCTTAGTCTCCATTTGGCTTGGAACTAAAACTCCACCAGACAGAGTGGAATGGCAGCTGGTTGATAAAGCTCACCTGCTGATTCCTAGGTCTTGCAATCACTTGACACTCAAATGTATCTGCAATTTAAGAGACCAATCAAATGGCCCCCAACGTTGTCTGAACCAGCCCTGCACTGAAAAATTCACTAACATAAAATCACCAATGTAAAGCGTTCTTAACTTCATTGACAGGCGTTACTGTGCAGGTCATAGAGTGTCTCACGCAATAGGTTTTATATGGAATTGCCAAAAGTCACTGTAAGATAACTGTGGAATTTTTTGCTTCACTTTCAACAGACAAAACCACCCCTGAAGCTTTTTTTTTTTTTTCCCCAAATGGGAGCTGGATTAGGGATCATCCTGCCACAGGACATTCTTTAGAAACCTAAGTGAAGGGAGCATTAAGCATATATTGAAATTTGTGAGAGAAGGGGAAGAATATCTAAGTTACAAGGAAATAAGATAAAAATGTAAAGAGTAACCATGTTTATTTTTTTGGTTGAAATTTTTCTGATGGCCGTTTTTCATCGGAAAATGCTGCTTCTAGGCAGGCCAGGGCCGGTGCAAGCGCTAGGCGACCTAGGTGGTTGCCTAGGGTGGCAAGATTTGGGTGCACCAAGAAACGGTGCTCCTAAATTTTTTTTAAAAAAGTGTTCCCCTGGGCTTGGCCGGTGCACTGGCACGTACGGCCCTCAGAGTCTCTCTCCCAGCGCAGGGGAAGCTGCACTGCTCCTGGAGCAGCGCGGCTTCCTCTTGCTGGGAGAGGGACTCTGAGGGCCTCACGGCGCAGCTCTGGTATCAGTATCACAGTATGACAGTATCAGCCTGGAGCGGCGCAGCGCCAGCGGCTAGCCAGAGCGCCGCATGTGGCCCTCAGTCTCCCAGCGCAGGTGAAGCTGTGCCACAACAGAGTAGATACTACTCTGCTGGGGTGCGCCAGTGGCTGGGCAGAGCCCGTGCGGCGCCCAGAGAGCCCTGTGGCGGCGATAGCAGGGCTTGTTGAAGAGCGGCTGTGCCTGGCTCTGCCTCCTCACTCAGCCCCAGAGCTGAGCCCCAGAGCGCGTTCACCCCCTACCCCAGAGAACAAAAGCCTCGAGTGGCAGTCCAGTGGAAGAAGAACAACAAGGATGCCATGCCGGAGCTTTGGTCAAGGTAAGACCTTCGGCCTCGGGGGCGCCTGCTGGTCCCACTCCTCTTTTGCACCGGCGACTGGAGGGAGTCACTCTGCTGGTCCAATGAAATCAGAACCCTGCTTTTCCCCAGTGCTGGCTAGACAGGGCAGGTTACAGTTTTATACCATCACTGTTATGTCCCTGGTTATTCTTGGGGGGTATACCCTCTCCAAACAGCACGGCTGCAATTTTCAAGTCTAAACCCCCCAGCCATCAATGGTGTTGTGAGACTAATGCCTTTGAGCTCCTACACCTACAGCAATCCTACCACTACATCCTTGGCACTAGCTACACATAAGAGGACAGCAAATCGCTGCCTTCCCGGAGGAACTTGTTTCTAAATTTGCTAAACTGAAAGCATGGGAAAATAAATTCTAAATTATAACATGTTACTCAGTGACAGTGTATTGTGTATAATGTATGTGATTTATTTTAAGGGGAGAAGAGAGAGGAAGGAGGGGGTGCAAGGTGGAAGTTTCGCCTAGGGTGCAAAATATCCTTGTACCGGCCTTGAGGCAGGCAATTGGGGTGGCTAGCTGCAAGGCCTGCCTACCTCCCTTTTTCCTGCTACTCCACCTGCCTATCCACCAGCTAGTTGGCCAGCAGACTGATAGGAAATCAGGCAGCACTGGTGTCTGGAGGCCCAGTTGCCCAACTCACCAGCTCTTAGACTTCCCAACCAGCTTCCCAACTTGCCTGTGGCCCAGCTGCTTTGCTCCCCAGCTATTTGGCAGGCCGGGAGCTTTTCATCTGGCTGGGGTGAGGGCAGCCTAGTTCCCAGGCCAGCTTGCTGGCAGCCAGGACATAGGGCACTGACCAGCACATAAGATGGCGGGTTCCTTGACAGGTGCTGAAAGATCGAGTTCTGTTTTGCTGAAAATCCAGCAATGTTGACATTTCGTTCCAAAGCAGAATAAAATGAAACATTGACAACCCGGAATTCCTCACAAAATGGAAATTCCTTTTACTGCTAGCTCTGGTAATTGGTTTACACGATCGATTCAGGTATGCTGGACTGGCAGTTATGGATTCTTAAGTATGAAGAAGCACCTTACTGGAAGTGTTTGCATAACACTTGTCTGACTAGTCTTAACTTCTGAAATTAGTCTTCACAGATTCTCACTGGCAAAGTCAGAAGAGATTTTAGATAGGTTTATAATGAGATATTCATCATTGACTCTATTCCCAGCAAATTAAGCTACAACCCAAGCCATCAAAGTATTTATGAACCCTAATGTGGCCTCATGAAAAATCATAATGATGATAGTCTGGAATATGGGACCAGTATGTGTGCCAAGCAGATTGAATTTTTTTAACAACATATTTTGCACTCATTGTGGGGAAGGAAAGAACCTGCATTTTTACACAATACATTACCTTGAATAATTCCAATTTCAGTCTAATCATGCTGCCCTAAAATTTTCATTTTGCTTGAATAATGAAAAAAGGAAATATAAAAATTGTATGAAACTAGCATGCCCCGGGACAGGTTCTGTTGGATGTAATTACATATGCTTCAACAGCTGGAGCAATGTGCTGAGAGAAAAGCTTTTAAGGTGGCAGAACTTAATTGCACAGGTTTTAGGGCAGAAGAAAATGGGGTGCAGCGGAGGGAGGGAAGGACCCAGTTCCTAGGAGGCTCTTTTCTGAAATGGGAGAGAGCAAGGATACTGTTAAATTATAAATGGATCAAAAAGCAGTAGTAGGGGAAAGACTTTATCACTTAGAGGAAATAAAAAGGAGAATCTTACCTCGGTGGAAAGTACTGCGTCCCTGGAAAGCCTGTCAGGTATAAAATTCTTTATGATATATTGCATATAAAATAGGACATCCGCCCATAAAGCAGCCCGTGATATTTCCCCAGTGACATTGGTCTAGAAGGCAGCACAGTAAGAAATACTAATTTTTTCTGTGACACTAATAATGACAGTATCACAGATCTGAGGTGCGGGGCCATGGAATGCATCCAGTGTCCCTTTCCAGTTGGAATACACAAAGCCTTGTGAAAGGACCCTCTGGGTGGCATGTCTCTAATGAATGGAGAGCTTGCTTT
The DNA here is from genome assembly GCA_007922305.1 of Dermatemys mawii. Classification (NCBI taxonomy): domain Eukaryota; kingdom Metazoa; phylum Chordata; order Testudines; family Dermatemydidae; genus Dermatemys; species Dermatemys mawii. The sequence goes on from ML677334.1 coordinate 57,402,546, forward strand.
CCCAAGCTGTGTTAGATTGTCACAAAGAAGACAAAAGTACTGTGTGTGCGTATAAGTGCTGCATTGGAAAGTGAAGTTTCAAAAAGGACCAAATAAATTGTTTCATCAGGCACCACAGTACATATGCTACAGTAGCTTTGTACAACAGCTCTTGAAACAAAACCCATCCTAGCTCCTGGCTGGACATATTCATTTCTTATTATAGGCTTAAAGATATTTGGGATGAGGTTGGCCTCTCCTGCAAAGAAAAGGAGACGCTGTGTTTTTTCAATAAGCCCGATCTCTTGAATTATAGCCCTTGCTCAAGGGTATTGCTACCAGTACATTAATTGCTTCTAATAAATTAATTATATGGCCTTGAAATACTTAAAATAGAGGCACACTGAGAGTGAAGGATTATTGTTGAATTTTAAAGCTGAATTCAAATATATCAGTTTTAGTGCTTATTCCTTCCTGTTCTACAGCCACTTGATTTTGATTAGCTAGAATCATGTTGTAGAAACTCCTGCAATCTGCTTAGGAAAACAGCAGTATTTCACACAACAGAACGTAAATACCAATATGCCAGTCCATTCACAATTCTACCTGTCAGTGATTTGCAATTCTTTAATTTTATTTCATATGAAATCTCTTAATACTTAACCATTATCCCTAGGGTGTCAATAGTTCTCCAAGAATTAGCTTTTTCAAGGCTAATGTAGTCCTAGTTTCTTTCCCAGCTTTAACTTGATCCTTATTCTTCATTACAAGATTTATTTACAGTAACATGGGTAATCTTATTTCCTCATTACCATACACAGGAGCTAATAAACATAGCTGTTCATAAAGGTACAATTCAACTCACTCCTCTTAATTACCTTAAGAAAATTGCTCATTTTTTTCTAGATGAGCAATACTTATTGTTTCACTGACAAACGTTTCAGTTGTGCCAAGTTGTGTGACATTTGGGTTTTTTTCTTAAAGCTTCAGCACCTGGAGTCATGTGGATATGTGAGAATTTCAGCTTCCATTTAAACAAAGTACATTTTAGTGTTTGTAGTAGAGGAGTAAAACTTAAAAATATCATTCAAGTGGATCTTAAAGGTTAAAAAAAGAAGATGTTAAAGGAAAAGGATGCAAAATGTATTTAAAATAAATCTTAGGATTTCTAAGCCAGTCTCATGATTTTGGGGGACCAATTTAGGATTTTGGAACACTTGCAGCTGGCAGCACTAATCATGCAATGAAAATTTCATAACTTCCATTTTTCTTTTTCATTTTTTAAATGTGGAAATTGACCACTGTCATTACCAAACACTGTTTTACATATTTTTAAGCATTGCAAAATATTAAACCAAACATAGATTATGGAGGATGGAGTGCAGCTGAGCAGGAGGGACTGGTATAAGCCAGAAAAGGGGCTGCAGTCCTTCTCTGGGCTTTGAAAAGGAAAGGAGGAAACCAGGGAGAGGGTAAAAAGCCATGGGATCCTAGATGTGAAGGAAGGGTTTACACAGAGGTGTGATGAATGAAAGCTTAATAAAGGTGGAGTAGGAAAAGGCTTGGAGAAGTGACAGCAAGGTTTGGGAGATGCCAACCTGGGCCACTGACTGTAGGATCCCTGGGCTGGAATCTGGAGTACTGGACGTGTCCGGGTTACCTACTAGTTACTGGTGAAAGTGGAATGGCTTTGACTTAGAGAACTGCTGAGAACAATACCCAAACAGACAGGCTGAAAAGACTTTGACACCCTAGAAGGGGGGAAATGCACAATGATCTGGCAGGAGGGCCAAGCCATGAAGACAGCTGCAACCATTGGATCTTAATAGGGGCCACAGAGCAAGCAAAAAGCCAGAAAGGGGCACCAAACCAAGCAGAGCTATTTCACAGATGAGCCACAAGGAGGTGTCCCAGCAGTGACTAGAGAACCCATTACAATGATGAAAAGCCAAAATACCTCTTTCAATTTCCACATGCATCTTTTGCCATGCTCCATTTTTCCTAATAAAAAGACCAAAAATCCAAAACTTTGAAGAGCAAATAGAACACTAGGGAAGTGAAATAGTGTATCCGCACTGGAACATTAGGTACAAATACTGACTTAGGTATTGTATGATAAGCAGCACTTGTCTTATAGCAATGGCTTTCCTCTGCTGCTAAGAACATTTTGGTGACACCATTGTTCATTTAAATAAAGGTGGGAAGGAGTTGTTGGAAGCTGTTTAGCTAACACAAGAAGGAGACATGAATTAACAGAAAAGAGGGTATTTTGATAAAAGTGTTATTGTATACTTAAAATCCTTTCCCTTAAGTTAATCAAAAATCTACTTTTTTCCATACACCAAAACAAAAAACGCTTGATGGCAATAGTACCAATTGTTAGACTGCTCTTTTTAAAACATTGCTTGTTTGTGTGATATTTTCAGGACAACTGTGCCTATATTCCTTTTCTGTGTTCCCTCGAGAGCACCCACTTCCAGCTTCAGACTCCCAGCCAAACTTCTCTTGGATGGAGACCACAGTCTCTCTCCCTCCTGACTGAAGGTTTTAAGGCTTCACAGCTCCCTGCTGTACAATATGATATTCCCAGAAAGCCAGTCCTCCTATCATCGGTGCCTGTGCATTGCTTTCTCTGAAGACTATGAATAGTGTAATGCCAGTGGTTATAAGTTATCACACAACTCTTCCTAAGCAAGATAAATGCATCACAAAAGAAACATATAACAGTTCCTACATGCTTAATAAACATACCAGAAATTTCCCATCTTTCACATGGGAAAACTGGTAAGCCAGTATCCATCCAACCCTTGAGTAGAGGTCCCCTTAGAATGAAAGGTCCTTTGTGTTTGCTGAATCAAAAGGAAGACCTTGAGTCTGTTTAACTCAGCATGTTAACTGAGCCTGTTTAATTCAGTGGTACTTAGAAGGAGTTATAAAAGGGGGGTTCCATGAAAACTTGAATGTTGAATATTTCAGTTCAGAAATGGTGCTGTAGTGACTTGTGAGAGTTACCATTTGTGTGCTTCATATTCCTATTGTCTTCTATAGTCTGAGCTCCTTGTCTGGAGTACATTTCCTATGTATACAGTCTTCCTTCTTGGTGATGGGAAGTGATGCACCATGGGAATAACTGGCTATGGTGTATCATGAAGCTGGGGAGCTTGGCACATGAATGAAAATGGGCACATGAAATACCCAAACTACAATTTCTGAAGCATCACTGCAACACATCCAAATCAACATATTTTAGGGTTTTTGACCAAAATACTTTGTTTTTAACTTAAATATTTTGGTTTTTAGGCATTTAAGTGTTTTGAAACACCTCCCTCCAACCCCCCCCCCCCCCAAAAAAAATAAGTATCTGCAGAAAGCCTTTTCATGACAAACTGTTTCAGTGGAAAAGCTTTCAACCAATGCTAGTGATGCCATAAAATGCACTGACAACATTTTGCCTTTGGAAGTGCAAAAAAGTATCTGTTCAAATCAATTACACGAAAGTGAGCAATTATCCAATATATATGCATGAACATCAGTTTTGTAGAGTCAACAGATGCACATACATCTTGAGTGATTCACACTTTGCCCAGCCCTTTGAAATGTTTCAACTGTAAAATGCATTTCATATGGTGAAATGCGTTACAATCTTAACTGAAATCAAATGTTAAGAAAGAAAAGTTAATTAAAATAATTCATGAGTCAATGGCATCATTAGAAAGTCAGACTAAAAAGTTACCCCTCAGTAAATGATATCATAGCCATAATAAAAAGAATGTTAGGCTCTCTTTTTTTCATTCATTAATAAATGCATCTTAAATAAGAGGTACATACAAGTTAGCCTTCAGTTTTAATTAGAAGTCTTTCAGTTGCCATGTCAACTTCACTACATTTGCTCTCTGATTTATTTATTTTATTTCCCCTCCCAGATCTTAAATTAAAGATTGTATCATTGTGAACCTTTGAGTCACTGATGTTGATGTGGGGATTCGTTCAGTTCACCCTTTGTTTGTAAGCAGACCTATGTTTGCACCATCTGAAAAAGTGTAACACAAAATGGGCAAGTGACTAAACAATGAAAATAAAGAAGTGTAATTTCCCAAAAGAAGAGCTTATTAAGGTCTACTGCTTATTATGACAACACAGTTAATCAGCAACTTGATGTCAGTGTGATGCTATGCAAAAAACACAGATATATAGTTGAATTTCCCTCTTCACTGACAAACACAAAAAATGACAACCCCTGGGCAGAATGTCCCTCATGAACACAATGTTGACATTAAAGTGTGACAGGATGACAGACAGAATGGTATGAAAAGCTGGAAATGTTCTTGCTGCATAAGACATTGTGAAAGTAAAGTATGAATAATCCAGAGAGAGGAGTGATAGATAAAAGAGTTACCGTCATTCATCTTTGTCAGTGCTTATTGTAATATACATTTTAATTCATTCCTACCTGCTTCAACATTCATATTTAAAAGGCATTGGATCCATATCAAGGATGTGGATTGTCAATAACTTCACAAAGAAAGTTTTACCTAAGATATGCACTGTGCAAAGAAATGCTTTACTGACAGAACACATTCAAGATTGTGATATAGGCTTCTAAAAACCAATACTAATTTACTAGAATTTCATTAGAGGTTTCCAGCATTATATTTTTTTGAATTTTGGCTTTTACAGTGTTAGCAAGACCAAAAAGATGAAAGGGGCATTTTCCATCATATTTGAATTGCACCTCCTCAAATATTTGTTTTACCATACACTGAAAGCAACCATGTTTGTCTGACAAAGTATTTTATTTTAGTGTCAGGGAAACAAAGCAAGAAAGGACAAAATCACAGTCTCTGTAAGAGACCATGGTTTGTGTCTCCTGTGTACCATGCTGAATCAACTCTGCCCCATGGTATGACAGCTGACAAGCAGGCTCATTAGAGATGTTAAGGTGCAATACAGAGAAAAGAAAGCGACAACAGTGACATAGTTGCGTTCACTTTGTATGTGAATGATCCTAGGAGTTCTGTTAGGAACTGGTGGGCATTGACACATGAGACATTTTACCTTTCCTTTTAATAAAGATGAGATAATGGATATTGTATTTGCCTATATGCTAATAATTAAGGCTTCAGTTTAGTCACAGGTATTTTTAGTAAAAGGCCTGGACAGGTAATGGGCTATAACAGAAATTCAGGGTCCATGACCTCTCCATGAATTACTATAAATACCCCTGCTTAAATCTTGGGCGGCCACTGCTGGTGGCAGGGTGGGAGGCCACTGCTGCGGGGGTTGAAGGGTGGAACCAAGAGCACCAAATGCTGGGGGCCATCGAGCAACGGCTACTCCGATCACCCATGGACTGCTGCTGGGGGCTGCTGACAGCAGCTGCTCTGGCCACCCCAGGGACCGCTGCTCAGGTGTTCCCCAGGGCCAACCCCAACAGTTGCTGCTTGGGCAGTCCTGGGGCCAGATTCCTGGGGCCGCCAGAGCAGTGGCTGGTGCAGCTGGCCATGGGGACCGCCTGAGCAGCAGCTGGTGCGGCAGGCACTGGGGCCACCCCAGCGGCTGGCTACAAAGCTTCTCCAGAAGCGGCCAGTGTGGCCATCCTGGGGCTACCTGAGCAGCTGGCCCTGGAGCCAGTTGCTTTGGTGGCCCTGGGGTCAGCCAAATTGGCCACTGCAGAAGTCACAGAGGTTGTGGAAAATCATGGAATCCATGACTTCCCCAATCTCCATAACAAACATGGAGCCTTACTTATAATACTGTGATCAGGGGAGAAAGTAACTGAAAGGACTTGCCAGTACTCCGGAGCCCTGAGGTGGGGGTGAGGCCTCAACCAGAAGAGGTGGGGCCTTTAAATCCCTGGGCCCTTTAAATCACCCCTTGAGCTCCCAGCTGCTGCTGGGAGCCCCAGCCCCTTTAAATTGCTGCCTGAAGAAGTCAGTTCACTCAGGTATGGCACATCGGCTCTTGTCCGCAGGGGTGGCAGGTTTGTAGAAATTTTGGTGGTGCCAAGAACCTACCCCTGATCAAACTCTGCCCCCTCCACCCAAGGCTCTGGGAGGGAGTTTGGGGGGGGAGGAATTCTGGGGTGCAGGCTCTGGGCTGGGGCAGGAAATTGGGGTGCAGAAGGTGTGCAGGGTGCAGGCTCTGGGTGGGAGTTTGGGGATGGGAGAAGGTTCGGAGTGAGGGGGTGCAGATTTTGGGAGGGAGTTTGGGGATGGGAGGGGATGCGGAGGGAGGGGGTTCAGGGGTGAGGCTGGGGATGGGTTTGGGGTGTGGGAGGGAGCTCAGGGCTGGGGTAGAGGGATATGGTGTGCGGGAGGAGGGCTCTGGCTAGGGCTGGAGGTGTGAGGTGTGGGAGGGGCTCAGGACTAGGGCAGAGGGTTGGGGTGCAGGGAGGGTGAAGGCGCTGGGATGGGGGTGTGGGCTCTGGGATGGGGCAGGGATGGGGATGAGTTTGGGGTGCAGGCAGGCTGCCCTGGGACTGGAGCCAGAGAGGAGAAACGCCCTCCCAGCACTTTCCCTGCCAGTAGCAGCAAGCTCTGGGGTAGCTCCCACTCTCTGCCCCTGGCAGCACACTCTCCACCACCACTGTCACTGCACATGCTCCTAGGGCCCCTCTCAGGTCCAGGGATCTCCTTCACCTCCTCTGTGTTGGATGCCGGGAGAAGGGGGTGGGAACATCACATGTGCGCCTCCTTCCCTGCTGCTGCCCCTCACTGTAGGCTCACTGGGTGTGGGGGTGGGGGTGGGGCTGTCCCTTGCCCAGTATGGGGCAGGAGCGGTGACTGCAGGTAGGGGTGCGGCTGTAGTGGTAGTGGAAGTGTAGTGGAAGGTCCCTCCAGAAAATGAAAGGGTCTGAGAGGGAAGGGCAGGGTAAAGGTGGGGAGCACACCGGGACCCTGCAGCAGCAGTTGATGCAGAAAGGCAGCATGGACCTGCAGCAGAGAGACAAGGATGCTCTGCTCTGGGACCCAGGGCGGTGTGCAGGGGTGGGCAGGAGGAGAGGGCTGGGGGATACTTGGTGGAGGCATGGGGGGGGGCAGCAGGTGGGACCAGGGGGGAGACCCGGCCCGAACACTGGTGGAGCCAGGCCCCCGGGCCCTCAGTATTGCTGGAGCCATGAACCCATATAACTCGTTGCTGCTGCTGCTTGCCAGCACGCCGTATCTGGGTGTACTGGTTTACTTTCACCTCTGCCTGTGATCAGAATGCATTCGTGGTGCTAGACTAGAGGGCAAGGAACAACTGCCATATGGAGGATTTGAGGCTGAGACTTGATCATTGCCTTTCTCCTTGATTCAGAGTACTGTAGAAGAAAGTACATTCCCTGGAGCCTCAACATGCATTGAATTACCCATGAGAAGTATATTGATGGCTCTGGGCCAGGGGTGGGGAACCTTTTTTCTATAAAGGGCCTTTGACCCACAGAAAAAAACAATCACGGGCCACACACAACCCCTGGGGGACACAGAGGCTCAGGGCTTCCCCCCACCCAGCAGGGCAAGCCGATGCTTGCAGCTCCAGCCCCATGGCGGGGAGGGGGGGAGAGCGCTGAGGCTTAAGGCTTTCCCTAGGGTTGCCAACTTTCTAATTGCACAAAATCAAACACCCCTGTCATGTCCTCTGCCCTTCCCCTTTCCCTAGGCCCTGTCACTTGTTTGAAGCCTCATACCCCACTCACTCCAGACCCCCTCCCTCAGTTGCTCATGCTTTCCCACCATCACTCACTTTCATTGGGCTGGGGCGTGGGGTGGAGTGCGGAAGGGGTGAGGGCTTGAGCTGGGGGTGCGGACTCCAGAATAGGGCCAGAAATTAGGGGTTCAGGGTGCAGGTTGGGGGAGGCGATAGGGTGTGGGATGGGATGAGGGTGAGAGCTCTGGCTAGGGGTGCTGGCTCTGGGATGGGGCTGAGGATTAGGGGGTTAGAGTGTAGGAAGGGTTCTGGCTGGGGCCAAAAGGTTTGGAATGTGGGAGCGGGCTCAAGGCTGGGGCACGGGGTTGGGGTGCAGGAAAAGGCTTGGGGTGTGGGTTCGAGGAGGGAGTTTGGATAGGAAGGGGGCACATGGCTGGGGCAGAGGGTTTTGGAGTGGAGGAGGGGGCTCAGTGCTGAGACCAAAGGATTGATGTGCAGGATGGGGCTCAGGGATGGGGCAGGACATTGCGGTGCAGGTGGGGATGTGGCATCTGGGAGGGAGTTTGGGTGCGGGAGTGGGTTCTCCCTGGGACATGGGGCTTGGGGTGCAGTCTCTGGCCAGGTGATCAGTGGTGCAGTGGGGCTAAGGCAGGTTCACTGCTTGTCCTAGCTTTGTGCTGCTCCCAGAAGAAGCCAACATGTCCGGCTCCTAGGCAGAGGTGCAGCCAGGTGGCTCTGCATGGTGCACGCTGCCTGTGTCTGCAGACACCACGCCGACAGCTTCCAGTGGCCATGGTTCCCATAATGTATTAATACAGACTGGGCTAGCCCAAACCAGTAAGGTTAAATGCTACGCATAGTCTTCTGTAGTAAATAAAGATAAGTCCTAAGCAATCTGGGCACCACTTCCTCATTTACACATGCATAAAGTAAACAAATAATAGGATGTGGGCAGGGAATGGATTTGGTAGAGAAGACATCAACTTCAGCTATAGCCTCATACCAATAATATGCTTAGATACACATTCCCTTTGTAGATATTCCACATGTCTTTATATAGCAGGAATGTGGCAGCCAAGCTACAATGATGTAGGGTCAGGTTTTCAAACATGTCTTACCATGCCCATCAGTTTACAACTTGCATTTTTATGCACAACATTTAGTACCTGTACTCTCTAGGATCAAGCCCTCAATTAAATCAAATGCGCAATAAATTTTAAGTACATATAATGAAATATTATTTCACATCATATAATTAATCTGTGGAATTAACCACAGAAAGTCATCAGTTCAAATAAAAACGGTCTGGATATGTTTATGAGTATATGGTATTCTACAAACTGAGATAAAGGCAATCAAATCTTGTGCTGCATGGTGTAAGTTAATGGCCCAAGAGGGTTAGGTAGATGGCTGTGATGGTTCCTTCTTGAAACAGATCACAGAAATGTAGGACCTAAAGGGAACTTGAGAGATCATCTAGTCCAATCCCCAGCACTGAGGCAAAACTAAGTATTATCTAGATTCTAGACCATCCCTGAAAGGTTTGTCTAACCCAGGGGTTCTCAACCTGCGGCCCGGCCCATTTAGCACACAGCTGTGACCCAGATGTGTGCTAAAGGCCACTGGGACAATACGGCGGACTGTGGGTGTGCAGTTGCCTGGCACAGCGGGGTTGGGCTGCTTGGCATGGAGCAGCAGAGTTCCGGGGATGCCAGCTGGCCCCACAGGGTTCAGAGTCTGGGGCTGCCAGCCAGTCCTGCTCAGACCCGCATGGTGGAGGTCTGGGGTCCCGGGGCTGCTGCCTGGCCCCACAGGGGCTAGAGTGAGAGTTGGCCACCGGCCCTGCATGGCAAAATGGTCCTGCAAAATGCCATTTTTTTTTGCCATTTTTTTGCCATGGCAAAATAGCCCTTCAAAATGGGGCTAGATGTACCTCGTAGTATATTTAAAGATTTTAAGATGCTCAAACACTGTGATAAAGAGGGCCATATAAGTACCAGAGATAGAACAAAAAGGTAAGCATATTGCAAGATCTGTATGATAAATTCATTTAAAAAATTTTTGTTGGAATTTCACGAAATATTTTCATTGGTTTTCTTTCTTCAGAAAAGCATATAGATATTTGATCTCATATAGATACCAGAATGCTTACAATACTGTGTCATTTAAAAAAGAAACCTGTACAATGATTACATTTGGAGTTAGTAATTTACCCTCAATGCCAGTTTAATAAACCTTTTTACAATACTATAAATAAATGTAATGCTATGGGCATTTTAGCACTAGAATGACTGAAAATCATTTAATTATGCAACTCCTCCACAGGATGAACTTCCTGAAATCAGCATAATATAAATGATTTCCTCTAAAATGAACATTCTTAAATTCAGGATACAGAAATCAGTGGCATGTGCTTGTTATTTCAGGAGATATCATACAATTGAACTTCTTATCCTCCTGCTGTATTGGAGAAATTGGGGTTCGCTGTGAAAATGAGAGATGTTTGTTCAAGATAAATAATCCTATGCTTTTGGTTTGTATAGTCCTGCAGACATTTCAGTATAGTAGGTTCTAACTCACCCTGTCACCTTGACAGTGGGGCTTACTGTAAACAATATAATCATTGTACAGGTTTCTTTTTTAAATGACACAGTATTCTAAGCATTCTGGTATCTATATGAGATCAAATATCTATATGCTTTTCTGTAGTTCAAATACAAATAAGAAATCAGCATCTTTGTTTCTTAGGCTGTATTACATGCTTTTGACAGCTCCTAGATGTTGCCCCTTCCTCTTAACTGGCCCAAGTGGGAGCACCTAGACTGGAACAGGACTGCTGAGCCCAGTTTTATTTCAGTGTAAGACCTTCTACTGAAAACACTTTGGAGCAGGAATCAGGCCTTCTTCTGTGTTTGTACAGGACCTAGCACAATGGGGCCCCAGTTTTAATTGAAACTTCTGTGTGCTACTTCAACATACATATGTAATAACATATTGAGTGCATACTTGCCATGGCACAGTCATAAAAGGAGACAGTCGCTACCCCAGAAGCTTATTGTGTTGTTCTGACATGGAAACAACCTGGGCTGAGATTAAGGAAATCCAGTATCATAGGCACACCATGACATGGGGCCTCTATGGCTCTGTCCAATGGTCCTCCCCCTCTACCACAACTTCACTTCCCCTTGCAATAGCCATGGGATGAGGAGTCCTTCCTTCCCAGAGAAACAGGAGTAGTAGCATGTGCCCCCCTTCTCAACCCAGCACTGGCATTAGGAATCCCTGTTCTCTCAGGAGCAGCAAAGATCCCATCTTCTCCCACTTTAGCCTCCTGACAGGCAGGGGTGACCCCATGGGAACTCTCAGTGCTTACCCCTGCACCTGGGCTATATCTGCTTCAGTGATGGGTTGGAAATGCTGCTGTACGCTCTGTGTATCATCAGGAATCATCTGTTGGGGTGCTGTCAGTGGGGCCCCAGGGAACAGCTGGTCTTGGAATTAACAACCCACTGATATTGAAGGAATATTTCACATAACCGAACACTGATGGGTTTCAGGTTATCTGCAGACTCAGTCAGACCTTGCTGGTTTGATTACACTAAATTCATCTTTTCATAATGTACATGATCGTACATGACAGCGCAGGTGAAGAAATCTTACATATATATACATTTAATGTATTTTGGGAATTTAATTATACCGCTCCTTGTAGTACACAGGCTTTTAACAGGGTAACTGGCCCATTAAATGAAACTGGGATCAGCACTCCTGATCCACTCCAGGTGCTCCTAGGTGGGACAGTTAAGAGGGAGGGGGTTACAGCTAGAGGCTATAATAAGTCAATCCACAGTCAAGACTGAAGAAAGGTAAAGCAGAAAAGCTGCTATAGAGAGGAGGTGGTTCCTGGGAGAAGACTGAAGATAGGAGAGAGGGGTTTGCTAGCTGGTATCCCCAAGCCAGACAGCTAGGGCTGAAGTGAGCAGCAGCAGAAGAGGCAGATGCCAGCTGACTCTAAGCAAGAGAGCTGGAGACAAGGGCAAGAGAGAGGTGTGGAGGAACGGAGCCCAGCTGAGGGATTTAGCGGCTAACATCTTCTTGCTGGAGACTTGGACCCTGACAAATGGTGAGAGGCGCAGGGGAAATAAGGAATGTCTTTCCCAGCGGAGAGGCTGTGGGAGTCCCCAGCGGGAAGAGTTGGTTGCATTCCAAAAGGAAGAGCTAGGGTGGCTGCCCTGACAGAAGGATGGAAGAGGAGAAATAAGGAGCGTAATTGTAATGGCAAACACCAGGGTATGGAGAGAACAAGAACTGTGTGCTGGGATGCTATGGATTATGTCTAGAGACTTTTGTTATAGACTATTTGCCCAAGGTTTTTTAATAAGCTGGCCTCCAGCGGTAGGGTGGGGTTAATGTAAAAGCCTCAAATGGAGTTGTTTGGGTTACTTGTGCAGGATCACTTGAGATGGCTATCTCAAGGCTGCACACTCACAAGGCTGTAAATAAAGTAATTGAGATTTTCATCATATTGTCCAAAAAGGACACAATAATGGAATCTCTTGCTTGCAACTTCCAAGTTTTAGGCAGCTTTGCTCATTGCTTTTTCCTTCCTTTTAGAACCATGTAAATATTCATCATCTTTGAAAGGCTTGGGAGAAGTGCAATTTAAGGCAGGGTTTGAAAGAGCAGGGGAGGGGGAGCAGAAAGAGAAGGTCATTACAGAATGAGACCCTCCTAAACATAGGAGGCAGCATGAAAGCAAGTGTGAAGCTGAGTGCCTCATTATAAAGGTCATTACAGCTAAATGATAATCAAAGTGTCAGTGAAGGTGAGAGACTGAAATGTTCAGATATTGCTACAGAAGTAGATGTTTCCTGTGCATTCATTTGGGTATTTTGTTTGAATTTATAGGGGTTCTGTAAAACTGTACAGATGTTTTAATACATTTGTCAGTGCTCTATGAAAGCTAACTTCTGTGGTTACCTAGCATCATTATGCTAAGACATAGTGTTTGTTAAAATGTCATAGCAAACTATGCCAATAAGAAAAATAACCTGTCCCTATTGTATTTGATGACAAAAAGAAATGCCACTGGCTGAGATTAATTCCTGGAGTAATTCCATTGTGGTGCACATGGTTTCAACAGGATGAATTTGGCCCAGTTTGTCTAAATATACTGCACAATGCAAAGCACGTGGTACAGTCTGTTAGGACAGTTCAGAATACATTGTGTCACATGACATGATGTTACCAGATGTAATTCAACATAATGCTTTGCAGTGTGTCAAATATTAAGAGACTGAATTCATTGCTAAATACAGATACTCTTATTTTACAGCATCTACTTTCCCAGATGCAAATAAACGTATATTCCTAAATTGGGTAAGCTCTCAAGTACTTTAAGGTCTTTTGATTTCTTTTCTTACCAGAAAACAACTGATACTGTAGGGTGATTCAGAGTTTTTGTTTTTCCTAAATATCTTTATCCAGATTAGTGTTCTAAAGCTTCTCTGTCTTTAAACATTTGGATGGAAGATGTGGCTTATATGATTTATAGACTCCTTCCACCCCCAAATAAGTGCCTGCCTAAAGTTAGGCTTCTAAATCCATATTTAGGGACTTCAGTATGTGGCCTGATTTTCAAAAGCACTGAGCACCTGGTAGTTCTGACTGAAGTCAATGGAAACTGCTGAGTGGGTGGGACTCTTGAAAATCTGGTAATTTGTTAGGTACCTGACTATAACACATCATTTTAAAAAAAATTAAACTGATTTATTTATAAATTTCGGTCTTCCAAACTGTGGTAGGCTTTTTAACTTAACATATGAAGAGTTGAATGAAATTCATTTGTCTTCTGCTATTTAGATTACTTAAACACTGTTTTCTCCCTGAGTTTAAGGACCTGAAATATGTATCACCTGTCCCTTAAAATCAGGCACGCCAAAGGGGAATGGGAGGAGTGAGGGAGGGGGCAAAGAACGTGGCACAAAGAAACAGTTTGATTATACAGAAGAATCAAGACCTGATGTATTTGCAGTCTCTTGTGCCATGTTTCAAGTACAGTGTGCTACTACCTTGCCTTATTGAGTGAATCGAAAACAAATGCCTAATCCATTGATCATGGGTATTTGATATTCATTATAATTTGATTTGATAATTTGAAAGCAAATTAATTTGAAAGGAAATTAATTTGCTGCTCAAACAAACTGCACCAACTAGAATCAGACCCTGAGCAAACTTCTCAGGCCGCCCTATTAGCCACTCCCTTGACTTTTGACTACAACATGCAAATCTAGCCAGCTGTGGGGATGATTTAGTAAAGGATCTGGCTTTGGAATAGTAAGGCTTTAATCACGGTCCTGATCCTGCAAATATTTACTCACACAGACTTCAGTGAGGCTGCTCACACTGATAAAATAAGGCATGTGCCTACTGGCACGATCAACCTCTATATTTTTTTTTTATGTACATACATAACTTGGCTCAACCTTTGAAGTTTGGCAGCTCATTAACAGTTTGCTAATATAGAGGGTTTTTAGTGATTTGAAAAGATTAGCCTCCAATGTGCAAAAGAAGCATTTCTAAGACACATGTTGTCATGTTTAGCCTTTTCATTCCTTAGGGCAATTGTTTACCATGTTAACAACACTGGATATATAATTAATAATACTGGTATATTTATATGCTCCAATTCATGAAAATATGTGTGCACTTAATTTTAGGGCACAGGAGTTGAGTTCTACTTTGGTTTTTCATTAATGCAATAATAGACACAAGCAAAAATAAATCAATCTGCTGATCTTACTCAAGTAGTATCACTGGCTGCAACTGAACTCCTTATGAGGGAATGTGTACAGTATTTGGTCCAAAAGCCATTAAGAAAATACCGCATGCTATGTGTTAAATTTCAAACAGCAAAGGCAGAGGCCATGTCTAAACAGTGACACTTGGGACAATTAAACACTGTGGGCTTGTCCTCACTTGTCGCGGCAGAAATCGGTCTTTTGGTGATCGATTTATCACATCTTGTCAGGACGTGATAAATTGATCACCAGCGGCGCCGCAGTCGACTCCGGAACTCCAGCTCGCCGCGAGGAGTAAGCCAGAGTCGATGTGGGAGCGCGCCGCCGCCCGCCGCCTCCATGAGGGCGGGAGGTAAGTCGGTTGTAGAGCCGCCGACTTCAGCTACGTTATTAACATAGCTGAAGTTGCGTATCTACAGTCGATCCCCTGCCCTAGTGAGGACCAGCCCTGTTTAACTAATAATGCTAAATCCTTGTGTCTGTGCTTTAATTCAAAAATAAAGTGATTCAAGGTCATTTTATCTTAATTCACTTCCAAAGAAGGGAGAACATCCACACAGGAATTTAATTCACTTTATCTAAGGAACTTTAAATGACTTTTTTAGTTAATTTGGCTTACCTTCATATCTATTTGGAAAGTTATGTCCACAGAGGGGCTAGGAGTGAAGCTCATAACTCAGGTCAACAGCAGGGCTCAGGCTAGGGCCCTAAAATAGCTGTGTCATTGTTGCTTTGACATTTAGGCTGCAGCTTGGACTCTCTTGATCACCCCCACCGCTAGGCTTCAGAGCCCCAGCTCCAGCTAAGCTGGAACATCTACATTGCAGATTTTAGTGCACTAGCATGAGCCCTGCTACCACAAGTCTGTCAGCTTGGGCTGCAAGACGTGCTCCCAGCAGCTGTGTGAACAGCCCCTATGTAGAAGAAGTAAAATATAGTCTAATCTAGGGCAATTGATTGAAATTATTGTGATATTAGATCTGGTCAAAATGACAAAAGGTATAGGCTTGCATTGTCTACCAGTGTTCCTAGTGTACACCGGTGGGAAGGTTGTCCATGATACATCCCTGTTTAGACAGGTGCAGTGTTTTCTCCTATCTATTCCAACAAATTATGGGGAGGGGGAGGTGATAGGAGCAGGCCCCTCCTTGATCCATCTTTTTCTCTTCTCCTTCCCCCACCCCCCATACACACACAGAGGAACAGCCAGAGTTGTGTGCATGCACAAGGGGGAGAGAGAGAGAGAGACTATGACACCAGAGGAGTACATTCACTGTTTGGTATTTATCAGGTAATATATGTAATCACATTCTTGTATCCTCTGTGTTACAATCAAAAGTTGAGTATTTAAAGATGTTTTACTGTTTTCTGGGGCTTTCCAAAGTTGCTACAATACTTGAGTACTATCCTGTTGTTCCTGAAATGCTCTCCCTTGTTTTTAGAATCCTACTAATGCTCTGCCTTGCCTCTTCTATGCCTCTGAATCTAGTTACCCTCCTACAGTCGTCCATCCTGCAATGTGCCTGGCCTACTCAGCTACTCCAGTCCTCCCCTGACCCGCCTTCACTGTTGCCCCAATGGTTTCTGCTGCTCTGAGGCTTCCCTAGCATTGTGCTGCTCCTCGGGCCTTCCAGTGATTCCTTGACAGATGAGTATTTAATGTACTACATAACGTGTTGAAATAAATGGTAAATGACAGATAAAATGTTGAAAATAACCTGTTACTTCAACACTTAATGCTTCACCAGCTTTTTATTTCAACACATTACACTTGAAGTGTGAAAATGATAGAGTTTATCAAGGGCATTTATCTCTGAGTAATGTTAGCACAAAGGGTCGTGAGATAAAACATCTACATTGCTTGAAGCTAAAATATCCCAGACGCCCAAAGTGCAGTTTTCAGGAATTTACCAAATCCTGTTTACTTTTCATGGGCATTTTGTTTGCAAAGCACTTATTGTCAACATTCATGGACTCAACTGCTAACCAGATGCTCCTCCTCCTGGAAATCCAGAGGGGATAGAAATTGAGGTTAAGAGGACTGTAAAGCATTAAATATAAGATCACAATGTTTAAAGAGAAAAGAGGCAGAGAAGGAAGTTAGACAAAAGTGCAGTGATTCAGTTCATTGGAGTTGAGTGAGCTATGTGCAGCAAACTACTCAATTAATTTCAGCCTTTTCTGTGTTCATAAATAGATTTATTATTACAGTAGTGTCAGTCAAGTATCAAGGCCCCATCATATAGGCACTATTCAGGCAATTGAGAGAGTCCCTGCCTCAGAAAGCTCAGAATCTGCATGTTAGACAGAATGCAATCAGTGGATAAGATTTTGAAATCTGCAAATCCTGTTCATGACTTATAATTGCTCAGATCCTTCATGTGAACATAGGCCCTGCATTATTCACAAGGTGTGTTCACTGCATGCAGTCCCCATTCATTATGACCCTCTGTGTAAACGGCCGAATTGTTGCAAAAACTGCTTATTTCCTTTGGAGTTCAGTCCAATATACCTCAAAGGACAGGCATAACTCAGTAGACTTCTGGAAAAACAAGATTTATTGCAAGCAATAAGGAGTCAGAGGGGGTTATCACCCAAACAACTGGCTCAACTCAGTACATGTGTGAGGATATTTTATACCCCTGTGTTGATAAGGGAGAGGGGACTTTCAATCCACTTACACAGGTGGGAACACTTAATGGCTATTACATCCATTGTTGGTATTAATCTATTTCATTTACCTGTCTGGTAAGCAGGAGGTTCAAAACACTTAGGGGTACTTAGACACTATGACGCCTGCACATCTGTGACAGGGTGAATGCACGTTTAAAATGCATGTTAAACTAGGGGTCAATAGTACATATACAGGGAGTGAGATTATAAGTCTAAGGTTATTTTAAAATCATACTACAACATTCTAAATTACATTTTCCTAACAATCATTTTCTTAACAACCTGGATTATAGTGTTGTTTCAGTTCTGGAGAAGTGTAAAGCCAATAGACAAGTGTTTCAGAGGAAGATGCAAGAAACTTTTGTGGAATAACCTGGTCATAAGGAACGTTTCCTCATAGCTCTCTCTGTGAGAGATGGGCATATGGCATTAAGCATAAGGAATTATAGTCTTTCCTGACTTTAAAAAAGTTTCACTAATGTAACTCTGGATGAGCTAGCTATATAAATATTTAAAGAGAGAAGGAATGTGAAAAGGGGTAGGTGTGGAGGAGGAGATAGGCTGGCAAGATTAGGGAATTTGGGGAACATTTTAAGCCTTTTCAGGCCCTGTTTAGACAAGTTTTAGCTGAGGTATCACTACAGGAAACCCCAAATATAATAAAATAAAAAGAGTAGGAAATTATTTACAGTAAATTTTCTTTCACCTCATTGAAACCAGGAAACTCTGTGTGTGTGTGTGTGTGTGTGTGTTGTGGGGATTGGAATCATGTATGATGGAGCTAGAACTTTTTATAACGCCAGAACTTCTCACATCTTCCTCTGAAACACTTATTTTGGTTGTTTGTGCTGGGGCTGTGGTCTGTGCTTCTGAGAATACAGAATGCTATTTTTTTGTGCAGCAATAAATCATATATAGTACTTGAACGGTGCATTTATTGAACGTGTTGGTTTCCAGGTTTTTTGCAGCCATCCCTGTTCTCCACAGTCCATGTTATAAATAAATCAGTATTTGTAGCCCAGGTGTTACGCAGTGCTAATTTGTATGGGCGTATTCAAGTTCTGATACTGCAGCATAGCTGCCACATTTTATGCAGCCCTGTAGGACATTCCTCACCAGCAGCAAGTAATTGATTTCCCTCACAGGATTCCCCTGAGCGATGGGAGCAGGTGTGTGCATGTATGGAAGGGAGGAAGACAGACGCTTATTTCCGGTGCATCTCAGAAGTGGGGAAAGAGAGAACTATGGAATGAGAGGTCACTTGTGGGGTGAGGAAAGTAATAATCTATAGGGATATACTGTGTGAGGAACACAGGCACAAGGCCAGTGTTTCCAGCTCTTGTGAGGACACTAACAAAATTGCAGTCACCCTGCCTCCAAGAACAGCTTAGCTATACAAATGTTTAGCATTGCATAAAGTGATTTTAATCCATAGATCCCAGAGCATTTTACGTAGGTGGGGAAGTATCCTTGTCCACACTTTCCAGAGTGGAATGAGACACTGATATTGAGTGATTTGCCTGGCAGCTCTGGAAGCAGAGCCTAGTTTTTACTCACCCCCCAGTTCAGCATCAGTATGGATCAATGCGTGTATATAGATAGCCACCTCTGAGATCCTAGAGTAATTATAAACAGTTACTCTCTGCATTTGCAGTGGCAGGAAATACATAGTTTTCGTAAGATCTATGAATATTCCATCAGTTCTAGGTGTGAAACTATGAATTATCAGGTCATATGTCATCTCACGCTATGGCAATTTCTTCCCTTAAACCCCAATTAAAAGAGCTTTTTTCTGTCAAAGCTGTAATTCAAGGTTCTGCATTTCTCCTGCAATCGTCTCGAACAGAAACAAGAACTGCATTCCTTTAATTGCTTTAAGTGTTTATCACGTCTGGCAGGAGAAAGATACAGTAGCTCTGCCTCAGCTTTGGAGGTGAAGAACGAACAGACTCAACCTTTTTGTTTTCTTTTTAAAATCTTTCATTTAAAATACATAATCTCCAGCTGGCACATTAAAAGTCATAGCGCTTAAGGTCAGAAATGGCCATCAAATCATCCCATCTGACCTTCTGTATATCACATGCTGCCAACACCAGCCAGCAATCACACCTAAACACAACTGAAATTATACCAAAGTAGTCCATCCTACAAGAGACTAGACTATTATATGCCACAGGCAGAGAGTAGGAGGGATTGAGGTGCACCTACGCCAATGGCAGAGAAAGGATTAAAGTGAGATTTACCCAGATAATGCTGGCAAGTGAGACCTTGAACATGCTGCATGAGGGTGTGAGCCATCTGGTGAGGTGCTGAAGACTTTAGTGAGTTGCCAAGTGTCTTTAATATTATCTATTTATTTTTTATACAGAAGCACTTAGAGGCCCAAAATGAAAGCAGGGCCCATTGTGCTAGGCACTATACAAACACAGAATAGGAACATATGACTGGAAGTGACCTCCTGGGTCATCAATTCAAGTCTCCTGCGATTGCAGGCAACCCTGTAATAGAATCCCTAAAGATCCATCTTAGAACTAGGTAGGCAGTTTGTCCCCTCTAATCCTACTGGGATGCTGGTCCAGAATCCCCCTCTTCCGATGATTAGAAACCCTTTTTTTCCCCCTAATATCTAGCCTAAATTTAATGCTGGATAGTTTATACCCATTTGTTCTTAGCTTAAATAGCTCTTCGACCTCTCTGGTGCTTACTCCTTGATATATTTACAGAGCGTAACCATATCCTCTCTGACAGCCCTGCCCTGAAATAATTAGTGTTTACTGGAAAACAAAAGATTGGAGCAGAAAGGAAGGAAGAGGTGAAGTGACTTGTCCAAGGATCACAGAAGCAGGTCAGTGCTTGGGCTGGGATTAGAAGTCCTCAGTAGCCTTCTGAGTCCATCCATTGGCTTATCCATTCCATCATGTTGACTCTCTTTAGCACCAATTGATTTTAGCCTGAGTCAAGGATGCTCAGCACCTACCCAGAGGCATTCAGCAGGATCAAAGTCTCACTAACCGCTTCAATTCACACTTGAAAGCCGGAGGAAGATGTGATATAGAATGTCATGCTATGACAACAAACAGTAACTTCATCATATATCTAGAAATTGCTTTATTTGCTTATTTGTATTGTGTGGGAACTCTTTGAAGGCAGGCAAGCTAAAACATAACAAAACATTTTAGATCTTCCCCTCTTCCCCATTTGTATATAGATTGTCTTTAGGATTATTTAGTTTACCTAGTAAATCAATACACAAAGCATAGGTTACAAAACACTGTAGAAATTATTTATATATATACCTATTGTGGTAAACCCGGAGCAGACTGCTGCCAGAGGGGTTAGTGGTAAGGGAGTTAACTGTGGGTTAATTGGGTTCAGCTGAGTAAGGCTGCCAGTGGCCCAAGCAGGATCAGCTGAGCCCAATTAAAAGGCTGCTGCAGTCCTTTTTAAACCCACCCTGGCTAGGAAAGACGGGGGAGGGAGATAGAGGGAGTGAGGCTGCCAGTAGGTTAGTGGCAGCAGGACAGGGAGCATCTCAGGAGGGAAGCAGCTTTGTCCGGGATACAGGGGGAAAGCCCAGCCAAAAAGGGGCAAGAAGGGGAAGGGAAAGCCTGCCCTTGGGCTTTCTAGGCAGCTTGCCTAGAGAACCCTTGGCTCACCAGAGGAAAGGGGACTTACGCCGGTGAGCCAGAGAAGGCACTTTGCCACACTATCCTATCCCTATTGATGAGTGTCATATAAATTGTACAATTCAAAATACAGCTAGGAGAATATGTGACTAAATCCCATTAGCAGGTAAACCATTTAGAACTGCCACTCCTGGTAGAGGTGAAGGATTGGACAGGGGAAAGGTAGCAGATTGCTGTTGGGGAATAATGATAAATGGTTTGGAAAATCAGAGAATACCTCTTTCTGGTTAGCTTCAACTGTTCATAAATGTGTACTACCCCAATGGAGTACAAAAAGTGTGCCGAGAATATAATGGCCTTAACTAGCTTCAGTCTGCAAAAAAAAGTACTCTCGGACATTTAATTAAAACTATGGATTGGCATATTCTCAACCTCTTATTTTTCCATCATTTGTTTTCAAAAGAATGTTCACAGGCGGGGAAATAGTCACATGAATAAGCACTTGTAGAAAGATTTGCACCAGAAATGTTTGTACTTCTGTCTTGAAACCTGATCTCATTCCTCCTGTTTTTAAAAGTTTCTCTTCCATTTATGGAGAGAAACAGCACCATCTAACATAAGTGACAAATCACAGACTACACATAACAAATACGGAGTGGTCAAAGCCTTGGTAAAGCAATCCTGAATAATCTGTTTATTTACAGAACTTTCAAATAGCCAAAAGGACTAAATTCATTTAACACATTTTCTCTAGATAAGACGAGGAAGACTTTGTAGCACCTTAGAAACTAACAAGTTTATTTCAGCAAAAGCTTTCGTGGGCTATAACGCACTTCATCAGATGCATAGAACGGAACAGAAGATGCATTTATACACACAGAAAGAAAAAAAAGAAAAAAAAAGGTTGTACATTAACATACCAATTCTAAGAGGCTGTTTAATTTGGATGGACCATTATCAGCAGGAAGAAAAAGTACCTTTTGAAATGGATATCAGTGTCTGAGAGGAGAGATACAACTATTGAAGGTAAATTAACTACGGAAATGCAATCAATTAGTGTAATGAGCGAACCAAGAGACAAACACCTACAAGATCTCTACCAAACATTTTTAAAACTATAATACCCTCCTGGGGAAGTGAAAAAACAGATTGACAGAGCCAGAAGGGTACCCAGAAGCCACCTACTACAGGACAGGCCCAACAAAGACAAAAACAGAACACCATTAGCTGTCACCTTCAGCCCCCAACTTAAGCCTCTCCAACGCATCATCAAAGACCTACAACCTATCCTGAAAGATGATCCCTCACTCTCACAGATCTTGGGAGACAGACCAGTCCTCGCTTACAGACAGCCCCTCAACCTGAAACAAATACTCACCAGCAACCACACACCACACAACAAACATACTAACCCAGGTACCTAACCTTGTAACAAAGCCCGATGCCAACTCTGTCCTCATATCCATTCAACTGACACCATCATAGGACCTAATCACATCAGCCACACCATCAGAGACTCATTCACCTGCACATCGACCAATGTGATATATGCCATCATGTGCCAGCAACGCCCCTCTGCTATGTACATTGGCTAAACTGGCCAGTCTCTACGCAAAAGAATAAATGGACACAAATCTGACATCAGGAATCATAACATTCAAAAACCCGTAGGAGAACACTTCAATCTTCCTGGCCATTCCATTAAAGACTTGACGGTGTCAGTCCTGAAACAGAAAAACTTCCAAAACAGACTCCAACAAGAAACTGAGGAACTGGAATTAATTTTCAAATTGGACACAATTAACCAAGGACTAAATAGGACTTGTGAATGGTTCGCTCATTACACTAATTGATTGCATTTCCCTAGTTAATTTACCTTCAATAGTTGTATCTCTATTAGACACTGATATCCATTTCAAAAGGTACTTTTTTCTCCTGCTGATAATGGCCCATCCAAATTCAACAGCCTCTTAGAATTGGTATGTTAATATACAACCTTTTTTTTTTTTAACTTTCTGTGTGTATAAATACATCTTACTTCTGTTCCATTCTATGTATCCGATGAAGTGTACTATAGCCCACAAAAGCTTATGCTGAAATAAACTGGTTAGTCTCTAAGGTGCTACAAAGTCTTCCTAGTCTTATTTATGAATACGGACTAACACGGCTGCTAATCTTAAACCTGTTTCTCTAGATAGTGTTCCTAGCTTTCATTCTAGTGCCAGTTATGATTTCTATATTGGTTCTTGCTTATATATTAGCATAAAAGATGTGCACATGTCTGAGTAACATAGTCCATGAGATGAGATTTAATCTACAATGCTATACTTAGGGAAGGTGGTAACCCTGCCATTAGACACAATTCACTTCTGATTTCAGATTGGCGGGTAAGCTCAAGCTGCATCCTCACCTCCTGTTGATGTCCCTGGTGTATAGTGGAACTGGAGTCAGAAGGCCAACATTCCCTGGTGGGACTGTTATTGCCGAGATGCCAGTGGAACAGGGAACGCAGAGAGTAAGATTGGAAGTAACTCTGTCGCATGGATAGAGCAGTCCGCAAGTTTATTCAAGATCCACTTGTTCAACATAACCTGCATTCAGCATCACTCCCAGTAAATGAAACATGGTGGCAACGTCTGAGTTGTGATTTCTCTGAAGTGCAGTAGCAGGCAACATTAGTGATCCAGCTCTGTCTGAGACCTCCCCACCCTGAGCCTTGGATTTTGAAGACAGATGTACACCAATAAGGGACACAGTGCAAGGAGGAGTTTAAGCTGTACGCAAACCTGGCTATGCAGGAGGATGACCACAGCAAGAAAGTAAAACAGCTACTTTACCTTATAGGGGAACAAAGCAGACAGATCTGCACCACTTTGAAACTCACCACTGCCTTGTGCCTCACAGCACTCTTAGGATCTCTGGGGAACTATTGCTCCTCAGACCACAAAGAAACTGTGAAGTGAAGCAGGTTTTTTCATTAGTGCTCAGTCTGAAAGGGAGGGAATAGGCTGCTACATGGGATTTTGGAGTTTTGACAGACTCCCTGATTTGGGACTCAAGAATTTGCAGTTCTTGGGATCACTGCCTATGATAAAGATCAAGGCAGTCAGATGTGCCATGTCCTGTGGATATAAAAATAGAACAGCACTTCATAGCAGTAGCAGAACCCACATATCAGTCAGAAGGCAAGTTGAGTTGGACCAGGCAGCAACCCAAGAGCAAGCAAATGACATACTGAAACAAATGATAATGGATGGCCCTGTACTGAAGTACTACCAGCCAGTGACACAGCAGTGGGATGCATTGGAGAAAGAGCTGCAGGAGCAGCCAGTCACTTATGCCATAAGAGCCCCATCAGAAAATGAACAGGAGTATCCCCAAATAGAAAAAGAACTTCTGGCTCTGGTATCTAGAGTGGGGTGATACCATTATAGAAGCCAAGCCAGAAGGGACCATTGTGGCCACCTAGTCTGACCTCCTGCATAACAAAGGCCATAGAACTTCCCCCAAAATAATGCCAGAGCATATCTTTTAGAGAACATCTAATGTTGATTCAAATAGTGTCTCAGTGGATTCTTCATCACTGACACTTGGAATATTGTTCCAGTGGCTAGTTACCCTCACTGACAAAAATGTGTTTCTTATTTCCAGTCTGAATTTGTATAGCTTCAACTTCAAGCCATTGGATCATGTTATACTTTTCCCTGCTAGACTGAAGATTCTCAAACATTTGTTCCTCACATAGGTATTTATGGACTGTGATCAGGTCACCACTTAACCTTCTCTTTGTTAATTTAGACTCAGAGCTCAATCTATCTATCTCTGTAAGACATGTTTTCTAATCCTTTTAATTATTCCTGTGGCTCTTTGAATTCTCTCCAATTTATCAATCTCCTTCTTGAATTGTGTGCACCAGAACTGACACAGTATTCCAACATCTGTCTCACCAGTGCCAAATAGAGAGGTAAAAATAACCTCTTGACTTCTACTTGAGAGCCTCTGTTTTATGTGTCCCAGGATTGTTTTAGGTCTTTTTGGTCACAACTTCCTGTTTCAAGCTCATGTTCAGCTGATTATCACCCACAACTCTGATTTTCCAAGATAGAGATCTCCATCCTGTCAGTGTGACTTACATTCTTTGTTCCCAGGTGTTTACTTTTCGCCATATTAAAATGCATATTCTTGCTTGTACCCAGTTTACCAAATGATCCAGATTGCTCTGTGTCAGTGACCTGTCCTCTTCATTGCTTACCACTTCCACCAATTTGTGTCATCTGAAAACTTTATTAGTGATAACTTCATGTTGTGTGCCTTCTTCTGGATCATTGACCAATGTTAAATAACATGCAACTAAAAACTGATCCCTGGAGCACCCTCTGGACCTACACCCATTTGATAATAATCCCCTCTTTAAATTACATTTTGAGACCTATCAATTATCCAGTTTTTAATATATTTAATGTTATATTAATTTTATATTCTATTTTTTAATCTAAATGCTGTGTGTTGCCAAGTAAAACAACTTACACTAGTGTAAATATATTATGCCAGCACTATTACTTGTATCAGTACACCTATGGCCACTCAGTAACAGTGGAATCAGACCACAAACTCCTGGACACAATCATGGAAAAGCCCCATAGTGTTCCAAAGAGATTGAATCAAATCAGGTACAAATCAGATAACAGTCCAGGAAGATTACTGGTATTAGCTGATTTCCTGAGCGGGACATGTATACCTAGCTTAAATCCAACATCAGTGAGTTTGGGGAGAAGGGGATCAGGACATATTGCAGCATATTAATGGATTCGATGCTCCAGGGTCAACAATGAAGCTGATCGTAAATCAGAGGCTATGGTACAAAGAAATCCAACTACATCCAATGACAGGGAGTCAAGAAAGTGATACTAGACAGGTGGTCAGAAGAGAAAAGCCACGTACCAGTAGGAACAGAAACATATTTTAAAATTAAAGATGAGCAAAGTGTTATTGACCAATACAATCTGGGCTTTATATATAGAAATCAAGTATTATTGATACCATATATATAATTATGCTTTTAAACGCACAATATCAATATATAGTGTGTGTGTATACATAAGAACATAACGTAAGAATGGCCATCCTGAATCAGACGAATGGTCCATCTCTCCCAGTGTCCTGTCATCTAACAGTGGACCATGCGAGATGCTTCACAGGGAATTCTCAAAACAGGACAATTATCAAGTGATCTTCCCCTGCTGTACAGTCCCAGTTTCTTGCTGTCAGATTGATATATCTAGCAGTTACATGACCTCCACTGACCTGTTTATATAAAATAATGCTGTTCATTTATGGTAAATATCCCATGACACTTTGCAAAGCTTAAGTCAGCTTTGGCATTTGAAAATAAGAAAGTTGTCAAAGGCAAAAATACATTAATGTTTACCACGGGTACAAGCTGGGGTGGAACCTTTACCAACCAATACTTAGAATACTAGTGTCCAAAACAAAGATAAGGATGGGAAAGAACAAGTTAAGGAACTGATGGGTTGGATTTTAGTGGTGCAATATGTAAAATCATCCTATAACACTGGTCTACAATTTTTTAGAAGTCGTCTGCTTCAGAGATAAAATGTGATATTTATTATGTATTTTGATGTGCTGAATTCAAATATGACAATTAAAACAACTGATTGGCTACTGTTTCTAAGATATTGAAGTTTTTACATTTTATGTCTATGTATATTGTGTAGAAAGTAGAGTTTTAATCATAAATTGTAAACCTAGGTCTTTTCATGTGTTTATGGTTGCTTTACGTGATAATATTTCACCTGTCCTATTTGTGTAACACTTTAAAAATCAGCAAAAGGGTTATATAAATAAAATGTATTATGAAACAAAAGGCAAAAAACTATTATGTACATAGTTTAGTCCTATTCAGTGTCTACTCGGCGCTTCTTGGCTTGTCGCTTGTATTCATTAAATGGAGCATCTTTTGTCACTGTCCAGCAATAGTCTGCAAGCATTGATGGGCTCCATTTGCCCTGATAGCGTTTCTCCATTGTTGCAATGTCCTGCTGAAATTGCTCACCGTGCTCGTCGCTCACTGCTCCGCAGTTCGGTGGAAAAAAAATCTAGATGAGAGTGCAAAAAATGTATCTTTAGTGACATGTTGCAACCAAGGCTTTTGTATGCCTTGAGGAGGTTTTCCACCAACAACCTGTAGTTGTCTGCCTTGTTGTTTCTGAGAAAATGTATTGCCACTGACTGGAAGGCTTTCCATGCCGTCTTTTCCTTCCCATGCAGTGCATGGTTAAATGCATCATCTCGAAGAAGTTCACGAATCTGAGGGCCAACAAAGACACCTTCCTTTATCTTAGCTTCACTTAACCTTGGAAATTTTCCATGGAGGTACTTGAAAGCTGCTTGTGTTTTGTCAATGGCCTTGACAAAGTTCTTCATCAGACCCAGCTTGATGTGTAAGGGTGGTAACAAAATCTTCCTGGATTCAACAAGTAGTGGATGCTGAACACTTTTCCTCCCAGGCTCCAGTGACTGTCGGAATGGCCAATCTTTCTTGATGTAGTGGGAATCTCTTGCACGACTATCCCATTCGCAGAGAAAACAGCAGTACTTTGTGTATCCAGTCTGCAGACCAAGCAAGAGAGCAACAACCTTCAAATCGCCACAAAGCTGCCACTGATGTTGGTAATAGTTTATGCATCTCAAAAGTTGTTTCATGTTGTCATAGGTTTCCTTCATATGGATTGCATGACCAACTGGAATTGATGGCAAAACATTGCCATTATGCAGCAAAACAGCGTTAAGACTCGTCTTCGATGAATCAATGAAGAGTCTCCACTCATCTGGATCGTGAATGATGTTGAGGGCTGCCATCACACCATCGATGTTGTTGCAGGCTACAAGATCACCTTCCATGAAGAAGAATGGGACAAGATCCTTTTGATGGTCACGGAACATGGAAACCCTATCATCACCTACCAGGAGATTCCACTGCTGTAGTCTGGAGCCCAACAGCTCTGCCTTACTCTTGGCTAGTTCCAAATCCCTGACAAGGTCATTCAGTTCAGCTTGTGTTATGAGGTGTGGTTCAGAGGAGGAGGATGGGAGAAAATGTGGGTCCTGTGACATTGATGGTTCAGGACCAGAAGTTTCATCCTCTTCCTCGTCTGACTCAAGTGAGAATGATTCTGGTTCATCAGGAACTGGCAGTCCTTCTCCATGGGATATTGGGCATATAGCTGATGGAATGTTTGGATAACGCACAGTCCACTTTTTCTCCTTTGACACACCTTTCCCAACTGGAGGCACAATGCAGAAGTAACAATTGCTGGTATGATCTGTTGGCTCTCTCCAAATCATTGGCACTGCAAAAGGCAGAGATTTCCTTTTCCTGTTCAACCACTGGCAAAGATTTGTTGCACAAGTGTTGCAGCATATGTGTGGGGTCCACCTCTTGTCCTGATCTCCAATTTTGCAGCCAAAATAAAGGTGATAGGCTTTCTTAACCATAGTGGTTATACTGCGCTTTTGTGATGCAAAAGTCACTTCACCACAAACACAGCAGAAGTTATCTGTACTGTTCACACAAGTACGAGGCATCTCTGCTCACTTTGGCTAAACAGAAATGTGTCCCTTTGCAAAATCAAACACTGACAAATAAGACAGCACGACACTGTATGATTTCTAGAGCTGATATAGGGCAATTTGTTCAGCAGAGTGATGTAAGCTTCGTTATGATTGCATCATCCATGACTTCTAGGAATAACATGATGCAATTCATATCATGTATGAGGCAATACCAGCTTCAGATTGCATCATTCATTGTTTTGCCTAAAAAGCAAGTACTGTCCAAAGCCAGTCACAGATTTATTCATAGATCCAGTCAAAGATGTATTGTAATCATTTCTGGTTTAAATTGAGATCCTTTCCCTTTATAACTCACTTATCCTCCGCCATTCCCATGTCAAGGGTCGTATATACTGACCCAATAGCGTATCTTGAAAACTAGAGCCAATCAACAATTTTAAGCATCATTTTCATTTTCAGTGACCCAGAATTAGTAAAGTTTGACTACATTATTTCAGAAGCATTTTGGCTGTAGAGCAGTGTAATTACTACCAGCTGAAATATGTAACTTTGGGAGGACACCTTATGTGTAAGGTAAAAATTAACAATGCTGCATGAGATGGCTTCCTGGAATTTGGTGTCACATTGAGCTTTTCTTCACGTACTATGTTATTGTTCACTGTAGCAATAAACTTGTCATATAATATAACTGGTTTCTTGAATATATTTCATACCAAACAAAAGTGTGGTCAAACACTGACTATACAATTTACCAGTAGTGAGCAGGATGGAATCATACTTCAAGGACAGAGAGCTGTTGTCTACACTCTGGTGTTTAATTCAGATGGACTGTATCAGCTAAAGGTGCTAACATAATCCAGTCATGTTAAACAAGGTCCAATATCTGGTATACTGAGACCTCAGACTTCTTAGTGCCATGGCAAACACCATTAAAAATCCTTTGTAACATCTATTAAAGATACAGAAAAGAAGAAAAAAAACAGCTAAAGCATTTGGAATGTAGAGTGTTAAATAGGACTTTCATTTTAACAACATCCCTTTCCCTTTAGCTGGAAAGAGGTTTTTAGAAGGAAAACCCTCCTTATTTGACAGTCTCTTCGATGGTAATATCCTGGGGCGGGGGAGATGGGGGAGGCAGAGGGCTGGAGGAAAAAGTTAGATGAGATTGGCTGGAGCTGTTAAAGTCTTGTCCTGTTTTGTCCCAGATGGTGTTTAGGATTCAGCTGGAACTGGTAGAGGTGGTGATGTCATAAAATCATAAAATATCAGGCTTGGAAGGGACCTCAGGAGGTCATCTAGTCCAACCCCCTGCTCAAAGAAGGACCAATCCCCAACTAAATTATCCCAGCCAGGGCTTTGTCAAGCCTGACCTTAAAAACCACTAAGGAAGGAGATTCCACCACCTCCCTACGTAACCCATTCTAGTGCTTCACCATCCTCCTAGTGAAAAAGTTTTTCCTAATATCAAACCTAAACTCCCTCCTCTCGTCCCCCCGCCCCTCCCCCCCAGCAACTTGAGACCATTACTCCTTGTTCTGTCATCTGGTACCACTGAGAACAGTCTTGACCCATCCTCTTTGGAACCCCTTTTCAGGTAATTGAAAGCAGCTATCAAATCCCACCTCATTCTTCTCTTCTGCAGACTAAACAATCCCAGTTCTATCAGCCTCTTCTCATAAGTTATATGTTCCAGCCCCCTGATCATTTTTGTTGCCCTCCAATTTTTGCACATCCTTCTTGTAGTGTTAGGCCCAGAACTGGACACGGTACTCCAGATTAGGCCTCACTAATACCAAATAGAGGGGAATGATCACATCCCTTAATCTGCTGGCAATGCCCCTACTTATACAACCTAAAATGCCTTTTGACTTCTTGGCAACATGGGCACACTGTTGACTCATATCCAGCTTCTCATCCACTGTAACCCCTAGGCCTAGCCATTCAGTCCCTAGTCTGTAGCAGTGCATGGGATTCTTCCGTCCTAAGTGCAGGACTCTGCATTTGTCCTTGTTGAAACTCATCAGATTTCTTTTGGCCCAATCCTCTAATTTCTCTAGGTCACTCTGTATCCTATTCCTATCCTCCAGCGTATCTTACCACTCCTCCCAGTTTAGTGTCATCTGCAAACTTGCTGAGGGTGCAATTCACGCCATCCTCCAGATCATTAATGAAGATATTGAACAAAACCGACCCTAGGACCGACCCTTGGGGCACTCCACTTTGATACCAGCTGCCAACTAGATATGGAGCCACTGACCACCACTCGTTGAGCCCAATGATCTAGCCAGCTTTCTATCCACCTTATGGTCCACTCATCCAACCCATACTTTAACTTGCTGGCAAGAATGCTGTGGGAGACCTTATCAAAAGCTTTGCTAAAGTCAAGGAATAACATGTCCACTCCTTTCCCCTCATCTTCAGAGCCAGTTATCTCATCATATAAGACAACTAGTTTAGTCAGGCATGACTTGCCCATGGTGAATCCATGCTGACTGTTCCTGATCACTTTCCTATCCTTTAAGTGCTTCAGAATTGATTCCTTGAGGATCTGTTCCATGATTTTTCCAGGGACTGAGTTGAGGCTGACTCGCCTGTAGTTCCCCGGATCCTCCTCCTTCCCTATTTTAAAGATGGGCGCTACATTAGCCTTTTTCCAGTCATCCATGACCTCCTCGATCACCATGGGTTTTCAAAGATAATGGCCAATGGCTCTGCAATCACATCCGCCAACTCCTTTAGTGCCCTCGGATGCAGCGCATCCGGCCCCATGGACTTGTGCTCATCCAGCTTTTCTAAATAGTCCTGAACCACTTCTTTCTCCACAGAGGGCTGGTTACCTCCTCCCCAAACTGTGCTGTGTGGTGCAGTAGTCTGGGAGCTGACCTTGTTCATGAAGACTGAGTACATTAACTTTATCCATATCATCTGTCACTAGGTTGCCTCCCTCATTCAGTAAGGGGCCCACACTTTCCTTAACTTTCTTCTTGTTTCTAATATACCTGAAGAAAGCTTTCTTGTTACTCTTAACATGTCAGCTACGTCTCAATCTCTGACCTAGTCATGACATCTCTCACAATCAGGGTGATGGAGACCTGTGATTCCAGGAGATTGTGGAGGTGGCAGCCATGCTGATGAACCTTGCTTCAGTAGCAATTTTGTCTCACCAGTTTCTTTATAAGGATCAACAAAGGGAATGGTGGATGGAACAGCCTATCCCTTCATTTTGTCAACCAATCAGATCTACTTTCTGAAACACCAGTTTTGGTTCACTGATTTCTGGTTCCACACTTTTCTTGTTTACCAGACACAATCTTAACACCTATATATCAACAGGCCTTTTTAATGGTCTGTCTCCCTTTCATACCTTGTCCCATGAATATTTGTCACTGTAGGTTATTGTGACATCTTATGAACTTTCATGTACTTTGTCAATTCAGATGTAAAATTAGGGTAAATTTGTAGGCTCCTTTATTACAACGCCAGCTCATTACATCAGGCTGTAATGCAAAAAATACATGCTTCACACCTGGACATTGACAGCTCAGATAGGCTCAAGAGTGTGTTTACTGGCCAGGAATGAATACATAATTCTTCTCCATGCTAGAAGGGTCTGACATCTGCTGATCCTGAGATAACTGCCAGCAGAAAGAAACTCTAACACATGAGTAACCCACCCTACCACAAGAAAAGGTAGGAGCGGACGTATTTACCTTTAAGGAAAAAGCAGTACTTGATTATAATGGACTACAATTCAATTTTTGGGAGGTCAATGCCCTTGCCTGAAGCAAGTCAGTGACTAGCAAACTGAAGGCACACTTTGCAAGAAATGACAAATGAGAATTTGACAACCACACCTCCTCCCCAGCATACCCAGAGATTAATAACAAGATGGAATTATTTGTGAAAACAGTTTAGGGAGAGCAGAGGTGCTGTTTCAACTGCTTAAAGCTTGTGTGAAAGCCAAACTAAATACTAAAAAATGATAGTGAGGATTCCTACATAGAGTTCAACATTAATTATATCAGAATGCATATCTGGGAGGGGGAATGGGAGAGAAAGGAAATGCCAAAGGCTATGGCAGGTGACTTCACTATCCCATTTATGAAAGGTCTGGTAATTTGGGTTACTTATTCAGAGAATGATTATCGGGCAATAGCTGGCTGAATGAATAGGTTATTTATTTATTTTAAAACATCAAAGCTCCTTGCCCATGCCAACATTGAAATAAGATGCTAGGTGGAGGGGAGGTGGAAATGCAGTGGTATCACTGAGACCAAAACATGTTTATCCCAAGGTGGACAGCGATCAGATTTCTAAAATGGTGAACATCTACACCGAAAAGACAATGAGAGACTGATTTTGAGAAGTTCTGTGTACCTGCACCTAAACTAAGAGGAATCTGTGATTGCTCATTTCCTCTTAAAATCAGGCCCTAACAGGTATCAAGACAAGAATAGCAAGACATCATTACCTAAAAGAAATAGGATGGGGGAGCAATTTTTGGAAGATTATGAATAAACTGAAGTCTTTTAAAATGGTTATCCCTTGTAGCCATCCTTTCAAGGTGTGATTTCTTGACCATTCTACTTTTCCCTACAAAACCCTCAACTTGTGCTTTTTCACTAAGGGTATGGTTACACTTACAAGATTATAGCGCTATAGGTTATAGCGGTCCCCTTATACAGTAATATGTATAGTGCTACTGTATGTCCACACTCAGATGCTCCTGCGGTATAGCATGGCCACATTTGGGGCACTTAATGCGGCATTAAGAGCAGCGCATTAGGGCAGGTATCCCAGCATTCAGCTGGGTGCAATGTGCTTTTTAAACAAGGGGGGTGAGGGGGAATGCGTTGTGTGTATGTGGAGGGAGAGAGACAGTGGTTTTTCCGTTTTTCTGAAAGCCTGTCAGGCCATGGTTACACTGGCACTTTATAGCGCTATAAAACCCCCAGGAGCGCTATAACCTACTCCCCGTCCACACTGGCAAGGCACGTAGAGCGCTATAACCGCGGAGTTATAGCGCTATTATTAATCCACCTGCTCATGGGGAATAAGGGCTGTAGCGCACCTGCTGTAGCACTACAGGAAGAATGTGGATACCCACTGCGTATTAATTGGCCTCCAGCCTGTCCCATAATTCCCGTTCGAGCCACTCTGGTCATCACTTGCAAACTCTTTTGTCCTGTCCTCAGGTGACCACACGTCAGACCCGCCCTTTAAAGTTCCAGGGAAATTTGAAAATCCCCTTCCTGTTTGCTCCAGCCAAGCGTGGCGTGCTCTCAGGGAATTCTTGCAGGTGATCATTCTCATTGATCTGATTGATTGCGTGGCATGGTCTCAGGGAATCGTTGCAGGTGATCATTCTGATTGATCATTATGACTCCACGTGCCATGCCTCCTCGCAATAGGCGATCCCCAGCATGGAGCAATAGTGAGGTGCTGGACCTCATCAGCTGCTGGGGGGAAGAGGCTGTTCAGTCTCAGCTGCGGTCTAGCCGCAGGAATTTTGACACCTATGGGCAGATATCACGGGCCTTGGCAGAAAGAGGCCATGAGCGGGACACTCTGCAGTGCCGTGTTAAGGTAAAGGAGCTTAGGAATGCGTATCACAAAGCCCGCGAGGCAAACGGCCGCTCAGGGGCAGCCCTGGTGACTTGCAGATTTTATAAGGAGCTGCACGCGATACTTGGTGGTGATCCCACGGTCACTCCATCGACCACCACGGACACTTCCCAGCCCACCAGTGAAGGGGGGGGTGAGGAGGAGGACGAAGAGCAGGAGGATGAAGAAGAGGAGGAGGAGGAGGACGAGGCAGCAGCGATCCAGGGCACGGAGGAGTCCCTGGACGCATGCAGCCAGGAGCTCTTCTCAACCCAGGAGGGCAGCCAGCCACAGCGTCCGGCGGTTGCAGGGGCCAGCTCAGCAACGGATTGCGGAGGTAAAGCTGCTTTTCTATGGGGAAGGCTGGCAGCTTGGGGTGGAAAGGGATGAGGGGGGCATTCCACCTGGTGCTCTGTTCAAGCCAGGAGGAGGGCAGGGGGGCATCAGCCAGGAGCTCTCCTCTAAAGCCAGGAGGAGGGCGGCCAGCCACAGCGTCCGGCGGTTGCAGGGGCCAGCTCAGCAGTGCATTGCGGAGGTAAAGCTGCTTTTCTATGGGGAAGGCAGGCAGCTTGGGGTGGAAAGGGATGCTTGCATGCTTGCCTACATGTGGAATAGTTCATTGATGTAGTCTATCACATCGCGGTAGTCATCATCAGTAATCTCTTCAAAGGTCTCAATAAGAGCACTTGCAATGCACCTGCGCAGGTTTCCCGGGAGAGCCAGCGTGGTCCCCGTCCCGGTCACAGTCACTAGTCCCTGCCACTGTGCTACAATGGGTGGGGGGAGCATTGCTGCACATAGGCACGCTGCATATGGCCCTGGGCGGAAGCCGCATCTTAATAAAATCCCTTCCCTTTGCTCCTCAGTGACTCGAAGCAACGAGATATCTTCCAGGACAAGCACCTACGGAGAATGTTGGAACAGTGTTCAGAGTAGGGCTCCTGCCACTTACCGGCACTCCCCACCCCCTCCCCCGCCACAGC
>ML677334.1:57437442-57576467 GCA_007922305.1 Dermatemys mawii
TCCCCACCCCCTCCCCCGCCACAGCTTTTCAGGGCAGGGAAAAAATCATTTCCCTTGCCTCTGGAGTCCACTCACCATGGCAGGGGCTCCATTGCTGTATCTGTGCTGTCTGCGGGACAGGCAAACGGGGAATACGGGGGAATGATAGGCATGTCTGCTCTTTACAAGGGAACCACTGTGAAATGTATCTTTTTATTTTAGAAGGGTCGTCCTTCACCCCTTCGCCATCGCTCTTATCAACAGCTGAGAGGCTCAGGCGACTGAGGAAGCGGCCACGAAGGAGCAAAGAGGATCTTGTTCAGCAAGTAATGCAACAGGCTGTAACGGAGAATCGAGTTGCACAGAGGTGGAGGGAGAATGAGAGCAAGTTGAGGGAGAAGGTGCGGAAGGAGAACACGATTCACCGCCGGAAAAGCACCGACAAACTGCTCTCATTACTGCAGCTTCAATTGCAGACTATGCAGCGGCTTGTCACCCTTCAGGAGGAGAAGCTCTGCACCCACCACCCCAATTATCGTTTGCCCCAACTCCCTTCCCCTTCTTTGCCTCTGTACCCTCCAGGCCACTATCATCAGCCAAATGGTTATCACCATCCACAGCTGCCTCCAACCCCTCTGTCTTCACCGAACAACCCCCAGACCATTATCCACTGCAGTCTACCCCTAATAACATGCCTTACTGCCCTCCGCAAATGGGGTTCGGGGGACATGGCCACTGTGAGGGCACTGGAGACTCAGAGACCCGGACATACTCCGATCTCTGACTGACCCCACGACACCCCCATTGCACCTCCCCTGCCTTCCCCCTCACATGCATCACAATATTTTCTTTCAGCAACCGAAGTACCTGTTCAATAAATGAATTGTCTTCTTAATAAATGGGTTTTTTTATTAAGTGTACATACATTATTACAGGCTACAGAAAAGCAAATGCCTGTTCCTGTTAAAAGAATGCTCCCTCCCTCCCTCCCTCCCTCCATCTGCACCTCACTTTAGAACTGGCTTTCAGCCTCAAAATGCTCCCTCAAGGCTTCCCTGATCCTAACAGCCTCGCGCTGGTCCCCTCCATGAACCCTGCTCTCTGGCTGGGCATATGTGGCCTCCAGGCGTTGAACCTCAGAGGACCATGCCTGAGTGAAGCCTTCGCCCTTCCGCTCACAAAGATTATGTAGGGCACAGCATGCGGAAATAACCGCGGAGATACTACCCTCGGCCAAGTCTAGCCTCCCATAAAGACAGCGCCAGCGCGCCTTGAGACGCCCAAAAGCACACTCCACAGTCATTCGACAACGGCTAAGCCTGTAGTTGAACCTTTCCTGACTGCTGTCCAGGCTCCCTGTGTACGGTTTCATGAGCCAGGGCATTAAAGGGTAAGCAGGGTCACCAAGAATCACTATGGGCATTTCCACTTCCCCCACGGGGATCCTCTGGTCTGGGAAAAAAGTCCCGGCTTGCAGCTTCATGAACAGGCCGGTGTTGCGGAAGATGCGTGCGTCATGCACCTTTCCAGACCAGCCAGCGTTAATGTCAGTAAAACGCCCACGGTGATCCACAAGCGCCTGGAGAACCATGGAGAAGTACCCCTTTCGGTTAACGTACTCCTCAGCTAGGTGGGCGGGCGCCAGAATGGGTATATGGGTCCCATCTATCGCCCCTCCACAGTTAGGGAAACCCATTTCTTCAAAGCCAGCCACGATGTCATGCACGTTATCCAGAGTCACGATTTTTCGTAGCAGGATGCGATTAATGGCCCTGCACACTTGCATCAGCACAACTCCAACGGTCGACTTTCCAACCCCAAACTGGTTGGCCACCGATCGGTAGCTGTCTGGTGTAGCCAGCTTCCAGATCGCGATAGCCACCCGCTTCTCCACCGGGAGGGCAGCTCTCAGTCTGGTGTCCTTGCGCCGCAGGGCAGGGGCGAGTTCAGCACACAGTCCCATGAAAGTGGCTTTTCTCATTCGAAACTTTTGCAGCCACTGCTCGTCGTCCCAGACTTGCATGACGATGCGATCCCACCACTCTGTGCTCGTTTCCCGTGCCCAGAAGCGGCGTTCAACAGCCGTGAGCATGTCCGTTAATGAGACAAGAAGCTTTGTGTCGAATGCATTCACCGCTTCGATCTCGTCTTCAGAATCATCACTGTCATCCTGCATGTCAAGGAATAACTCCACTGCACACAGAGATGTGCTGGCGACAGTCGTCAGCATGTCCCTCAGCAGTTCTGGATTCATTGCAGCACTCGACAATGGAAGACGGAGCGTGCCTTGCTGAAACCCTTGAAAGATGGCGCCGGAGGTGGAAGGAAACACAGGGATTGCTGGGATATGCCAAAAAGCATCATGGGTAGTTCAAACAGGATATAGAATGCCCCGCAAGTGACGCCCCCCCTACCACAAGCCATTGCGCCACATCAGGAAGAGGTGTACTGTGGGATACATGCCCTAATGCGCTGCTCTTAATGCCGTATTAAGTGCCGCAAATGTGGCCATGCTATAGCGCTGGAGCATCTCAGTGTGGACATACAATAGCGCTATTATTATTGCTGTATAAGGCGAGCGTTATAAGCAATAGCGCTATAATTTTGTAAGTGTAACCATACCCTCAGTGAGCCTCCGTTCACAGAAGGCTTTGTTTTCACACAGGCTCCCTCCTTAAACATTTGCATTGCTTATCTGCCGAGTTAAGAAAGAAACTCTAAAGAGGTACTTCCGCATTCCTCCAGCCGAGTTCAAAACAAAGGGAAGAGACGTCAATTGCCTTAAATGGCTCTAGGCATCTCCAGAGATTACTTGTAGCGCAGTGGGTGTCCACATCCTTGCTGTAGCGCTACAGCAGCTGCGCTACAGCCCTTATTCCCCATGCGGAGGTGGATTAACAATAGCGCTATAACTCAGCAGTTACAGCGCTCTACGTGCCTTGCCAGTGTGGACGGGGAGGAGGTTATAGCGCTCGTGGGGGCTTTATAGCGCAATAAAGTGCCAGTGTAACCATGGCCTAACTGTATAGTTTACTGCTGGATCTTCGGCAGATTACTGTGTAGATTAAGTTTCTTAGTATCTGACAATATCTGTTACACATACACACTTCTCACATTCAGAATATGTGCTTGAACATTACAATTGATTACACGTCTTTGTTGTGGATTGCAGAACAAAAGCTGAAGATTCTGCACAACCTTTTCTTTGTTACATCAAATGATGCATTTTCCTTATTCTGCAGCATAAAAGTTGTGTTCATGTTTGAAGAACACAACGTCCATAAGGTTTAATCTGCAATCTTATATTCAGAGCGGTTTGTAAATTGATTCTTCACGAGATGCTGCAACTCTTGTGGATTGAAGATAAATCACTGAATTCCAAGAGAATACAACACAAAGGAAACCATTAGCCTTGACAATTCATAAACAAAGTAAAGAACATTATTCACTCTTTGTTCTTGTAAAATAATACCCAGGTTTCAAACACTAAAAAGGATGCTCAGTCATTGCAATTATTTAGTCAAAATGAGCTTGTTTATGAACAAATGTACCAAAAAAAAGATGGGTTTCTTTATAAGAATTAAAGAGAAAAAGGAGGGAGAAAAAACCTACCTCACTGTAATCCCAAAAGCTATGTTAGTAGCTGCAGCTTTCTTTTGAGATTTATTTATTTTTTTACTAGCTCACTCTTGCTGACCTATTTCTCTTCTGAAAACAGAATGTGTCTGAACCACATTGAATGCTTGTAGGTCAAAGGTTCCTAGTGTCTGTGCACCATGGCGACGGTCTCTGGATAATTCCAACCAATAAGAGCTTCCACGAAAAACCCTTCATTTACTGGAGGGCTCAAAGCTTTTTTTAAAAAAACGTGCATTTGTCTACAGCCTTTGTGAATTTATGATTCCCTGGATCACTTGGCTGCCTAGCCCCAGAAATCAAAATATATTTAACTTTTTTTTTGTGTGACATTAAAAATGCATTGCAATGAATAATATAGTAGGGCTGTGTATAAAACTAAAGCTTCTGTATCCCTTTTAAATGTTTGTTCTTTAGCAGAGATTCTCTGAGGGGAGCTTATTGAAAGGATGAGCAATAATTTAATTTTTTATCATAAGCATTAGTGGCAAATAAAGGACAAACATTCTTTGCAGGACTGAAGAAAAGGAAGAGATGTATATCATGGGGAAAATATTGCAGCCAGATTGATTCTTTGGCAGTGAAGGTTCTCTTTTTTTTCTGCTCACAAAGAGGCAATAAGCAGATGAGTGTGCATTTCCTATTTATGTCATAAGCAGCAAATCCTAAAACAACTTACCAGGGAAGTGTGCTTAAATAGAGATATGGGAGTAGATAACTGAAAGTTTTTGCCAAAGGCAGTTTATTGAAGAACAAAGCTTTTCAAAAAGCTGAAAGCAAAACTAGTAATTGCATTCATTTTTTCCCCAAAATTCAGAAGGATTTTTTTTATAACAGCAATCAATGGTCCAGCCTGTCCGCTGATGTAAATCAGTTTTTGGTTTTTTGTTAAATGTGGAAAACATTTCTGTTGGTGATTAGACTTGAGTGAGCAGTCCCAGTGTTTCACTTTGCAGAAGGCTTCCTCCATAAACTGAAATTGTTTCCCCGTCACAAAAACAGTCAGTTGTTTACAGGGGTGGGGCCTGGTACTACGTACTTGGATAAGCACTTCCCGAGGGAGTGGGAGAAGGTCCCTGAACTTCTTGCTGGGAAGGGGTTTCTGTGGGGCAGGGGAGTCCACAAGTGTCAGCTGTGGCTCCAGGGCCCTGAGCAGCCCAGCTGGCCCAGCAGCTCCTTCATCCCTGTCTCTGTGTTTGGAGCTGAGAGACGAGGGTCATCCCCATGTTTCCTGGGGAGGCTTGAAGAGGTGAGGGTTGGGCCTCTGCTGCTGCTGTTCAGTGCAAGGTGTAGCAATCTCCAGCACCTGGGAGCTTTATGGCTATTGCCAGGTGGCGGAAAGGCTGCAGGAGCAGCAGTGGGGAGTGCAGCTGGGTGGGAAGCAAGGCTGCTCTAGGAGTACTGGACAAGCTTTACAGCGCTTTCTGGCTCAAGTACCCCCTGGGCAATAAGTAAGAGCTTGGCCAAGAGTTTTACTTATGTGGATGGATAGGAGAGGTTGTAACATAGATGTCATCCCAAATGAATCTGCAAGACTTAGGACCTAGAGAGAAGTCTTAGTTGAAGGTGGTGCTAACGTTATGGGCCTCAGTCAGAGGGAGGATGGTGATGTTGTCCACAGTGACTGAGAAAGGAGGGAGCACGGAGAGCTTGGATGGGAAAGATTAAAAGCTCCATTTTAGTGGAAGCCTTAACAATGGGGAGGCAAACATTCCAAATATTTCACTTCTCTATACATGTGGTGAAGACCTTCCTTTCAAGCACTTTCCCAAACAGTAAGGCTTCCTTTAAACATCAGCGAGTCCAAATTAATGTATGGACTAACAAACTGACTACCCCGAATTCCTGCCTTCTGTTGCTTAGCGTCAATACTGCTAATGGTTGTGTCTGGTGATATATGAGATTCTAATTTACAGGGATGGGAAGGGCCAATGTTTACAGTGTGGCGAGATCTGTTTTCTAGCCCCAATAGCCACTTGTTAGTTCTGAGTGTGCCACAGACTGTCAAGTACAAAAGTCACAGATTTGTTACAATACTATATGCTGATAAAATACTTGCCATTCACAGAGTTTCTGATTTAACAAGAAAAATAAAAAAGAACCAAAGGTGATCTTCATGGACTAAATAAACTTCTCCGGGCTCTTAATGTTTCTATCTATTTACCTTAAATAAAGCAGTCCCACTATGGCCTCCGGCTCCAGCACCAGACAGGCAGATGGTGCAGCTGCAGCTCCCCAAGCCCCGGTGCATCGGGCAGCACAGTTTAAATGCCGGGCACGCAGCACGGTCCCAGCCCCAGCCGCCCTGAGTCCCTACAGGAGGCAGGTCAGCCAGCCCCAGCCAGCCAGGGCAGAGCACTGAGAACTGCAGAAGGGGGCCTGGCTTGGGGTGGAGTGGGTGCAGGGACACGCTAGGCTGTTTGGGGAAGCCCAGCCTCCCCCTGTCTATGATACCCACCACCCGTGCTAATAAGTGAGTAGCAGTCTTTTTCATTTGCTTAAATTCCTGAATCTCCTCAAGCCGTAGCCCACAGTGCAGTCGTCTAATCCTGAACTGACAAAGGCCTCAATAACTACAGCCAGATCTGCAGCCAGAAGAAAAATGTGCATCATTTTCAGAAAGTGCCGCTAGAGGAAAAAGCGTTCTTGGCCAAATCTGCCACCTAAGCATCAGGCAAGTGCCCAAGATCTAATATAAACTGAAAATCATGAACCTGTGCACTCCTTCAATCAAAGAAGCTGACATAAACACCATCATTTCTTCTGGATGCCTTGGCCTTTGTGTGTGGGAGCCAGAAAAAGCTAATGCACAATATACACTCTAGGGATTCTATTTAACCGTGTGAGAATATCAGCCTAATATCTCCTCAAACAGCACATTATGAAGTTTAAAAATAAAGCAACTTATTAGCTTTGCTGTACATTTTTAAAGTACATCACAGAAATAGGGTACCTTGAAAAATAGCTATACAATTTTTATTTTTGCTAAAAAAAAACAACAAAAAAACCAAAAAACTGAAACCAATTTGAGAAACAAAGATATAGGTTACAGGAAGACGTGGCAAGGAGTGAAGAAACTGAAGAAGCAGTTGTATACAGAAATATTAGGTGATCCTGTTTTGTGAAAGCACTTTAAAACACTTGGAAAAAAACCAGCAGTCCCTGAGGATTCCTGATGGAGCAGTCTCACTTTCAGTAATTTGCAATGCAGGCTCTCTGATATGTGCAGAGTCTTGAAATATCACCATTTTTCATCTCTAATCCCTCTAGTAAGTATCAGCTAAGCATCTGGGGATTCCACGGGGACTAAACTGCACACCTTTTTGTGCCTGAAAAAGTGAACTTGACAGTTCAAGAAAAAACAAAGATTCCCTTATAGATACTCATATCTAAGAAACAGGACTATTATTACAATGGCAAAATTGACTGTCCTGCCATTATATTCCAAGTGATTACCCTGTAATCAAAAACATACATCTGTATTGAAGGAACATACAAATATCTATACACTCTAGGGATTCTATTTAATCATGTGAGACTATCAGCCTAATATTACCTCAAACAGCACATTATGAAGTTTAAAGATAAGTTTAAAAATCTGACTGTTCTAGACAACAGTCAGTTTTTGTTTGGCATATGGACAGACAGTGTCCTCTACTGGACTGGCAACTTGTTCTGTAAATTCTTTCCCCAGCCACTGAAATACTCTGTGCCTTTGGATAACGTACCTGCATTGCAATTTCTTCATTTGTAAATGCAGAATAAAAATATTTTCCTGCACAGAGAGATGTTGTGAAGCTTAGGTAGTTAATGTATGCATGGAGTTTTGATGACATAAAGCTCTGTGCAGGTACTAAATGTTGTCAATAATTACTCCATTTTCCTTCAGATATCCTAAAGGCTAGTTTGTGACTTTTTGGCACAGCCCTGAACAAGGTGTGGTGCATTAACTGCATTACCCTACGAGGGGCCCCAGGGGGCAATGGAACTCAGAAGAACACTTGCCAAGTAAAAATGTGGTACATGTTAAGTCTTTTTGAAGGTCTACGAATATCAAGATGGAAAAATTCCTGAGTATTTTTCTCAGTGAGTGAATAGCCTTTTTCTGTCTTCCCAAAACGATATTTTTGTAGCAGAGCGTGCTATGCCTTAATGCATGTAATGAAACATTATGTGCTACATTATATTGCTCATTTTCTCAAGCTGTTTTCTCTGATTTGTATTTTTTTAAAATGAAGAACATGGTTAAAGAAATCTGTAGGTCACTGTTAAGCAGTAAAGTAACTGAAGTCAAATAGTAGACTAAGTTGCAGATGGCTGCTTCTTTTAAGTTCAGTAAAGAATGACTGCAGTGATGGCAAATTGATCATCTCTGTTGGAAAAATATTGTACCATATGTTGTGATTAAGCAATAGCACCACCTTCTGTCTGCAGAGCACCAAGCAGTCAGTGAAAGGATGTCTTGCTGTGCATTATCACAGCCTCATGCCAAAGGCTTTATGCAAATCCCAGATCCCATTTTCTCAAAACCTCCCTCTCCGTGTAGGAAATTTTATCATTAAATAATACAGACTACATTCCAGGAAAGACATCTCCTGAAAAATCCAACCTAGACTGTCAAGTGTAAAGATAGATTTTTGTTAGACCAGTCTGGTTCCTGGGGGATGTTTCCCTTTGTCCACCATGACCAAACATTAGTGATTCAACAGATTATGCAAATTGTGTGATATCTGAAAAAAAAGATGTTAGGTAGACAGAATTATTTTTGTCATTTCCTAATCACTGTGTGAATTAAACAAATGTGCTGGTGAAGTCATGTCTGAACCAGCAGCAGATATTTTAAAAAATACTTATCAATACCTTAAGGGAAAATGGATAACTGTTGCAGCTCACAAAACACCTTCCTTGACAGTTAGTGAAATCACTGTCTAGACCCCAGTTCTGTTGAACAAAACTGTGTATGCTAGTTTTATATTTTAAGCATTTCTGGGTTATTTTGGACATGTTTCTGAAGCTTCAGTTGTAGCAAATGAAATGTTACAGAAATTTCATGCACTTAAGAAAACTGAGAAACATAGTGTTCTTAAATTGCCATGAAGTCTATAGGAATCTGTGCAATAAGGAAATGAGATGCAACCACTTGCATAAACTTATACACAATATGGATGTATGAAACTGGAATGCTTTAATAATAAGCAGTGGGTAGGGAAAGGGGAAAACAAAGAAATAGCTTTTTTGCAAATCAGCCATGATATTGTGCACTGTTAATCCACCACAACAGTAGCACAAGCCTAAGAATACGGGGTCATGAAGGCAGTTGCAATGTCAATGTCTATGGAACATGTTCTAGAATATATATGTTCAATCATTTTCTATTTTCTGATAATCTGGTCGGTCTCTTTCTCTCTCTCTCTGTATC
This sequence comes from Dermatemys mawii, assembly GCA_007922305.1. Lineage (NCBI taxonomy): Eukaryota > Metazoa > Chordata > Testudines > Dermatemydidae > Dermatemys > Dermatemys mawii. The sequence continues at coordinate 57,446,477 of ML677334.1, forward strand.
TATGTGTGTATATATATATAGTTTGTCTATGCTTAGTGCAGCACAGCTGTACCAATACAGCTGTGTCACTTTAAAAGTGTCCATGTAGCAGCGTTATACCAATGGGAAAGAGCTCTCCTGCCGACTTAACAAAACTAGCTTAACGAGTGGCAGAAGCTATGTTGGCGGGAAAGCATATTCTTCTGACATAGCGATATGCACACAAGCACTTATGCCAAGAAAACTTGGGGCAGGGGTGCTTTTCCACATCCATGAGCAACAAACGTTTCACCGACATAAGTGCTAGTGTTGGCAGCCTAAATTTCTACCATGTAAGCCCTCCCACCTAATGACAGCTCTGCCAACAAATGGAGAGGTGGCTATACAGCTGTTTAATATTAGCCTTCAGGATTGTAGCATGAGTGTTCACATTATGATTTCTAACTTTTTTTTCATCCTTCACACTCCACACTCAACTCTCATCATACTTTTTTCTAGAATAACATTCACAATACTATTGTTTCTTGGCTCTCGACTTACGTTAACCCTCACTTTAATTATTCACATCATCAATCCTGCTTTCTGAAGTCTAGCTTTCAAGTATGATGTTAATGGGAGTGGAATGGAATGTATTATTTTGACATGACCTGAGATTTCTAAATATCCAGAATTATTTCATACAACCTGCTATCTATATAAAAAATGACTTCTGGTTCTTGTTAGCTATAATGTTTTCATGGATTCTATTCATGGCCCCTCTTTACCAGCATGCCCAAACTGAGCTATGCCTTAAACTTCTATAATTCCAATACCTGGGTTGACTGTTCATATGGTGGAAAAGAGTTGAACTAGGGGCCTCATTACACACAAAAAATCTAAGGTCTCTCCTAAACCAATTCTACAGGTGGGGGTTTTTTGTTTTTGGTTTTTTGGGGGTTTTTTTGGTTGATTTGGAAGTCAGATACTACCTTTTTTACTCACAGGGAGCAGTACTTCTCTCACAAGTCATTCCACTAATGGTTGACATGAGTAGCGGTAGCAGAATCTATCTCTTTATAATTAACATAAGTAAGATTCAAACACATGGCAAATATATGCAAGTAAATTACTGAGCATCTCTTTTGACAAGGACAAGAAAACTAAAGATGATGATTAAAAATCACTCTAGGGCAAGTGTATAAAATCCAAGTAATCCATTGAAGGGAGATAACACATAATGGGAGCAAGAAGATCTGTATTCCCTTTTCACTGTAATGCCAGGAAACATCAATATTCATTGCTTTGCTAATACAATGCATGTTGTTCAGCAAGTTCAGAGAACAAGAGAAAAAATGAGAAAAACCCATCAAAGCATGTCCTGTACCCCAATTGGTTGGGAAATGCTTTTGTCACAGCTAAGCAGCTATGAACTAGAGACTTGTTTTACCAAATACTAAACATGAAAATCAGACTATCCTCCATCACCTTGGAGGCATTTGTTACCACAATAAATGGCTTTGCTAGTATGTCAATTGCTCTTAGCTCCATTTGGAATTTTAACAATAAAATATTGTTTCTGTTTATATCAAGTTCTAGAGAATAAGTGCATGTTAAAAATCCACTCTCTTGTATGAAATCTTCTTTTCATCCTACCAGCTGGCTAACTGCACTAACTGGGGCTGCACACAATGCAGATCTGGCTGCTCCCACTGTAAACAATGCCCTCCTTTGGCTGGCATAGGCATATAAGATTATTGGCTGCAAAGCAGGTAATCACTTATTTGAGACCATATCCATTGATTCTGGCTTTTGTAACCTACCACAGCTGTCGAAAAGGCTTCTGTTCAAACAGACTTACGATGATTTCAGTGACAAATCCAACCCCTTTTATTCCTCCCGTGCCTTTAAACATGCACCACATCAATAATATTCCTACACTTAGCCCCCCTTTTTACTCAATCCCCCTATTTAGTCTGCTAAATAGCAAATGCATTTATTGGATCTCCTCCTTGGTTATCTGCTCAAATATATGAGCTGCCACTTTGAAACACCCTTTCTAAAGTTATAAATTCCAAACCTTTATGACAGACTTTGCCTGAGTAGCTGAAGAGTGATGTTATATTCTTCAGTCATGAAGGAGGAAACCATGTCAAGACACTTCCATGAATCCTATTCAAAGATAATTAAGGGGTTATTTGTTTAAGATTAGATGACTAGAGGAGTCAAGTAGTATGGAGTTACAGGGAGTTCATTTCTTGAAGTGCAGAGTGAGTATGCAAAATCATTAACATGTATTTTCCATTGGAGAATTGTAAGGTTAAGCCATTAACTTTGTGAATTTGCAGAGGTTTCCCAGAAGCTTACTCAAATCTAGTGTTTTGTATCCTGTTAAATCCATTTCACTTATTACCCTAATAATATAAATGACCACTCATGCAATGGAGAGTGACGAGATATTCCTAACAGTGCCTCTGAAAACTCAGGGTCACTTTGAAGCAAGGTAACCCAAAGCCACAATAGTATTAAAGCAGTATGAGCTTTGTGAAGCTTGCATTCTCTAATGGGCTTTTCCAGTCATTTAGGTTTCTGCATAAATAGACAGAGAATCCAAAGCAAGCTTTCAGTGTTAAACTTGGGGATGTCTAGCACAGTGAATTTCAAGGGCAATAACATTGAATGTAGCTTGTATCTTAAGGGACAATGATGATGAGAATGAGAAGTTGCATGCATGTGGTCACTTTAGGGCTTGGCTACGCTTGCAGATGTAGAGCGCTTTGGGTTAAACCAGCCTTCAGAGAGCGCAGTAGGGAAAGCACTGCAGTTTGTCCACACTGACAGCTACAAACGCACTGGTGTGGCCACATTTGCAGCACTTGAAGTGGCATTGGGAGCAGTGCATTATGGGCAGCTTACTCACAGAGCACCTCTTCCCATTCTGACACCGTGGCTTGTGAGAAGTTGGCATGGAGTGCAGGGCATTCTGAGTCCCATGATGCATCGTCCCATGATGCATCGCTTCGCATCCCAGCCATCCCTGTGCTTCCATCCACATTTGGTGCCATCTTTCAACAGTTTTTATGCAGCGTGCTCTGTCTTCCCTTTCAGTCTGTGGGAAGGGAGCCCGAACTGCTGAGGAACATGCTGACGAGTCGCGCCAGCACGTCACATTTGGCAGTCAAGTTACTCCTTAAGACCCAAACTGACAGTTAGGAGTCCAACGATGATATCGACTCACATAGTGCATATGACATGAGATTGCTTGTGGCATTCACGGACATGCTCACCACTGTGGAACACCACTTTCGGACGCAGGAAACAAGAACTGAGTGGTGGGATCACATTGTCCTGCAAGTCTGGGATGACGAGCAGTGGCTTCAGAACTTTTGGATGAGAAAAGCCAAGTTCATGGGACTGTGAGTAGCTCACCCCCACCCTGCGGTGCAAGGACATGAGATTGAGAGCTGCCCTGGCGTGGAGAAGTGAGTGGCTATTGCAGTCTGGAAGCTGGCAACTCCAGACAGCTACCGATCGGTCAATAACCAGTTTGGAGTAGGAAAGTCAATTGTTGGAATCATGTTGATGCAAGTTTGTAGGGCCTTTAATCGCATCCTGCTCAGAAGAACCATGACTCTGGGTAAAGTGCATGACATTGTGGCTGGCTCTGCACAAATGGGTTTCCCTAATTGTGGAGGGATGATAGATGGGATGCATATTCCAATTCTGGCACCAGACCACCTCGCCTCCGAGTATGTTAATTGGAACAGGTATTTCTGTATGGTTCTCAAGACACTTGTGGATCCTATGGGTATTTCATTGACATTAACGCAGGCTGGCCCAGAAAGGTGCATAACACTCATCTTTTGGAACACTGGCCTGTTCAAGAAGCTGCAAGCCGGGACTTTTTTCCCAGACCAGAGGATCATTGCAGGGGAAGTCGAAATGCCCATTGTGATCCTTGGAGACGTCGCTTTCCCTTTAATGCCACAGCTCATGAAACCCTACACAGGGAGCCTTAACAGCAGGAGCAGTTCAATAACAGGCTGAGCAGGTGCAGAATGACTGTGGAGTGTGCTTTTTGCTGTTCAAAGGGCCAGTGGTGCTCTTTGTATGGGAAGCTGGACTTGACCGATGACAGCATCCCCGCGGTTATATCCGTGTGCTGTACCCTCCATAATATTTGTGAAGGGAAGGGTGACAGCTTCACTCAGGATGGAACTTGGAGGTTCAGCACCTGGAGGCTGAATTTAAATAGCCAGAGAGCAGAGCACTTAGAGGAGCTCAGCGTGGGGATGTAAGGATTAGGGATGCCTTGAGGGAGCAATTGGAGGCTGAAAGCCACCATTAATGTCTGGTGCCCTGCACAGTAGTAAGGTGCAGTGGTTCCAATGTTAGTTTAAATCTGTATTTGCTACACTGACTTGCAGTGCCTGTTGCTTTCTTGGGCTAAAGTATCTTTTACTTTATGCAGGGATAATGTATGTTTTTAAAGCCAAAAAAATCAATTTATTGAAAAGAAAATCCATGTATTGAAAAAAACAGAACTGCTTGGGATACAGAAAAGGCAAGGGGGTAGGGTGGGGAATGGTACTATCACAGAGTTGTGTATGTCCTGTTATCCTACTCAGGAGTGCTGTGCAATGAGTACTGCATTTCAAGATGGCTATAAGGCATGGTGATGGGGGTTGAGTGCAGTGGATAAGGGTCATACTTCTCATGGCTGGGTGGTGAAGCTACAGGTGTTGGAGGCAGCTGGGCGTGGTAAGAACCTGGATGTTGGGGGAAATGGGTTGGAGGTGACACGGGGGCACAAGGAAAAGAGTTTTGGGATGAGGGCTGTGGAGATGGGGGGCCTGAGTGTGGTAGTGCTCCGCTTGCATGGCGACAAGAGCCTGTATAGAGTCCACTTGGCACTCCATTTTGCTGATCAGCCGATCCATGCTTTGCTGCCAGAGCACTGCATTTTGCTGCTAGAGATCTTCATTTTTCTGGCAGATCCTCCTTTCACTCTCCCTCCACTCCTGCGCCTTTAGATTCTTGTTCAGTGACTGCTGCATTACTTCATGCAGCATGTCTTCTTTGCTTTTATGCGGCCACTTCCTGAGTCCTTGCATTCTCTCGCCTAGTGATGACACAGACAGCTGAGATCTCAGGGTTACACCTGTAAAAGCAAAATGCAACACTTAACAGAGGCAGCACTGTTCACACTAGACAAAGCAATGATTCCCCCACACTTAAGGAGGGCAAGCACAGTCTACACAATAGCATAATTTCCCAGTCCCAAAGCGAGTGCACATAACCCGCGGGAGCTCCAAAGTGGTGGGTAAGCACAGAGTCAAGAGAGACTGATTGTTTCATGGCTGTACTGTCCTATGGGTTTCTGTGCCTTGGGGAGAACCAACGGTTGCAGGGGGCACCTACACTGAACGCTGTCCCAACATTTTCCCTAGGAATTCATCCTGGAAGATATCTCGCTGCTGAGGGTGACCAGGGAAGCAAGGGAGGTGCATCGACCATTATTTCTCTCACCAAGGTGGAGTACCTGAAGCACTCTAGCTGTGGAGTGAGAGCACTCTTTGTGCCTTGCCTGTGTGGATGGGGGAGTGATATAGACCACACTGGGCCACTTTATTGCGCTCTAACTAAAAATGTAGCCAAGCCCTTAAATATTCAAGAAAAGAGTACAAATTTTAAATAGATTTATTTATTCATGTATTGGAGGGATGTGCACAAGATTCTTGTGTCCAGTGAAATTTGGAAACAACATACAGGTACTTGTTCCTAGGATCAGATGATGTCATGTATACCATGAAAGTGACATTTCAGCAGAGTTAATTATAGAGTGATCATATTTCCAAAGGAGAAAATGGGACATTGCATTATGCTAGTCTGAGCCCTCCTCAACCCCACCACCACCACGACCCTGTTCCAGGCTGGACAGAGCCACTTGTCCAAGGTGAAGGACTGCCTCGCACGCTGGTTTTTGTGAATCGCATTCTTAGGCATCTCTCTCCTTCTATCAATTATATAGGAAGCCTGAAGGCCTCATTCAGGCTTTGTGATTCCCAGTGGTTTTCTAGGTGCCTAAGATGTTAATCATGGCAACGCTCATCATCATAATCCTACATCCCTGTGGGAATTTAGCCCTTTAGTTCTAAACTACAGTACTTTGGAAGGAGGAAAGAGGAGAAGAGATGCCCAAACACATCTTCACTTATGTTGAACCCAGGTCCTCAGAGGTGAAAAGGCTAGTGTTGGAGATCTGATCCAAAGCTGATTGGCACTAATGAGAATCTTTTTATTGCATTGAATGGACTTTGGATGAAGGCCTAAAGCAATGACCTACCTAACTCCAAACTACTTTCCTTCCTACCTAAATATATTTGTAGTTTGTTTGCAGATTCTATATCCAAAAAGGCAACATTTTGCAATATCCCTATATTTTTAAAATATTTATTTATTTGGTGCAGTTTGACAAAGTCCATTTTATTACTGTCTGAAAGACCCTTTGCAAAACTTTATATTATAGCTACTTCAATAAAATGAAGGCACATGGCAATATACACCTTTAAAATGGTCTCAAAGTATGTCTCTCAAACAATTCAGGTTGCCAGGGCATTTGAATAACATTTATTTTGAAGTAATCTTTTCATTTCTACAATGATGTAAGTGTGTGATTGTAATTTAGCATCCAGTGGTGGCTTAACTATAGCAATATGTGCCAGTAGCTCAAAAGAAAAGTAGAATTTATTGGAGGTGTATTTGGTGTTTGCTGCATTGTGCCGCTCAGCATTTTTCGCAGCAAGGTAGAATTAATAGAGAAAAGAGTGACCTCTGAATATATTTGAACTCCACTACATGCTGCAAGGTTCATTGTCTAGATGCTGTTTAAGATAATTCCCTTAAAGGGCCATTGGCAAGTGCTTAAAACATCTATTGATCCCTGTCCAAAATAAAATAACAAATTTCCACTCTGTAACAGAAGCTTTACAAACAACTTGGTCCCATACCTGCACTAAATTGCTTGACAGTAAATACATAGAAAAAAAATTATACTGAAAATATGGAGAAAACAAAAGATCCAGATCTATAAATGGTCTTAAGGTATGCCTGCGCTCACGGATGTAGACACTGCACATCCAGCTAGCACAGGTACAAACAACAGCATAGACAGTCGTGGCTGGCTTAGGCAAGTAGAATAGAGGTCCCTATGCTGCTAGTGGGTGTGTCCCACACAGCTGTCTACATGCCCAAGCAATAATTCCCATGTGTACACTGCTATTTGTTAGTAGTGTAGTGTCCTAGCTGCCTCCCTTGGGCATGAGCCTTTCCTTGCTACCTTCCCGCTCCTGCAGCCTTCCTTCCTTTGGGTAGCTAAACACTGCAGTGACAAGTGTGGACACATCCTGCCTCCTACTGTGACCTGACATACCCTATGTACCACCACACATGTAACGAAGGTCTCAAGCAGTGCAATGGTGAATGTTCTCAATTACTATGTTTGTGTCACCGTTACTCTACCATCAAATATGGGATTTAAGGATTCTGTCAATCCTGCATTCATTTTCATCTCTCACATATAATCACAATCACCTAAATGTATTACCCTATGTGCCACCACACATGTAACGAAGGTCTCAAGCAGTGCAATGGTGAGCATTGCATTGCCTAATTTTTAGATGCTTAGAAGATCACTGGTGGAACAACAGTGGGATCCACAGAGCCTGAGTTAGGCACCTAGGTTCCCTATGCAATAAATAGGAAAAGATAGGTGCCTAAGCAGGAGCGAAAGGAATGAACTAGCTAAGTACAAAGACTGTTTCTGAGGGAGAGACATCACTTGCACCTTATGGTAACCAGCATGGCTCACTACTTATTTGGGAGCCTAATATTTGCCTCACTCTATTCCAGTCTCGCTATTATAACTTGTCAGTTAGCACATAAGTGACTGATGAGACTCAAAATGTTTTGAGGTTTGTGCCTGAAGCTTGGCTGAATATTTTGAAGCTTTTCTATTTCCCTTCACTCTATCCTCTCCCCCTTCCCACCCCCATCGCTAATTCTACTTCTGCTCCAGCACTGTGCGAGGTTAAACTAATAAGGACTAGAGAGCTTGGCACTAATGGATTAACAAATCCAGTTAGAACAGAGAGCTGTAGCTTCACCATGGTTATTTCAATTTTAAAAAAATGAAACATGATTTGTAACATTATGACAGGGTTTTCTTCTGATGTTCAGTTTAAATATTGTATTCAGTGCAAGTCATTTATTTTTCCCTTAAGGCCTGCTGGCTTTTGGTACTGATCTTGATTGATAATTGTTTATATGCCACTTAAACCTTCCTGTGTTTTGCTTTATTTCTGGTAAATGAACACACATCCTTTTAGTCCCAAGGGCAAAATTTAAATCTGTATTTTACCTCATGCTGCACCAATGTTCCCTTTCACAGAGCTACTACTACCAAGCAGCCGCTTTCTTTTCCAGGCCAGCCAAACTGCTTAAGCAGCTGTAATTTTCAAAGGTAAAATTCATTTGAATTTATACTTTTATTTGCTTAAAGTTGTAGCAACCGATGGTCCATATTCAGCAGTAAATGTTGTTGCTGAGGCTTGGCTAAATGTCAGTCTTTCCCAGAAGCAGAGCATTTAGGTCACATATCTTTCCCTTTACACTTTGACATTCTCAATTACTATGTTCGTGTCACTGTTACTCTACCATCAAATATGAGATTTAAGGATTCTGTCAATCCTGCTTTCATTTTCATCTCTCACATACAATCACAATCACCTAAATGTATTACTTTTCCACAGGGGGGATAGTGTCCTGCAGGGGGAATGATCTTCCTTTTTCTGGGGAGAAAGACATTATCCTAGTAAGGGAATAGTACTTCAGTATTATGACATTTCTTTTTGCTAAAAATTCAGGTGAAGTATTTTGCCTTATATTGCAGCCAAATTTTTTTGAACCAGTAGCTGGTACTGAGCTTATAAATCCATACTTGGGCACCCAGTTGGGATATTAAATTGCCTAAATATGGAAATAAAGAGTGGGATTTTCAAAAACTTCTCTAACTTCAGAGCACAAGTCCCAGTAACTTTCAAGAGCATTTAGGTGCTTTTGAGAATCCTACACAAAGAGCCTATCTTTAGGCACCCAAGTAGTGCTTCTCTATGTAGCTATCTTCATACTAAGCTAGTTCAAATTAAAAGTCATTGTTGGCCTTGTGAAAATGTTGGCCTTTGCTTCCAAGAACAAATTTATGAAAAGAAGTGAGAGCAATTTGCTGTAGCAATAGAAAATGAATGACAAGCAGCATGTTTACAAAAACCAATTTGCTTTCACACTGCTGTCTGAAGGTTAATATTTTAGAACTGAAATGTTCAATATGGAACAGTAAATAAACCAAAGAGAAGAGAATGGGAGACACTTAACCCAAAATGGCAGCCACTAAAAATAAAACGGTTAAGTACAAGCATCCCATTTGCAGTACATGAAAAGATTTCTTAAGAAATCCTTATTACAAAAGTACAGGTTTCTAGACTGAAAGCTACAAACATAACATGGTCTCTGTCTGCACTGCATTTAGAGAGTTATGAAAAGCTATTCAAGTTTGGTATTGAAGACCAGACACTCAAATCACTATAATGATGGAGAGACCAAAGTAGCCACTTTGATGGATAAGATAAAGTACCAGTTATAAAGAAAACTCCAAGTGGAATGGAAAATTGTTTCTACTCCATATAGCTTACTGAGGAAGGAGGTTAATGGATAGGAGTAGGACCCAGATCTGGAAACATTATCCAGGTCTCCCAAAGTCTTTCTTTTGGATAGGTGGTAATTCTGCTGAAAAGGAGATGGGAGTTATAGTGGATCACCAGAGAAATATGACAGGTTTCAGAGTGATAGCCATGTTAGTCTTTATAAGCAAAAACAACAAGGAGTCCTTGTGGCACCTTAGAGACTAACTAATGTATTTGGGAATAAGTTTTCGTGGGCTAGAACTCACTTCATCAGATGCATGGAGTGAAAAATACAATAACAGGTATATTTATACAGAGTGCATGAAAAGATGGGAGTTGCTTACCAGGTGGGGAATCGGTCTAAGGAGACAATTCAATTAACAGTAGAATACCAAGGGAAGAGAAATCACATTAGTAGTGTAATGAGGGTGGCCCATTTCAAACAGTTGACAAGAAGGTGTGAGTAACAACAGGGGAAAATTAGTATGGTAAAATTAGCTTTTGTTATGACTCATCCACTCCTAGTCTCTATTCAGGCCTAATTTGACAGTGCCCAGTTTGCAAATTAATTCTAGTTCTGCAGTTTCACATTAGAGTCTGTTTTTGAAGTTTTTTGTTGAAGAATTGCCACTTTTAAGTCAGTTAAGGCAGGCTGAAGTGTTCTCCTACTCCTTTTTGACTGTTGTAATTCCTGACGTCAGATTTGTGTCCATTTATTCTTTTGCGCAGAGACTGTCCAGTTTGACTAATGTACATGGCAGAGGGGCATTGCTGGCACATGGTGGCATATATCACATTGGTAGATGTGCAGGTGAATGAGCACGTGGCTGGTGTGGTTAGGTCCTATGATGGTATCCCTTGAATAGATGTGGACAGAGTTGGCACCGGGATTTGTTGCAGGGTTTGGTTCCTGGGTTAGTGTTTTTGTTGTGTGGTGTGTAGTTGCTGGTCACTATTTGCTTTAGGTTGGTGGGGCTGTCTGTAAGTGAGGGGCCTGTCTCCAAAGATCTGTGAGAGTAAGGGATCATCCTTCGGGATAGGTTGTAGATCCTTGATGATGCTCTGGAGAGGTTTTAGTTGAGGCTGTAGGTGACGGCTAGTGGGGTTCTGTTACTTTCTTTGTTGGGCCTGTCCTGTAGTAGGTGACTTCTGGGTACCCTTCTGGCTCTGTCAATCTGTTTCTTAACTTCACCAGGTGGGTATTATAGTTTTAAGAACGCTTGATAGAGATCCTATAAGTGTTTGTATCTGTCTGAGGGATTGGAGCAAATGTGGTTGTATCTTAGATCGTGGCTGTAGACAATGGATTGTGTGATGTGGTTTGAATAAAAGCTGGAGGCACGTAGGTAAGTATAGCGATCAGTAGGTTTCTGGTATACGGTGATGTTTACGTGACCATCACTTATAAGCACGGTAGTGTCTAGGAAGTGGATCTTATGTGCGAACTGGTCCAGGCTGAGGTTGATGGTGGATTTCAACAATTTCCACCCCACCATCTCCTGCTTCCCTTGCCCCAGTTGACTGTGCATCTCAGTCTCTCCTAACAACATCCCTTCTATTTCAACCTGAACCAGATAGGAACATAGGATTGCTATGCTGGATAAAAAGGATTATTCATCTAGCCCATATCCTGTCTTAGAAAGTAGTCAGTACAGTGTCAGATGCTTTGGAGGAAGATGCATGAAGCCTTATCATAGATATTTATAAATACTCGGTTAACATGGGAAGTGTTTCGGTAATCCCAAGCATCTAGTACTTGATTATGCCTTGATTCATGGTAAGTTTTTATTCCACTTTTATCCTTCCTAATGAAACTGATGATGTTGATATACATGGCTAATCCTTTTCTGAATCCTACTAAGTTCTTGACCTGAATAGTATCTTCTAGCTACATTAATAATGCATTCTCTAAAATAGTTTTTAATTTGTCTTAAATGTTGTTGTTTTCATTTCACTTGGTCTTCCCTTGTTCTAGTTTTATGAATAAAGGGGTAACCTGGGGTCCTCCTGATTTACCTTCTCTAAATCATTCATAATTGCATATAACTTGTTGTTTGTGTCCTCTCTCTAAAACACATGTCCTTTTAAATCCATCCTCCTATGGAAATCTTTTTATATCTCCAGTCAACTAAGATCAACAGCCAGGGGTGTGTTTGTTGTGGAGGACAAATGTTTTATCTGCTCTGAGACAACTACAGTTATTTAACTTTCAAATCCGGCTTATTTCTTCAGTGTAAATCAACATTTTAGGTGGTAGAGGTAAGGGGTGTCTGTAAGCCTCTGAGTTGCTCATCTTGATCAGACAATGAAAATGTTACAGTTTGGAGCAGAAAAGTTAAAGAAGAATATCCCATTATTCAGACAATACTATGTAGTGTGATAGAGCCTGGCTTTTTAATTTTTGAAAGTGGTCCAACTATAATCTCTTTTTTGGCATCATTGTGATCAGAATTTCGTAATCCTCCCGTATAGTCATGAATGCATTTTGTTTTGTATTTTGTTGTACAGCCCTTTCCTTCCAGGAAATTGCAACTAACTTATGGGTATGTCTATACAATCCATAGAAGTGAGCCTTCCAGCCTTGGTTGACAGACTTGGGTTCATGCTACCTTGCTTTGAAGTTGTGACTTAGGCTGGAGCTTGGGATCTGAGGCATACCCTCCTCCCTGGGTTTCAGAGCCCAAGCTGCAGCCCGTTATGTTGTCTACACAGCTAATTTTAGCATGATAATGCAAGCCCTGAGAGTTTGTGTTCTTCATCCTGGACTGAGAGACTTGTTTCTGTGGACTTTGTAGATGTACTCAATGTGGCCAATATCACCATAGTAGCTGAGTGTCTCACAATCTTTAATGTATTCATCCTCACAACATCCCTATCAGTTAGGGAAGTGCTACTATTCCCATTTTACAGATGAAGAACAGAGGCACAGAAGTCTCTTGGAGGTCTGAGGATCTACTTTCAGTGTCTGAGGCAGCTGGACTGCAAAAATTTTCAGACAAATAATTCATTTGTATAAAATGCAGTTTGGGGTCAATGAAAACTATTGATGAATTTGGGTCAGATCTGGCAAATGGTTTCAGCCCTTTAATTTCAATATTTTCAAAAGTTTCTTTTCACAATGTTTTTGTTTTGAAATTTAGCTAGTCATATTTGAAAACACACAAAATGATTGTACCTGAAAACTCATAAATGAAACAAAAATAAAAAATAATTGTTATGGGTTGAACAAAACATTTTTCTAGATATTCTGGTTTAACCATTTGACCAAAAAAAGTCAATTAATTGCTCAGTTGTAGTCTGATGTCCCAAAGACAGGCACAAATAAGATGTCTGAGCCTGGGAGAGTGCCCTATAGACCCAGCGCTACTTAACTGTGACTAGACTACCCAGTTGGTTTAGAAGCACATACAACTCTGGATGAGACAGCTAGCAGCAGGCTGGTGACAGTACAGGGGTTACTGAGCCAGCTCTCCCAAGTCCTAGCATAAACCCTGATTATAGGGGGTTCGCAAACTCTTCCTCAGATTGGTTGGTTCTCAGATGTCTCCATTCATTTACTCCATTTTCTTCTAACACCATGTAATACAGCTATGGCACGCTCACATGCTGGTAAGAAACGGTCCTTCAGTTCCTGACTCTAGGATAGGATTTCTCAAACCATTGCACCACGAACCCTTCTGACAACAAAATGACCCCAGGAAAGAAGACTGAAACCCGAGACCCACTGCCCCGAGCTGGGGGGCACCAAAGCTTGAGGGCTTCAGCCCTGGGTGGTTGGGCTCAGACTGACCTCAGCCCTGAGCCCCAGCAAGTTTAACAGCAGCCTGGCCACCTCATCAAAATGTGTTTGCAACCCACTTTGGGGTCCTGGCCCACAGTTTGAGAACCATTGCCTAGGACATGGGCCAAGATTACAAACCTTAGTACTCTGTCACATGGCAGGAGCCATTATCCCCTGATTCTAATGAGTCTAGTTTTAAATCATGGATGGATGCCATATACTGAGAAATAATTGTAGCCCTTGGTGTTAGGAAATAATGCAGCACATAGGAAATCACTTAGCATTGGTGTGCTGTCAGGAAATCTTGACTCCAGATACCTCAGCATTAAGTAAATCAAATAATCCTCTAATTAGATTACAAAGTGCAGCCATTGCCTGTCAAATATCTATTGATCACTGAAAAAGCCTATCTTGAGGTTTCCTAAATATGCAAGGCATAAATTAATTTGCCAAGTAATTAACTTAAAATTACATCCCAGGGAAATTTATATTAAGTAGAATGTTTAGGCATAAAGTGTAAATGGCATTTTAAAAATGTCTATAGCAAATTCTTTGTCAAATAACAAACAGTGCTTCTAAAAACATCAGTTGCAAATTGCCTATGGAGCTTTACATTTTGTCAACTAACCTGTTTTTTCTCTTGTGCTGCTGCTTTGTTTTGTTTTCCTGTGTTTGGGGTCTTTCAGAAGAAACAATAAAGGTTATCTAATGTGTGTAGACAACATTAAGCTTCTCTCTCCATTAGCACAATACAAAGGTACTGAACCATAAAAAATGTCCACAAATAAGCCTGCACTTCAGAACTCCAAAATTCAAACATAATGATTTTTTTTAGTTTCTGAACTCCATTTAGTAAGTAGCTAATGTATATAACTTTACAGGAAAGGAATATGAAAAATAGTCCCAGCATATTGAATTAAAACTCCTGAAAACATTCCTTGTTTTTCTCCCTGAAGCATAGGTTGCGTATATAGAATACTGATACATGATGATGTGATCTGGCAGAAAGATTAGTAGTATTTATTCAGGGTGACCTGTGTAACTGTCATATGATTTTGTCATTCCTGAGTAATGTATCCATTCCCAGTGCTTTCACCATCAGTGGGTGATCAGGAGCAATGAAAAGTTGAGAAAAAATATGCCAATACTATAAATTAAATCAGTATGGAAATCAGGGAGCAAATACCACTGAGTGAGAGTCAAGCTCTGGTTTTGGCCAGTGTTTTCATCTTTCAACCTGTATCGCCTGTGCTTTACTTAGTTCCAGCAAACTGCTCTTCATCCAGGTACTTATCTCACATAGGCAAAGTTAGGTTATAGTGCAATCAGTATTTGCTATAAATTAAATACAGAGCTGGGTGTTAGCTGCATAGTGCTGGTATTGAAGTCCCTGTAGTTTCATGATTGCATCTATGGATTAGAAACAGACATTGACTTAGGTGCACAACAGAAATGAATCAGTGCAAGACTCCGCAGGTGAGAGTTCTTGAAATGGAAGAACAGCTGTCTATGAGCTACTGTGATCTGGAGAAACACTGAGCTGTCTCTGATCTTAACTCCACCAACTCCTACAAGGTATCTTTGATGACTCATGATCAACAGCGTCAAATGCTTCTTACAGATCAAACAGGATGAACATGCACGGTTGTCTTTTTTCACAACGTGTATGAATTTACATAAAAGCATTTGCTGGACTATGTAAATCAGGTGATGGAAAGATTGGGCAGAATGAAGGCATATGTGAGTAGAATCTATTTTTGCCTGGTCTATTGCAGGAAAATAAGAGGGTCAGTTAATTATCTGATTTTTACCTATTGTATACATGTCAGTTAAATTACTGCAGAAGCTCATTTAGTCACTCATTTTAGTTACTGCATTAAAATGCTCACACAAGTTTGGATTAGATTATAGGGGGTTCCCAAATTTGGTTCTGCTGGAGAACTGGATTCAATCAGAAGCCAAGGCAGAACACAAACTCTCCTGCTGCTTGCACAGCTCTCTCTACTCAAAACCAGGCATAACCAAAACTAACACACACATCACATCTTCCCAAATCTGAACATTTGCTCACACATCAAGAAGAAGAAGGCTAAGAGTAACAGCACCACCTGGTGACACCTACTATAACAGTCATCAGTCTTGTGTCTGGATTAGTAGTGTCATGTTCAATCTGTGATATGATACTGGCATGTACAGTAATGCGGTGATATAGAGTTCTGTTCTTTTAAAGAGAAAAAGGGCAACTTGTTTTCTTCTTTATATGTACTGTAATCTGTCCTTTCCACGCTTGTGTTTGTTAATAATCAGACTCTTTATTAATAATCACAGGTTCTTTCCCAAAGTGGGCTACACAGAAGTTTCTCTTACAAATGTTTCTCTTTCATTGTGAGATTGGTATGATTTGCAAGTGAGGTATATATTCCTTTATACTCTTACATAAAATCCCACTCAGCATATAACCAAATAGGAAAAAGCCTATCTAGCAAACACTTTTAAGTATAAGGTATCATAGCATACTTGCAACAATTAGAAGAAATAAACAGAGGAATGTATAATCAGTAGAGTACTGCAGAAGATGACAAGTCAGTCGACACCAATCCAGGAGCCCAAGAAACCTGAAAATTGGAAACGTACATCCTGTCTTTATTCAGAGAGGTAGCCGTGTTAGTCTGAAATTGCAGAAGTGACAGAGTCCTGTGGCACCTTAAAGACTAACTAAAGTAAAGACTACTTTAGTTAGTCTTTAAGGTGCCACAGGACTCTTTGTCAATCCTGTCTTTATGTAACTCATTGGATAAACAACCATATTTTATCATTTTCTGTGATCATAACAATACTAATATCTGTCCATTATCCATATGTCACACTCCAGGTGCCCATAATTAAACATCTAGTCATTAATATTTATTATCTGTATCAATCATTCTTAACAATTCATATGCACTGATTGGAGAATTACTTCTGTGATTCTGCTCTATACCCATATTCTCATGGTCACTTTGCCTCAAAATGAGAATGCAGAATCATGATCTTCAGTTAATATTTTGGGCCCATAATCTTTTAGATGAAAACTCAGCTTTAGCATAACTGCTCACGCAAGACCTCACATTAGTAGCAGAGGCCTCTAACTAACATAAAGCCTAATGACCTAATCAATTGTATTTTCCTACTTGCCTCCCAATATATATCAATCTAATAACTTTTATAAAACTGTCAATGTTACATCCCAATTATAGTCCTACCATAAAACAGGGTCATAGGTCAACAGTATAAGAAGAGGTTTTGTTTCATTATTTTTATACATTGTAGCTGGCCCAATCCAGCCTTCTCTCTGCCTAGGGCCTCAGTGGCTGTACCTATAGGCTTTGAGCACTATTCCTTGAGGACTGAGCAGACAATATCATCTACTGGGTGATGTATTTTATTTCTAAGGTACCTATTGATCTGTTTTTTTAAGCAACATACCAAATAAGTGGTGTCAGAGTCCATAACAAAATGTGTTTTCTATCTATTCTTGGATGAAGCGGGTTGCATGAATGAATGTTCAGTGATGTGCCAGAAGAAGGCTTCTTCAAAAAGTTGTGTCTGTTTAATCAGCTGCATTTGGAGTTATGGAGGAGAGAAGGAGCACTGCATGAGCTCCCTCCCAGGGGCACAACCAGAATTTTCCTAAGGAAGGGGTCCAGAGCTTTCCCTCCCCTGTCCTACAGCAACCCTACACATTTTTCCCTCACTCCCTCCATGCAGACTAGCACCCTACACATATTTCCCTCCCGCTGCCCCATACCCAGCCCCCTACTTTCCCCCCTCACATTTCCCTGCATCCAGCTTCGAACTCTCCCCACCCCTGCACTCACCCCCAAGGTCTTCCCATGCCACACCCAGTCCTGAGCTCTTCCCCCAGAGCAGTGCTCAGGCTGAAGAGCACCATCCCCACCAAGGGCCAGGCAGTTCAAACCCCATCCTCCTTCTGCGTCTCCACTTCCCCAGGAAGCACCAAAGGCCTAGATCCAGTCTTCCCATCCTTCTGGAATCTGAGGGCACTTGGTGCCCATGGGCACCAGAAGGACCCCAAAGATGGAGAGGAGGGAAGCAGGTGCATGGGGTTTCAACACCACTGAAATTGGGCCCAGTCACCCCTCTGACATGAGAGGTGTGGCTGGACCAAATTTCTAGCTCCTGTCTGGGGCCAAGGGGCTGCTCACTGTGCCCCATCCCCTCCAGATGATGCACTGAGCTGGGATGAGACTACTTACTGCTGTTCTACTCGCTTTCAATGTACGATTCCAATTGTAACACCCCTCCTTAAAACGTCTGATGATTTTCAGTGGCTGTTTGTCATATGCAGATAATTCATACAACTTTGAATCAGTTTTCTTGTTGTTAAACCAAATTGTAGTTAGGTAGAATACATAGAACATAGAAAAACTGTACCAGTAGCATTATTCTGAGCCTAATAGAAAAACCCCATTGAAGTCAATGTAAGTTCTGTTTACCGGCATAGAAACAGGCTTCTGGGGATTTATAAGGAGCATGTATTATAGATAATTCATTTTAATAAATGAAAAGTATAGGGCTCAGTACTGGCTTTTTTACTTCAGGGGAATAAAGAGGAACATGAACTAATAGATCTTATATCTATTGTTCTTTTTTTGCAAAAAGATGAAAGTTTTGTCCATGTACTCACTAAGGCCCATCTTCCAAACAAATAAGAGTAAAATAAATCCAAGATGAAAGTCTACAAATTTTACTAGAAGCTTCGAATGATAGAGACCTGAAGAGTCTGCAGCCATAATATGTCTGTGGCTCATAAATTGTCAAACAGTAGCATACAGTCCCTCTCTCTTTAATGCCAAAATTCTGTTTCATTATTTCCAGTTTACTTGGCTTTTTGGTATATTTTTTAAAGGGCAAACAAAAGAGGAGCAGGAATTTGGGAGTAAGAATAAAATCCTTAGCTTCACTAGGTTTCAGAATGGAGTATGAGCCATATAGCTTTTTTGTTGTGGTGGGCCTTAAATGGCTGTTTTAATGATTCTGCGACTGCATCACATAAACTGTTGTTGCAGTAAAGAGCAATTTTTTCCTCTGTAAGAAAAAGGAAACAGTTTTTGGTTAGTTAAGGAGAAAATAACAGGCCAAACCATTATCTGCTAAGGGTTTTTTTTTTTCTTTTTCACTTCATTTCTTTCACGAGTTAGATAATTATAGTAAATTCCCAGCAGAGAACAGTAGCATATGGCAGTGGGCAGGGGAGAGGAAACTTGAGTGATGAACGCACAAATACAAAAATAAGCATAAGTCAAGTTTGTGCTGCTGGGTAGTTTTCTTTCATCTTTCTGTGAGGTTAATTAACTGAACAATATGCCTTAGATACTCTAATATGCCCAGAGTCCCAAAATGGCTCCACTTGCACATACTAAATTACAGCAGTACCCTGTATTCACCAAGCTTGCATTGTAATTGAGATTGGTGAAACGACTGGTGAAAGAAGCAGTAACACTGAGCTCAAACCTGTTTTACGACTCAAAAAAATTGATCTTTAAAAAAATATATACACACAAACCTTCTGCAGAAAAAAAAACAAACAAACAGAAACAGAAAGACAAACCAAGTCTATTTTGGTGGCATTTTTGAACTGGTTCAGAAGACAACATGATGGATGTCTCAGGAAAATATTGTTTTCCTGAGCTTTCCACAAAGGGGTGAAGTTTCAAATATCAAAACCAAATTACCTGTGATTCACGCCTCACTATCAAACCTTCTCCTTGCTGTGTGCTTTTTCATCCTGTGTAATGTTTTGGGGTTCAACACCCAGCATTAAGGGGGGTTGTGTCCACACCTGCTCTCCAAATTCTAGGTTCCTTGAATGCTCTGCTGTTGAGGTTCACAGCCCAGACAACAACAGCCAGCAGACAAGCATGCCGTTCCCCAAGTGTCTGTGTGCTGTGCAGCTCTGCTTCAGCACTCTGACTCTAGCAGCCTGCTTACAACACAACAGCCTCATTCTGAACTCCACCAGCCTTGATTACTATGTGCAGGGTGAGCCCAACACACCCCAGTCCTGAATTTCCCTGAAACCATCTGCTCTGAAGTGTCCAGTCTCCTGGAACCTTCAGAAGTAATTATGTTTCATAGCTCCTTTAAAGAAACAAAAGTACAGCTGATTACTTTAAATGGAGTAAACAATCACTTCAGTTCAAATACAGCACTGGGTTGGTTCAGGGTAAAAATAAAAGATGTTTATTCAGTCAAAGACAGAGATTTAAAATTTCAAATACAAGGCATAAAGCCAAAATGGTAACAAACAAATAAAAGTAAAAATACACTTTCTAATGGCAGAGAACCAACTTAATCACCTACAGTCTTTGTTCAAATTTCTTACCAATCTTTCTCTTTTCCAGCAATGACTGACTCGCTCTGTCAGGACCTTCCACAGAAGTACAAGGTGCTAGTTTCCCTTGTCTTACAAGGTAAAAGATGGCAAAATGGATGGCTTTCTGTCTCTGCTTATGCCTCTCAAAGGTATGTCTTTATCTTACAAGTCAGGAAGATCTCCTGGCATCCAGTCTCTTGTGTTTCTGTGGGGTTCAAGTGCCATGTTAATTCACTCTCAAAAACAAGATAACCCCTGCTGGTTTAGCTAGATACTTTCGTTTAATGCTACTATGTAAAATTAAGGGAAATCTATATTTCTGTGTCTAGGAGAGACCTATTTATCACCTTAGCCTATGCTAGGCTGTCTTAACCTAAACATGTCCTAGTCACATCATACAGAGGGAATTCACATATAAGGTTAACACATACATTTTACAATGACCAGAATGTTATTAGCTTTCATATACCACCTCAGAAGACATATATTGTAAAAATATAATTGCAGTAGTGTGTAGGGCAGTGGTTCTCAAACTTCTGTACTGGTGACCCTTTTCACATCACAAGCCTCTGAGTGCAATCCCCCTCCCTTGTAAATTAAAAACACATTTTAATATATTTAACACCATTATAAATACTGGAGTCAATGCAGGGGTTGAGGTGGAGGTTGACAGCTCATGACCCCCCACCCTTGTAATAACCTCATGATCCCCTCAGGGGACCCAACTCCCAGTTTGAGAACCCCTGGTGTAGGATGTGAATACAGGCATGTGTAGGGTCACACCCTATAATCACTGTTGTGCAGAACTTCTTGTGTTCATTTCTGCACTTTAAATTTTTTAAAACAAAACCTCTGGGGCCTGTTCCACTCTAGACTTTTTTATTTATTTATTTTATTCCCGTAAACTTACCATTATTACCACCAGGGTATGTTTCTCTCCTGGTAGTAGTAACAGAAGTAGCACTTGCACAGAATAGTGGCTGCTGGTGCTTTCAATGGCTTCATTGGGACTACTTTTGAGGGAATGTTCTAATTCATGTTTTTGGAGGAGGGGGTCCCTTCTTATACTCTTACACTTTTTTTTCCCTCGATATGCTGTTCCACTTCAACATGCTCCAAGATAATCTCTTCTGCTATTTATTTTTTCTATCCACTGGACTGAATGATAATATAGTGCAATAAAATTTACATTTTTGTGTAGATAAAATGCATTTAAACTGAAAGATCATGGACTCAAGTCCCAGACTACGATTTAGGCTCATACCCAATACATTACAGTACTAAAAGTAGTGAAAGGAGGTGCAGCACAATCGGAGTTTCCCTTTGCTGGTGGTGTTAGCTGAAATTCATTTTCCCTGTCTTTTTCTTTCTCTAACTCTCTACTCTTATTCTAACTTTCTTACTCTTACTTGCCATAGTCAACTTTTACACTCTTAATACAATAGACCCTGATTTCAATGATTGTGTTTGAGCTATTGTTGAGCACAAAATGATGGCCACAAGTGTCCACACAATCAATTGCTAGCATTTAAATCATTTACTCTGTGAAATAGTTTCATATTCATAAAGTCTGAAAGATGTTATAGTAAACTAAAATCTATAACCCTTTGGATACTGGAAACTGAAATAAATTTCTTTGCCAATTTTCTTTCCCTCTATCATGCATGTGCGGACATAAATACAGGTATTGCGTATGCTGTTGGGTTGCTAATTTACTGTGCTGCTGGCTGGCATTTTTTTATTTTTTATTTTTTTTGAAGCATGAAGACATCTTTGCAGGGGGAGAGAGGGAAAAAATAAATTATACAAACTTTAGGCATGTAAGAAACTTCAAGGCTATGGGTCTAATTTTTGGCCCAACATCTCTTGACATTGTCCATGTGTTGCATTTTCATATATGCTTTGCTATCATTTTTCAGCCTGTCCATTTTAAAAAAATGTATCTTGTCATTTAATTGGCATTCATTTTATTTGTACTGAGTGTATACTCTCTACTGGTTTATGCCATAAAGTCTGTCGCAGCCTGTAGGAAACTTGACATTTCAGTCTAAGCTGAGGATTGTCTGAAGTTCAAAAAAAGTAGGGGTGGGTTTTTTTTGGAAAATACAGCATCTCATAAAGAACGCTTGTACATTCCCCCTGCCCATCACAAGAAGCCCTTGTTTTAGTTTCTGAAAGATTGTCTTCCCAGCAGCAACAATTTTGAATAATCAGCCTTTTGAATCTGTGTGTATTAAGCTATAGCAAGGTCCTAAAGCCAGCTATACATTTGATACGCTAGGATCTCATAGTAGTTGGAGACTGACAGAGTGAAATGGTGCTCCAGCCCCAGCTCCAGGCACTTTCTACTCCCAATGTCTGTGATTGGGGAAGGGGAGAGTGCTTATTAGGTGGAGTGGGCTATGCCAGATGTATACCTCCTGTGGAGTTTTCCAGGCTAGGGGAATCCTCAGTGGGCCTGAAAAACCAGCTTGCAGACCAAAGGTGTTGTGTTGGGACCAAGGATCTGGTCTTAAATGCACTTTGTTATGCAGAATACCCAAGCAGACATATCGTTACAGTAGCAAAGTAAAATCAGTTCCTTGTCACATGCCATTTATTTTTTTAATGTGAAATTATCTAATGTATATGTGAAATTATGGAGGGAAATGGAAGAAATAATCCCATCTTGAATATACATAGTAATAACTTCCTTAAATTCATTTGTCACAATGAATTCTATTGCTAATTCTCAATGTAAGAAAAAAGAGAACCATTCCCTTACTAGTTCAAAAGCTATTACTGCAGTACTCATAATGCAAATCTGACCTTCATATAATTGTTTCTCTTATCTTTCAGATATAGCCTTTTGATAGGCTGTATTGTATAATTTGCATGATATACATCATTTTTACAATTATTATTTAAGAAGAATAAATAACAAAGTTGATAAATTGAAGATGTATCTGTTTTCTTATAATTACCAGACTGGATTAATGTTGGACTAAATCAGTTATTTTCTTAAATTACTAGGGAAAATGTTGGCGTAGGGCTTGAAATAATAAAAGATTCTTTTCTTTACATTTCCAGGCCATCTCTAAAGTAAAGAACTAAACTCCAATACATAGTGAAGGTCCCCAGTAGGCAGACTGAGGGCTTGGCTACATTTGCGAGTTAGAGCACTTTAAAGCAGCCCCGTGTGTTCTAACTCATGTCCCGTCCACACTGGCAAGACATTCAGAGTGCCTGGTTCTGCACCTGGAGTGCTCTTGGTAATCCACTTCACAAAAAGCATAAGGCTTGTTGTTGCAACATGAGGTGTTGCATTACTGTGCTGCAATTGACCTCCAGAAACATCCCATAATCCCCTGAAGTGGCCACTCTTCTCATTGTTTTGAAATCAGCAACAGGAATGTGGATATGACCTTTCAAAGCTCCGTTTCTGACAGCTGACTTGCTTATCTGCTCTGGGACAAAGCAAACCATTACCGTGGAATGCTGCTATTGTGAGTGTGTATGCGCACACTGGGATAGATACCACAATGCACTGGTTTCTGTGGTGTTGCAAGAACTGCTAATGTGGCCACACTAGTGCGCTTGCTGTACTCATTTTTCTCTTATAAATAAACCTTTTAGTTATTAGTTACTCAAAGACTGGCAACAGCTTGATTATTGGATAAGATCTGAGTTCTATATTTACCTGGGTGTGTGGCTGATCTTTTGAGATCAAAAGAACTCTTTGTTTGATTAAATTGGTTTTCAGTAACCACTAATCATAAAGTCTAGTGTCTGGGTGATGAAACAAGGGGTGGGGCGCCTAAAGGAGACTGCAGTTTGGACTTTTTGTTAACCAGTGTGGTGAGACAGAGGTTTAATTTTGGTGTTGGCTTAGTATGTTTAACCATGGAATAACCACCAGTTTGGGGTGAGTCTTCTCTATTTCTCAGCAGTTTGTCCTGAACCTGATATTTTCAGCTGTGACCCACCGAGGCACAGTGACAGTAGGAACAGACATAGTTCGCCCTCTACCCCATGGAAAACGCCAATGACTCCCCTCCTGCAATCTACAAGTATTAGTGGAATCTGTGAAGACTGCTCTAACTGATCCCTTACTGCTACTAACTCACTACGGGCCATCCTATGCGGTGTGAATAGCTGGATTGCTGTTTTTTCTGGCCATGCCCCCCTTCCCTCTCAAGTATGTCCCTTTTTCCTTGCTCATCTCCAGTGCTGCTGGCTGAAAAGGGGATGTGTGAAAGAGGTATTAGAACTGTTCCACTATTTTTGACCAAATGGATAGCCCTCTTGTACACATTGCCCTCAGGTCAGTTGTGTCCAGTACATAGTTCCTTCATGCCATCAGAGTAGCAAGTAGGAGAACAAAAGGAATCAGTCTCAGTTTTTTGGCTCAGCCCCATCTCTATCCCCAAGTAATTTGTTTTCACCTAGAGCTAAAGTAGCTGCAGAGTAAATTTTCCTAAATATTCTTAGTGGCAAGAGAATATATCCTAGTACTACAAATATCTCAGTATGCTGGTAAATTATGTGTATAAACAGAGTAACTGTCTTATTTTCAGCCATAACTCCCATTAGGCTCTGTTGGACATTAGAATCTATTTTACAGAATAATTTTGGCCAACAGAGTAGGATTTATGATAAAACCAGTGGACCTTTAATTGGTACACACTTTAATCCCTCCACACACACACACCCCCGATGGGTGGCTAAGATGTCTTGAGGGTATGTCTACACTATGGAGACAATATTGGCATAGCTATTGCAGTGTAGTTATGCTGTCATAACCTTGTAGTGCAGACACAGCTTCTGCCAATGGAAGGGGTTTTCCAATCAGTGTAGGACCATCACCTCCCTGAACAACAGTAGCAAAATCAACTCTTCTGTCAATGTAGCTGTGTCAACACTAAGGATAGGTCAGCTTAGCTCTGTTGGTCAAGAGTGTGGGTTTTTCACACCCTGACTAGTGTCACTATATTAACCTCACTTTTACGTGCAGCCCAAACCTGAATGTCACAGCTGAAGGCTGTTGCTCCTAACAGTAGAGAAGCCTCTGAATACTGCATTGTCAACATTGTGAAATAAGATACAATTTTGTAATCTAACCTTTTCCAGATTCCAAGGCTTGCTATTGCACAGAAGCTTGTGGGTCTTGCCTGTTTAATTAAGCATAAAGTGCCTGCAACATTTTGCCTTTTCAGAGAGGCTCCAAATGATATCTGATGCTCCTATTAATCTATTTTTTAAACTATTCTAGATTTAACCTGTTTAAAGTTCAGGTGAACTGATTTAACCACTTAGTAAAGGAGGAAAAACCTATACCTGAAAAGACAATTGCATAAGCATAAGCATTAAGTGCCTGGAACATTTTGGCTTTTTAGAGAGGCTCCAAACAATGTCTGATGCTACTATAAATCTATTTTAAAAAACTATTCTAGATTTTTTAAAACTATTTTAGATTTAACGTGATTAACGTTCAGGTGAACTGATTTAACCACTTAGTTAAGGAGGAAAAAATTATACCTGAAAAGACAATTGCATTTTGCTATATAAGAATATTCTGCCAAAATGTGGTGAGAATGTTGATTTCAAAACAGCTATTCATGCAATTGAACTGAAATATTGGAATTGGTAGAAAGAGTGATAGTGATTTTTGTGAACCCTTTTTTAGACCTTACAGGAGGTATTGGACCTGATTTTTCCTTTCCTGGAGAAGAATAATGGTCCAGTGGCTCGTGTGCTATAGAGTAAATCCTCCAGGAAGTGTGGAGATGCCATATTACCTGTATACTGCTTATGCAGTTGTTGGGGGAGGAGGAGTTTCGGCGAGGCTCTGTTTGCTGGGTAATAGAAACAACAAAGTAGCATGGACAGGCTTAGTCACATGTTGCAGTTAGATAATAGTAGGACATTTTGTTCCTTTATTTCTGTACATAGCTTCTTTCCTAATAAAGGGTTTATCTTAATATACTCTGTGGTACCAGAAGTGGAAGGCCCGCAGTGCTGAAACAGCCAGTGAGAGAGAGAATATTACAATGATTATTTGCTCTTGCACATTCTCTATAGCAGTGCCCCTGCCAGCCCTGAGAATCAGGGGAAACACTGAATGAGCTTGGTAAAGTTCAAAGAGCAATTTGAACTGTATATGAAAGCCACAGGGGCAAATAAACCCAAGGATGAGCAATCTTGCTTTTCTTTCTTTCTCTCTCTCTGTAATGTGAGTGAGAGAATTAGATTTAGATACATGCTCAGGATGAGAACACAGAATGAAGGGGAAACAATAGAGATGTTTGTTGGTCTTAAAACTGGAATATTTAAAGACACTCTCAATAAAGGCTAGATTGTCCTGGGATGTAACAAGTTTAGGCAACTATAGGCATCAGTGCGAGTTTTGTGACTCAGACTTCGGCACCCATGTCTGAGGTGTAACTGCTTTAATATCTTTGTGAATCCCACCAGTAATTTCTCTGTGCTTCAGTTTCCCATCTGTAAAATGGGAATAATAGTAACTTCTACCTTATAGGGATGGCTTGTGGATAAATACTTTAAAGACTGTGATATTTGGATACTGTGGTAATGGGAGCCAAGTAAATACCATAGAAATATAGATTTCACACTTGTGTAAATCAAGAGTAACTCCATTGACGTCAGAGGAGTTGAGTTGGCCACTTACTAAAGCCAGTAAGTGATGGGACAATCAGGCCCATTTATTTTAAATATTCATCACCTTTTACTATTGTGGTGCATAGTAGATTTTACAAGACTTCAGGTAACATTCTCAGTTCAGTAGCATTTTAAATACCACTAGTTCATACCACTTCATTTATCGTTCTGTTTATAGCCTCCAGCACCCATAGAAAAGTAGGAAACAACATGTATGAATTGAACTCTGTACCTTACCCTTGCCAGAAAATAATCTTTCTGTATTTTCTCTGGAGTTTGTGCAGTATAATCTAGTAATAAGTTACCTGATCAGCAAAGCAATAGTGCTGTATTTTCTGACTCTTTTGTATACTGAATTAGACCGACACTGATCAGTAGTTTTTATTATACACATAAGGGGGCTTTTTTATTTTGTTATCAAAGTGAGTTAAAAAGAAGTTGTGAGGTGGATGATTGTCCAAAATATATTTTAATATTGCTTCCCTGAGAAAAATAGTGTGGTTTGTTTATTTATTTATATTTTATATCTTTACTCACACCCTAGGCAAACTCGAAGGTAATTGACTTTTTGTTCCTTTTTAAATACCTGGAGGAGTAATTTAACCTGCATTATAAAACAAATGCTGCTTTTTATTTTCACATCAGGATATTTTTAAAAGGTTTGTGAGGAGTGGCAATAAATATGCAAAGAATTCAACAGCTAAGACAAACATCTCAGTAAATAACTTAATTGAGCTGTGAATATTCAATGATTGAAATCCGATTACTTTGTGACTTAATTTGTGTACTGCCTGACTGCTTTGCAATTGCAGGCAATTTAACAAAGTAGACAGTACATGAAGAGGGAATGTTAAACAGTGACTGAGGTACAAAGTAAAAATGTAGCTTTTTAAAAAAAATTTAAAAAGTGCATCACTGGTTGGGCTATTGTCTCTATTCAAAAGCCTCTGGCACATGTACAGTGCCTTTGGAAATGTAAAACTAAGGGTCTGGGGTTTTCCCCATGTAATTAAATAATTACATTTTCTCCCTTGTCAAATTCTTTGTAATCATTGTGCTCATAAAGATTAATAATGTAGTACTCTGAATCACCTTTACTCCTGCAAGCTGCAGTTTACAGTCTAATAGCAGACTAGATATCATGCAGTCATTTTTCCTGTGAAATTCTTTCAACATTTCCACCAATACTCTCATTCCCTTCAGAAACAATATGAAGTCTGTGCCTTTCCCGAACAAAGACTTCAGTCTTGCTAAATTGCATAGCATGCAATGCTTTTGTGATGTGTGGTGGTGCTGCTGCTGCTTGTACCAAAGCAGGGATCATCAATTCCATTTCCTGTAGGACTTTAATCCTTCTCCTTTAGGGTCATATTACAGATAGGTCAGAGCTCTTATCAAACAAGGCCCAAACAATTGTTCTTTTTTTCAGGTGAATATTTGCTTCTCATTTACATCACATATCTCCAGCTTCCATTCATTTTAACTGGCTTTCTGCTATTTTATATAAAATTGATATGCTACTGTGCATGAAATTATATGTGTCTGAGGGACTTTTTCATTTAAATTAAGAGAGAAGAACTTCTCTTCTTCAGATTGGACACAGATACAAAGAGGTGGGACTTGTTTTCAAAAAGTATACATTAGGTTCTCCAGTAAAAGATGGGAGAAAGAATATATGCAGCAATAACAGAGGTGAATTAATTAAAGATGACACATTGCATATGCTTGTATCATGCAACTGTTATTCCATGAAACTATCACACATTTACAATAATGTAACTGATAATTTACCAGAAGCTTATACGGGGGTGTGAATACTAGAATGTGCTATTAATTTGCCAATTAACATTACTGCATTTTGTTCATGTTGTAAAAATCTGTCTTGAAGCTAATGCACAATAATAATCACAGGAACTGATATGAGCCTTGGCACATGGGGGTTAATGGACCATCTCCATCTCTGAAAAACTCTATTGAAGTCAGAATTATACTAAGAATAAATCTAGATACTGCTGTTTCTAACTATGGGCTAACAATGGGGAGGAACATGATAAACTTCAGAGAGAATTACACAGGCATTTCTGAGAATTTACTTTAAAAGATCATAAACACGGTAGTTATCATCCTGAAATTCAGGCAAGTGTCACATACAATTTGAAGCATCCCAGGGGCCAAGCCATAGCCCTTCTACACTAAAACTAGCAGTCTTGTATGAAGTTCAGGAACTGGGAATTAGTTGGAACGTGTTCCTTTATTAGTATTCATCCTGATACAAAACTAGCCACATACTGTTAAGCTTCAGGATGACTCTGTAAACTAGACTGAAAGGCTTCATGTCAGTCTGAAGCACTGTACAAACAGATCCATGGGCCCTGATGTTGCTCTTGGCCATACTAAGGTAAACTGGGAATACCTCTATGAAGTCAGTGGAGTCAAATTAGTATTGAGGTCGGACTTAGGCTTGTGTGCTTTTCCCAGAAAGGTTTACAATTCTTAGTAGACACTGGATCAGTATTTAAAAAACTGTTTTATCTATTCTAATTTATAATCTGCCCAGTGGAATCTGGGCACTCTTACAATTATAATGAACAATTATATGTAAACAAAAGTACAGTAAACAGTCCTTGTGCATCACTAAACAATCAAGTTAAGCGTAACCTCCCAGCCCTGCACTGTAACACATGTCCCACTTCATCTCCAAATGCTAGTAGAAAGAATGCAGCCATCCAAAAACTGGATGATATACATTAAAAATAATAAATCTTAGAAACAAATCATTAACAATCTCTGAACTCTCCTTAGCCTTTTCACAGTAATAAAAGCCATTCACCTTCCAGCCTTTAACCTACTCCTTTCTCAAAAATGCGCCACCAACCTTGCAGCATGCATAATTCAAGACATGGTAGATCCAAAACCCTAAAGTTATTTAGGCACCTAATTGCCATTTATTTCAGTGGAAGCTAGGTGCCTAAATATCTTTGAGGATCTGGATCTTGGGTTATAACAGAACAAGAGGAAAAGTGAGTTCCAACATCAAGAATCCACTACTAAAAACTTTATGATAAAATCAGAGATTTGTCAGCTTGAGCACCTCAGCTGATTTCATGGAACTTCATGAAGAGAGCTGAGGAAGGGCCTAGATTATTCGTCCTCATCCTTACCTCCCTCTGTAAGGCACTTAATTGCACCAAGTGGACCATGAATGAGATGGAAATTCAGATCCAGATGTCATTCATATAGTGGGCATAGCAAAACTCATAATTACTTACTGACCTCCCCTAGTGCCCCACTTATTTATGAAAAAAAACCTGATGAAACCAGAATCGTGTGGAGCCCTGTGTGAGAGAGCTCTTTGGCCAATTAACAATTTCCCAATAATACCTTGTGGGATCTCTCAAAGAAGATAACCCGCCTAACAGTAGTTCCATCTACAATGGTAGTCTGCAGGCACATCATTAGCATGTCCTAGATGGCATTACTGATCTCAACTGACAGATCTGAAAGGATCAGCATGGGCACTTGACCTTGGTTTATATCCATCAATCTGTTCAATCACCTTAGTCTCTAACACACTCAAGATTAAACCCAAATTCACTCCTATTAAGGAGTCTGGAGGCATCCAGGTCTTGGTGAAGCTGCCTTCTCTTTTAAACAATCTTCAGTAAAAATAGAAGACTCAAGGCATGGCAATAACTCCTGGGTTGGTTAATGCAAAAAATATGTGGCTTTTTTGAGCAAAGATCTATTAATGGTCTCATTTTTCCATCCTTAAGGGATGAGCTAACCATGAGCTTCAACAATGGTCCCATGCAGTCCCTTCTGCTTCTTCCTCATAAGGAGGGAAATGACTCTAAATCACAGGTTGCTTGATGAACTTCCTTCTAGAATTCTTAGAATCTTAGCAAATGGCAAAACTTGAAGAGATGCTTCTGAGCCAGATCCTCTGGTAGATTCTACCCATAAAGCTGTCATATCTAGCTTCAGGAGGATAACCCCAGTGCCAAGGGAAAATCCTTTGGTACAGAGTCAGAGTGGAGTTCCTATCCCATCTCCCTCCTACCTGCAGGTAGGGGTGAGGCTGGAACCTCAAGGTTGTAGCAGGAACACCTGATGCTATAACATCTGCAAAAGCCATTTCAAAGCTTCAGTCTGTTAGCCTTGGGTCCAGTGAACCCAGGACTGAGCAAATGCAAAAGTGAGCTAGCGGGACCTGTGTGTGCACCTCATCCATAACCAAGTATATGGCTCTGTTTTTTGTCCCCTCCCCTTCAATCCTCCTCCATCCCTGGACATGTCCAGAATCTCGGATGAATCCCATGAATGATTGTAGTACTAAATAATATGAAACTATATATATGTTTCTTGACCAAACACTAAACAACCTGCAGGATGCAGACAAGTTTTCTCCTTGAATGGCTTGTTCTTAAGAGGGCTCCATGAGGCAGTCTATCCCATTTGGATGGCAAGAGAGAGTGCAAAGAGTTATTTGAGTCTCCTTTTAGTAGTTGTGGATAGCTTCAGGTGGGCCTCAGTGAAAAATCTCTAGTCACTAGGAAACATGAAAATACATTTCCCAGTCCTCAGGAGTTCCATACGTTAGTCTGCTGTCCCAGCTGAATTTGTTGAAACAGTTTGCAATCTTCAGGGTACTGGGAGGCAAGATTAAATGGTTGTTCACACAATAAGGCTACATACAGGCCAGGTGAGATTCCCAGAGGCAGTTGGTATCATGGGTGGTTCTGTGAGGAAGTTTCTAGCCTGTCTCCCCGTGGGCATCTTTAAACAAGAATGTTCAAAGAGAATCCTTGGAGGAATGTACTTTTACCAGGAGATTTTATATCAATTAATGCACAGCTCCAGTCTAGAAAAGATATGGTAGGAAAATTTTAATATAAAACTGAAAGAAAAAGTACAATTATTAATAGAGATTGGCTTAAACTACTGGAAAAGTGTTCTGATCTGGAAAAGATGCAGGAGAGTACAGGTTTAATGGAATTTAGCCAAGGAAACTGTCACTAAAAAGAGAACCACTGTGAAATACTAAATTGATATGCCTGACCATACATTTATTACGTTGTACAT
The DNA here is from genome assembly GCA_007922305.1 of Dermatemys mawii. Lineage (NCBI taxonomy): Eukaryota > Metazoa > Chordata > Testudines > Dermatemydidae > Dermatemys > Dermatemys mawii. The sequence continues at coordinate 57,478,068 of ML677334.1, forward strand.
ACATCATGTGTTACACCAGTCACGCTGTGTTGAAATATACTAGAATTGAGCTCTGGGACACTTTTCAGACTTAAGGAGATTTTTAGTATGTATGTATAACCTTTACAGCTCCCTGAGCCTGAGGGCCAATCTATATTGGCCCCTGCCCTGAAGACACTTATATCAGCTGCTGGGCTACTTTAAAATACAAAAGTGGAGGATTAACATAGCAGAACTCCAATACATCTTCCCCCATCCCTACACACCAGAGCAATTCTTGGCTGGCCAATTGTCTCTAGTCTTTTCCATCTTTGGGCTTGGCTTCACTTGCAAGTTAGAGCACATTAAAGCAGCCCTGGGTGTCCTAATTCCTGATGTGTCCGCACTGGCAAGGCACACAGAGTGCCTGGATTCTGCAGCTGGAGCACTCCTGGTAATCCATTACTACACTGCGACTGGCCTCCAGAAACATCCCATAATCCCCTGAAGAGGCCACTCTTCTCATTGTTTTGAAATCGAGTACAGGAATGAGGATATGCCCTTTCAAAGCTCTATTTCTGACATCCGGCATGCTTATCTGCTCTGCGACAAAGCAAACCATTACTGTGGAATGCTGTTGTTGTGAGTGTGTGTGTGGCAGGGGGAGAATGGGAGTTTGCTGCTGTCTGAACTTACAAGACAGCATGCTGACATGCTCACAGCCCCCCAAAAACCCACTCTGTGTCCTCCCTCATACACACAACACACTCCCTGTCACACTCCACCCCCCACCCCAGTTTGAAAAGCACACTGCAGCCACTTGCATACTGGGATAGCTACCACAAAGCATTGCTGTCTGTGGCATTGCAAGAGCTGCTAATGTGGCCACATCAGTGCGCTTGCAGCAGACAGTGTAAACACACAGCAGCGTTTTCCCTGTTGCGGTCTCCGAAGGCTGGTTTAACATCCAGCGCTCTACTTCTGCAAGTGTAGCCATAACCTTTGTGTCAACACATGGCACAAAGGGCCTGGAATCTGTATTTCTGGAGGATCTGGGCCACTGTTTTATGAAGCCAAATACAATGCCTTGAGACATGACTGAGATGTTGACTTGAATGTTGCAAAAGGAAATGATTTTTCATAGGAATCATTGGGCGGGGAGGAGTGAAGATTGTTTTATGATGTTTTAATGTCCCCCCTTCCAGCCACAAACAGATTCAGCCTTTTTGTAACTCATTTCACTATTTTAGTCACTTTTCAGCTAGTATTTAGACACTGAAAGTACACCTGGGAAAGTGTGTTGCCTACTTCATTTCCAAGGCAAAGTCTCTCTAAGAAATAAGAATAGCCAAACTGGGTCAGACCAAAAGTTCATCTAGCCCAGTATCTTGTCTCCTGACAATGGCCAATGCCAGGTGCCCCAGGGGGAATAAACAGAATACATAATCATCAAGTGATCCATTCCCTGTCGCCCATTCTCAGCTTCTGGCAAACAGCCACTGTTTCACAGCCACTATCACCATCCTGGTCAGGCGGTTGGTAATATATCCCTACTGCTATATTTGTATGCTTTGAGCATGGAATTGCTATCCATGGAGATTCTATGATATAGCTTGGTTACTTCATTTGATTCTATGCTTACTTTCACATATAGTGCCACTCCCGCACCAGCATGACCTGTGTCCCATTGATTATCCTCATTCCACCAAGTTTCTATGATGCCTATTAAATCAGTATCCTCATTTAATACAAGGCACTCTCATTCACCCATCTTATTATTCAGACTTCTAGCATTTGTATGTAAGAACTTAAAAGAATGTCACTTTTCAGCTGTCTGCCATTACGTGATGTTAATGATTAATCTAGCAGAGATCACGTGAGTACATAGACACAGGTAATCGCACATGGATCTTCCTGCGCAGGGGGTCAGCTGTGCACAGACCTGACCTTCTGCACATGGTCACTCACTGCCACAGAAGTAGCTGCAATGCAGGGAGATCTGCAGGCCCACGGTGACTTGAGAAGACACACGTGACAAACCAGCTACTATTCAGCAAAGTTAATACAGCCAGGATCTGTCTTAACTTTCTTGTGGGGTTTCCCCATGTTTGCGAACTCCTTTAAGAGGGGGTTATAAGAGCAGCTGCAGAGAAATTTCTGGTAGAGAAATTTGGGGGAGGAGTTACACAGCTCACATACTCCCCAGGCCCTTAATACTCCGCTCCCCCTATTAACAGCAATAGAATGCTGGAGCGTTGGCAATCACTGATGCCGTTCCTTTTGAATGTAATGGGATTTTGAAACTCCCTTCATTCTGAGCCATAGAGAGCACTGTGCACTTAAGAAATCCTGAGCACTCTGCTTACAAAACTCGGCAGAACAGTCATTTGACTCACGGACACCTCATTAAGTTGGGGCGAGTGAAAGCGCAGGCCTTTCCGCAAAAGGTACCTGAGACTGGGAGTAGGAAGCAAGCAGTTCAGCTGCTCCCTGAGATGACCTTTTAGCAAAAGAGATGAGTTGCAAGTCATCTGATTGTACGCAGAGGGTTCCTTCTACTCATACTGGGAACGCAGACAGCTTGGCCATCTCCCACCCAATAGCAGACAAAGTGGCCTGTTTTAATTGGGGAGGAAAAATGGATTAATGATGTGGGTAGTGACTGAGCCTGGGGCAAAATAAGTGTTGGGGTCTTTTTTCCTTTGAATGTGGCAACAAATTTATTTGTGTAGAGGATACTGGGGACAAGGGTGACTGGCATTTCAAACCCCAGAGATGTGGTTATTCATTATATGGCAACAGTGCATCACCTTCCATCTAGAGGTCTCAAAACCAATACTCAAGCCTCTCCCAGACCACGGTCACCTCCAAGATTCAGACGGCATCTGGGAAGCGTTCCTCCTCAAGACTTGCACTGATTGCTGATCTGCAATACTTCAGAAATGGGGACTCTAGCCTCCAATCAATGCCCATTGTATGTCTCCTTTTCAACAAGACAGTGTCAATTTCAGACCTTAATTCCTGGATGGTGATGCAAGATATTACAATCAGTTTTTCCTAGCCCCTAACAAGTCTATGCCAAAGGATGTTTTTATAATGCCAAGTTTTCCTTTGCAATGATTGTTATCATTGTAACAAATTATGAAGTTCTGGTATAATTACTTTGTACTAAATGTACCATTATCAACAAACAAATATTTTATTACAATAGTGTCTAGCATTTATAATCAAATTAATACCACAGTAAACACAATAGTAACTGCATAATTACTGTGATTAATATGAACTAATTGTCAAAGCTAAAAGTGTACATCCTTAATATTCTTTAAAATGGCTCTTAGTGGATCTTAAAATGGAAACACTTTATAGATCTTTACATTATTTTTATAAAAAGACTGTACATTGCTAAAACATAGTTTCAGTACAATAGGTAACTGTAAACACAAATAATGTTGATTTTAATTTAGTACTGTGTGGCCTCAGAGAACATTTTTCTCCCAAGATTGGATTTTTCCTTTTTTCCAGACATGCTGATATACAAAGTATCTTAAACTACGTTCCTCCCCTCCCCAATTTAAGTAAGAATAATTTTAGATTCACGTGTACAATTTTGCACTAATTAAAAATAAATACTGCTAGTTTGTGTTTAAAACAAATACAGAGCACCAATCAATTTGGAATAGTAAGGAATTTAGGAAGCACATTTAATAGGTGTTTAGCCCATTATTACTTTGTCTTTCTTTGCTCACTAATTACTCTTCTTAATCTAATTTTACTGTGTGAGCCCCAGTAGCACCCAAAAGCTCACTGGGCCATTAAGGTTGATTTTCAATAAGTTTTGAACACTGGAGAAGATCTGGAAGACTGGAAGAATGCTAACATTGTCAATATTTTAAAGACGCAAATGGAATGTTCCAGGTAATTATAGGTCTGTCAGTCTGACATCGATCCTGGGCAAGATAATGGAGCAGGTGATGGGAGATTCAATTAATAAAGAATTGAAGGAAGGTAATATAATTAATGCCAATCAACATGGGATTATAGAAAACAGTTCCTGACAAACTAACTTGATATCTTTTTTTAAGAGAATAACAAGTTTGTTGGTAAAGATAATAGTGTTCATGTAATTTACTTAAATTTCTGCAGGGCATTTGATTTAGTACCATGTCACATTTTGATTTTTAAAAAGCTAGAACAATATAAAATTAATATGGCACACAATAAATGGGTTAAAAGATGGCTAGCTGATAGGTCTTAAAATGTAATTGTAAATAGGGAATGATCATTAAACAGGTGTGTTTCTAGAGGGGTACCACAGGGCTTGGCTCTTGGCCCTGCACTATTTAACATTTTGATCAAAATGACCTGGAAGAAAACATAAAATCATCATTGTCAAAGTTTGCAGATGACATAAAAATTGGGATGTGGTAAATAATGAAGAGGACAGGTCACTGCCACAGAATGATCTGGATCACTTGGCAATCTGAGAACAAGCAAACAACATATGTTAACAGAGCTAAATGTAAAAATAATATAGGAACAATAATTGTAGGCCATACTTACAGGATACCAGGAGTTTCTGGCTATGAGGACAATGTTCAGTCTATGAAGGAATACTGCCACTCGACAGAGAGTGTTTAACATTGGGGCAATTTTCACCTCTTGTTCACATACATCATAATATGGTGCTATAATAAGAGAAGGCCAAAGTCTGCAAAACACAGTGTTAATGTTTGGATTCAGAATGACTGTTCAGTTTGATCTTGTTTGTATTAATCAGTAGTGCTTCTGAGTGAAAATTTGTTTAAACATATACCCAATCTTACAACTGTTTGGGAATTGATTGTTCTTACATGAGAAAATTATTAAAATGTTTGTCTTCCGTGTGCACATACCTTTGTGACTAAGATAAATGAGCAAAACCATGCCAAGTACAATGGATAGTCATAGGCCCAGATCCCGAAAGAGGCTCTGGTAATTAAATCCCAGATTTAGGTACCACTGTAATCCACAAAACCCTGGCTCAGCTACTGCCTAAACTCCCTTGACACCTAAACTTTCACTAGGCACCCAAATCTGCCTCTTGGTATGCACACAATGGATCACTCTAAGCCTCAACACAATTCTCAAATCAGATACAGATTGACATTCCTTCACCTGTGGGCCCTGATCTAGTAGGTGTCCTCAGAGCATGTCCAATTCACAATCCAGCTAGAGAAGGAAGCATTAGTAGTTCCCTTCCAACGTTTAGCCCACTGGCTAGAGCACTCACCCAGGATGTGGGTAACCCAAGTTCAATTCCTCCACCTCCCTGGTAGAGAGAAAGGATTTGACATAGGATCTTCTACTGTTTGGGAGATGTTTACTGACTTTTGTGCTCTTGGAAATTCTGTTAGGAGTCTCTCTCCATCTCTTCTGCTGAAGCTGTTCCACTTTGGATAAATAGCTATTAGAGCAGTGATACTGATCCTCCCATGTGAGGGCCTTCACCAGCAGGCTTGAGTTATTCTCACTCTCTCTCTCTTTGGCCCAATGACTATTTAAGTAGTTATCCAAAATGGAACTGCTTCAACAGGAGAGACTGAGACTCCTATAAAAATGCCCCATAATCCAGTGATTAGAGAACAAATTGAAATCATTTCTCTCCACTAGGCAGAGGGGGAAACCGGATCTGGGTCTTCCAAAACTTGGACAAATGCTCCAACCAGGGGGCTAAAAGTTGCAAGGAAGGCAGCTCTTCCTCCTCCTCTAACATTTCTTGCAAGAAATGGCTTACATGCCTAACTGTAGCAGAGATTTCATGGCTGTGAGTCCCAAGTAGAGAGACGTGCCTAAGTCTGAGACAGGGCTGGGCCTTAGGATACACCCCTTTTGTCAGTAACTCCTATTGACCGGCCATCTGACGCAATTGTCTTGTGCGATGGCTTTTGCAGACTGCACTATTCAGCCACCTCTCTCTCCCCAGTTGTATAAGAAACCAGGGCTCACACCGCAGACCTGGTGGATTCTAATGATTTTTCTAGGCACTGTGACTGTCACAAAACCCAAGTCCCTTTGTGGATCTGGGTCACAGTGAACAGGTCATGAATACCCTATAAATTACAATTTGTTCACATAGACTACCTGACATATATGTGTGAATAATAAATACACTCAAAGAAATTCAGCTACAGAACATGAATTTTTCAGAAACAGAAACGAGGGCTTCATTTATCTGCTAACTTATTCACAGGGAATACTTTAACTAGTTCTACTTACAATGTAGCTTGAAGCGGTGCTCTCCTAATGAAAATCAGACAGATTGGTTCCTAATTACAATGGTATGTTCCAGAGCCATGTAGTCTTCTGGGTCTTGTCTGAATTTTCTCTGAGAAGAGACATTCATTTAAAACAGCTGCAACTCCAAAAGGACATTGAGTAGAAAATTGATTTGATTGATTCAAATTCGATTACATACTGGAAACACATTTTAGTTCAAGTTAAGTATATTAACACATATCAGCTAGAATAAAATTCCAATTGCTTCTTTGTAATTCATTAATGAAACTTAATGACTCCAACAAAACACTAATGAAGAAAAAATATTGGCTTGCATAATTCATTTGGAAAAATTAATTAATTGTTGTATTAAGGGCAGCCCACTCCATGTAGTAGTTACTGAAGCTTTGCTGTGGAATTGCTTCATGATATTTATTTTTCAAGCTGTTTATCCTTTTCATTTCACATTGATCTGGTTATGCAGATAGTCTTATTTCTCTTGCAGAAGGAAATTAAAAACACCTTGAAATGATTGTAACTACATATTTACAATTGATAGGGTGATTGAATTTTTATACTTAGGCTGTTACCATGACGTTTACTAAATTCAACATCTACTGAAAAAATAAGAAGCCTTGTATAAGCCTGATCTTCAGTATGGGGAGATTGACACTGCTGAAATCAATGCAGCAGGGATCGAGAGCGCTCTCCAGTCAACCCTGGTACTCCAGCTCTCCAAGAAGAATAAGGGCAGTCAGCTGGAGAATGTCTCCTGTTGATGCAGCATGGTGAGGACACCAGGGTAAGTTGACCTAAGTTATGTCGACCCCAGCTATGTTATTCATGTAGCTGAAGTAGCGTAACTGTGCTCGACTTATCTCTTTAGTGAAGACAAGCCCTTACTCTCTGAAATGCTATTAAAGCTAGAAAGAATGGTGAAAGTTCACTGACATCTTTCACCACTGGCAGAAATGGGATGTGATGGGTTGTGATCACAGAAACCCCCTTGGGGCTGCCAACTGATGTGCCAAGACTACTTCTGCCCCCACTTCCTTGCCCTGGCAGCTTGGGACTTCAGAGTCCTGTCTGGTTTGAGCCAGACTCGCTAGCCTGCTGCAAACCCAGACTCAGGTCTGAACCATGTCCCCTAACAGCTGTAGGCTCAACTGAAAACAGGTTAAGAAGTGTTCCTGTCTTTAACACTCAGATGCTCAACTGCCAGTGGGGTCCAAACCCCAAATAAATCCATTGTACCCTGTATAAGGCTTATACAGGGTAAACTCATAGATTATTCACCCTCTATAACATTGATAGAGAGATATGCACAGTTGTTTGCCCCCTAGGTACCAATACATACTCCAGGTTAATGAATAAGTAAAAAGTGATTTTATTGGCTACAGAAAGTAGGCCTTAAGTGGTTCCAAGCAGCAACAGACAGAGCTGAAGGACATAAATCCACACCATGTAGGAGTCAAGCAAAGGAGTTTATTACGTACAGCGCTGACGGAGTGTCACCTCGCTTATTAGGCTCAGAGACACTGTTAATTAATTGATTGCAGTGAATTATATAGATTTATCATGGGCGTGGAAAAGTGATGGAGTAAGTAATTCCAAACCCCCGGATAGGCCTAGCACAGCAAGACAAGATAGCACAGTAGCCAATAGTCAAAAGATCACACAATATCTCCGCCCATAGTTTCAGGTTAACAAGTTAACATGTAGTTAGTACTTTAATGAACTGTATTAGTATAAAATATTATCATTCCTAGGAGTTAAGCAAAGAGACAGTGTAAAGTATATGGCAATAAGAATTGTCTTTCAAGTTGCCCCTTTGTGTTTTAAGGCAGGCGCTGGTCCCTGGGAAAATGAATTTTGGAGGAAGCCATATCTTATACTGACATGCCAACCTTTCATAAACTCAAGGTTGGTCTTGTGGGAAGAAGTCCTCCTTACAGGAGAACTAGCACAACAGGAACAGGACATCTTTGTTCCATTTGCAACTTTGAATAAGATACACTTATTTAGTTATGCTCCAACATCTGGCATTTTGCTGACTATGATTTAATAAACAAAGCAAGGTTACTGTCTGTTATTTTGCTGTCTTTTAGTTAATCACTGTTTGCTAGGCCTCTGGCCTCTTGGCCAAACTCTGTACTTTGGGCTTCTGAAAGCTGACACAAACCCATGCACCAAATTGTTATGCCACAGTACATAGATTTTGGCCCTTCAAGAACAAAGTGAATTGCCAAGTAAAATAAAATAAAATATACAAATCTATCTCTATTACAGATAAAACCTCACCCTCAATGATGTTCCATTAGGCTTCCTTTTACAGACTAGTCTCCCTCTAGTCTGGGTCCATCAATCACTCACACAACCCTGCAGTTACAGTCCTTTGTTCCAGTTTCTTTCAGGCATCCTTGGTGGTGGAGGGGTTCTCTCTTGAGCCAGCTGAAGATAAAATGGAGGGGTCTTCCGGGGATTTTTATAGACCAGCGGTATTCAAAACGTTCGCCACTCGCCACATATGGAAAATAGGCTATTGAATTGTGGCTAAAGCATGAACAAAGCGTGGGTCTGTGAATCCACCTTTTCTGCAGTTAATTTTATAAAATCCAAGTAAAATCTGGAGGCTGAGTTAAGATGTGCGGTCAGTATGAATTATATACCAGATTTCAGGGTTATGGTAGTAATATGTGGTATGTTTGTTGTATGTTTTTTAATCCATTTTTATAATGTGGTGAATAAGAAAAATTCAAAACCACAAGTGTAGCTAGCATCAAATTTCTTTTGGATACCGCTGTTATAGACCTTTTATTCTGAGTGGACGCCCCTTCCTCTCCTTGTGTAGAATCCACTTACAAAATGGAGATTTGGAATCACATGGGCAAGTCACATGTCCCTGCACGATTGAGTTTCTTACCAGCCAAGCCACATTCCTGGAGAAGCTCAGATGTAGATTGGTGTCTCTCAAAGTGCATTGTTAGCTTAAGTGGTTCTTGACTGGGCACTTACTGAGAAGAGTCTTTTCTCAGCAGTGACCAACTGCTTCACTGAGGCTATTTAAAATTAACCAAGTCAATATTCATAACTTCAAGTACAAAAATGACACATGGATATTAATAGGATGAATATATCCAGTAGATCATAATCTTTACAGAGATATATTATATGGCACATGTAGCATAAAATATATTCTAGTTATGTCACATATACATTTATAAGCATATCTCCCATAAAGCTTTATGTGCACCATCACATGGGACGTCAATTATCTCAACTGAGTTGCATCTTCTCTATTTAACTGGGAATATTTACTTCAGTGGAATAACTGGTAGGGAAGTGATTTTAACCTTACAGTGAATTATGATAACTGCTGTACAAACACAAATTCTACTTATAGGGATACATTCACCTACTGCCAAGTGGTTAAGTGGTGTTTTGAGTACAATACCTTTACCTACTAATGATGGGCAAAGAGGGAATTCCTCAAAAGCACTTCCCTTTTAATTATCCCTCTTCTAGGTGTACTTATGAAACAAGCTATTCTGTGCGTGTGTGTCCTCAATAGAAAAGAGATTATGAACATAATGCCACCTTAAAGCAGAAGATAACTCATCTGAAATTAATGAATGGTTATAATTCTGCTCAGACCTGCTTGAACTGGCTTCCTATAAGCACAGAGCACTACACTCACCTTATAGAAATAAAGCTGTAGACTCTAGCTACAAAATGAGAACATATCTCAGTGTAATGAAAACAAAATAAAGAAGTCATGTAAGCCTGGATCTACAAAAAGGTCTTGGGCATTGTGACACAATGGCAAACTTTTAGTCACTTAGAAAATCACAGGAACAACAGTATGATCCAGACAGCTTAGTTAGGCATGTAGGCTCCCTATACAATGCATGGGGAGAGAGTGATGCTGTAGAATGCAACCAACAGTGCCCACATGCTAGGCGGGGAGCCATCTAAGTTAGACAATGAGAGATGTCAATGAGAGGGATTGTGTTCTAAGCCCTTCCCTCTCTGTGTTCGGTGTGGAGGACCATGCTTCAGGGAGGTGCCTATAGAATCATAGAATATTAGGGTTGGAAGAGACCACAGGAGGCCAGCCAGTCCAATCCTCTGCTCAAAGCAGGACCATCATCAACTAAATCATCCCAGCCAAGGCTTTGTTATGTCGAGCCTTTAAAACCTCTAAGGATGGAGATTCCACCACCTCCCTTGGTAACCCATTCCAATGCTTCACCACCCTCCTAGTGAAACAGTGTTTCCTAATATCTGACCTAGACTTCCCCCACTGCAACTTGAGACCACTGCTTCTTGTTCTGTCATCTGCCACCACTGAGAACAGCCTAGCTTGGAACCTCCCTTCAGGTGACTGAAGGCTGGTATCAAATCCCCCCTCACTCTTCTCTTCTGCAGACTAAATAAACCAGTGTGGGGACCAAAATTGGATGCAATAGTCCAGATGTGGCCTCACCAGTGCCAAATAGAGGGAAATAATCACTTCCCTTGACCTGTTGGCAATGCTCATACTAATATAGCCCAACATGTCGTCGGTCTTCTTGGTAACAAGGGCACACTGCTGACTCATATCCAGCTTTTCATCCCCATGTCCTTTTCTGCAGAACTGCTGCTTAGCCAGTTGGGCCCCAGCCTGTTGTGGTGCATGGGATTCTTCCTTCCTAAATGCAGGACTTTACACTTGTCTTTGTTGAACCTCATCAGATTTCTTTTGGTTCAATCCTCCAATTTGTCTGAGTCACTCTGGAGCGTATCCCTACCCTCCAGCATGCATATCTACCTCTCCCCTCAGCTTAATGTCATCTGCAAACTTGATGAGGGTGCAATTAATCCCATCATCCAGATAATTAATTAAGATATTGAACAAAATCAGCCCCAGGACCAACCCCTGGAGCATGCTGCTTCATACCGGCTGCTTACTAGACATCGAGCTGTTGATCACTATGTGTTAAGGCTGACAATGTAGCCAGCTTTCTATCTATCTTGCAGTCCATTCATCAAATCCATACTCTTTTAACAAACTGGCAAAAATACTGTGGGAGACTGTATCAAGAGCTTTGCTAAAGTCAAGACATATCATGTCCACCGCTTTCCCCATATCCACATGTAACCCTTCTGCCCATCAGAGTTGGCAGCAACAAGGGCCGGGTTCAGTATCCAGGGGTTCCATTCCAATAGCACAATACAAAAATCGGCTCGAGCCCCCACCCAGTGACCTGGGACAACCATATACCACCCCTCTGGGCGTCTGTAAGAGACTATACTTCCCCTCTCGCAAGCACAGAGTCTGAGTGTACCAAAGCCTTTTAATAACAGGGAGAGACAATGTGGCATTATATTGGGGAAACACCACAAACAAGGTTAATAAACCAAACCATGAACCAGAAGCCCCCCTCCCAGCAAATAGGCCGTGGCCTTCCCTTTGGCTCTTGAGTTCCACAACCCCAAAAAGTCACTCAATAGTCCCAAAAGTCCAACAGCCCAAGAGTCTCTGTCCTTGGTCCGTGCAGAGTTCAAAAGTCAATTGGCAGAGTCTTACCTCCAGCCTGGGTGGAGATGGAGGGTAGGGCACGGGGCACCTTACGTGGTCCAAGGCCGACTGCGCCGCCTCTCCGTGAGGTTCCGCTGCAGCTCTCACCGCAATCGGCTCTGCTCCGCTCCGCTGGCTGTCCTACGAACCGCTCTGCCCGTTGATCCGCTAGCTGCTCTGCCAGCCGACACACAGACAGCTCCGCCGCGCCGGTCACCCTGCCCGCAGCACCCACGCCTCTGCTAGGTGACAGACAGACAGCTCTGCTGCGCCGGTCACTCTGCCCGCAGCACCCACGCCTCCGCTAGGTGACAGACAGACAGCTCTGCCACACCGGTCACTCCGCCCACAGCACCAACGCCTCCGCTAGTCGACAGACAGCTCTGCCGCACCAGTCACTCCGCTAGCCGTCCTGCTAGCCGACACACAGACTGCTCTGCTGCACCAGCCACTCTGCACTTTTTCCAGGTCCCCCCTACTTAAGACAGTGCTCAGTGATTTCTTTAGCTCTTAAGTGATTTCAGCTCACAGTAGGGGAGCCTTAGTACAGGTGCACCAGTGAGCCCAAAGCAATTGTCAGCTCAGCAGCCTGGAACCAGGCTCCTAATGGAAGCAAAATTCAATTCTGACATTCCACAGTGGAGAGAGGCAGGGTGCAATAGGCCTGGGAGGCCCTCAGACAAAACCCTCACCAAAAGGTATAGGTGCTTGTCCATCACCTCTCTCAATCTCCAGTGTTCTGAAAACGCATGGCCCTTGCCCAGTGAGTGCTACCTAGATGATGGCGAGTCTCTCCATCATAACACGGGCCAAGTACATGTCCATAGTCCTTCATTCACATAATCACAGTAACATCACTTTATCATTCCTGCCCCAATAACATAGAAACTGGGGCTCCCTCATCAGCCGAAGTGGCCATGTGGGCTGCTGTGGGCTCAGGCTAGGCGCAGTGGGTGTGTCTATGCAAATTGATCAGCCCCAGACTTATTGTGCAAGGCTCACTGCAATTCCCATAGTTCGCCACCAGATGTCAGAATATATCTCATTCCTGACACTGCTTACACACAGAACCGGTTATCTCATCATAGAAGGCAGTCAGGTTGGTCAGGCATGACTTGCCCATGGTGAATCCATGTTGACTGTTTCTGATCACCTTCCTCTCCTTCCAGTGCTTCAAAATGGATTCCTTCAGGATCTGGTCCATATTTTGCCAGGGACTGAAGTGAGGATGACTGGTCTGTAGTTACCCAGGTTCTCTTTCTTCCCTTTTTTAAAATACGGGCACTATATTTGCCTTTTTCCAATCATCTGAGACTTCCCCCAATCACCACGATTTTCAAAGATAATGGCCAATGGCTCTGCAATCACATCGGCTAATTCCCTCAGCACCCTTGGATGCATTCATCTGGACCTATGGACTTGTGCGTGCCCAGCCTTTCTAAATAGTCCTTACCTTGTTCTTTCATCTCTGAGGGCTGCTCACCTACTCTCCTTGTTTGTGTTGCCCAGTCAGCAGTCTGGGAGCGGCCCTTGTCTGTGAAGACTGAGGCAAAAAAAAAGCATTGAGTACTTCAGCTTTTTCCATATCATCTGTCACTATGTTGCCTCCCCCATTCAGTAAGGGTCCCACACTTTCCTTGGCCTTCTTCTTGTTGCTAACATACCTGTAGAAATCCTTGTTACCCTTCACATCCCTAGCTAGATGCAACTTCAATAATGCCTTGGTCTTCCTTATTACACCCTTGCATGCACTAGCAATATTTTTTTACCCCTCCCTAGTCATCTGTCCAAATTTCCACTTCTTGTAAGCTTCCTTTTTGAGTTTAAGCTCACAGAAATTTTCTCTGATAAGCCAAGCTGGTCGTCTGCCATATTTGCTATTCTTTTTGCATTTCGGGATGGTTTCTTCCTGCACCCTCAATAAGGCTTCTTTAAAATAGAACCAGCTCTTCTGGACTCCTTGGCTCCTCATTTTAGTCTCCCAGGGGATCCTGCCCATCAGTTCACCTAAAGGAGTCTAAGTCTGCTTTTCTGAAGTCCAGCATCTGTATGCCTGTGATTCACAAACCAGGGGAATATAGACATTCAGCTGCCTAAGTCATCTGGGGCCTGCTTAGTGGCCACCTAACTCAGCACAAAACAATGGGGATGAGGGAGTAGGACAAACTCCCTTATAACTAGTGTGTTAGGATAGTCACCTGGGATATGTAAGCCCCCTAATTCAAGTCCCCACTCCTGCAGAGGAAGAGTAGGGATTTGAACAGAATTTTCCTCTCAAGTTTGCCTTAACCAATCAGCTATGGAATAGTCTTTCTTACTCTCTCCTGTTGAAACTGTACTACTTTAATTCAACAATTAGATATTAATGGGACTAGAAGAAGAGAATTATATATAGCCCAGTGATTAGGGCACTAACATGAGCAGTGGTGGATTGCTGTTCAAATCCCTTCTTATGAGTAAGAGTTGGGACTTGAACTGAGGGTCTCCTACATCCTGGCTAAATACCCTACCCTAAAGGGAGACCTTTATTCTCTGCCTGTTTTTGTGGAGTTAAGCAACCTCTGAGCAAGCCTGGTAGGTAGTTTCCCACATGCAACATCTCTTTCTTTCTCTCCCAGTTTGTGAATCACTTTAGGGCATAGTAGATGACTACAGATAGACTGCAATGTGTATGCTAAGGGTATGGCTATACTACCCGCTGGATCAGCAGGTAGCGCTTGATGTATCAGGGATCAATTTATCGCATCTTATCTAGACACAATAAATTGATCCCCAAATCGACTCCTGTACTCCACCTTGGCAAGAGGAAGAAGCAGAGTCGACAGAGGAGCGGCCGCAGTCGACTTGCTGCCATGGGGACTGCCAGGTAAGTCAACCTAAGATACTGCGACTTCAGCTATGCTATTCGCATAGCTGAAATTGCGTATATTAGGTCGACCCCACTCTCCAGTGAAGCTCAGCCCTAAGAGACAGAAACAAAGTGATAAGGAACTTCTACTGCAAAACTTAGGTGCTTTGTGAGTTTAAGCTTACAGGTCTATGCAGCAGCTGAGTGGGAGTTTTGTTGATTGCAATGGTGTCTAAAAATGCAACTTAGGAGCCTAAGTACCTCTGTCGATCTCATCCGTACTGAACAAATCATTGCCAAGTGTTTTAACCTTTCACTGCCATGTAGCTGCTGTTTGTTTTGAATTTTTGACATGTTTTTCTTGCTGATTTCTCTGCACGTTAATAATCATGAACACTTAGAGCTTTTGGGACAATCAAGGCTGTTGATGACAGATTACTCAGTAAGCTTTACATCACCATTGGTACTTTCTATTTAAGAAAATAATTACAGCAATTACTGTTATCTGACTGTCAAAGAGGGAATATATTTTTTATATTTGTGTTCAGAGAAGAACCGCTGTGGACATTATCTAAGAGCCTACTAAGTTACAGGGAGTCTTTCCATTGTCTTCAGTATGGTTTGCTCAGACCCTGTATGTAGCAATCTTTGTGGAGCTTGAAAGGAGGAGCAGGGGCTGCGGGATGGAAGAATGCTAGTTGTCGTTGGAGCATCTCTGTAAATAGTTCTAATGATAAAAGAGCTAATTTAGTTTTACAAGTAGACAGTCCTCTCATGTTCAGCCAGCACTTGGTCCATGAAACACTGTACGTGATTGCACTTCCACCTCGGGCAGCTGCCTCTGGGGCAGCACCCATCCCTGCTTCAGAGTCATAGGTGTGCATGCTCTCTGAGTCCATGGCTCTGCAGTTCAGAATAAATCCCCAGTGAGAACTCAGCTAAAAAGGTAATAGAAAATAGAGTACTTTTTCCATGGCTCTCCTCTCCCACAGTGGAAATCTCCATCAAATCTGAATCTTGGTGGCATGGAGCAGCAATGGTTAAAAATTGAAACAGGAATGGAAGCTCTTGCTGCATCAACTGAGGAACAGGAGTTATGTTTACTGAAGCCCGGGAGATAAGGGAAAACTCTCCCTGGGGATGGGAGGGAGTTTTGCTCTTTCCTGCGCTCCTCCTTGCTTTAACTTCTAGTAACCAGAGTAAGAAGCCCTTCTTTCAGTGAAGCTGGGAGTGTCAGGGCTGCAAGTGGTTCCAGAACTGGTATGGAGGCATAGGACTACTGCCTGCCACAGATGGCTCTCTGTCTTCAGTGACTCTCAGAGGCCTACAAGGATCATAGGGATTTTACAAGGCTTGGCGGCTGTATTGCCTGCTGCTTCTGCAGGAAATGTGCAAATTCTGTCTCCCCACCTAACAAAGAATTTAAAGGAAACTCAATGGGCTTGTCTGCACAGTGTGTTAGTCTGCTCCAGAGGGGTGTAAATTCTAGCATGCATGAGTGTGCCCTGCATTAATTGGTCTGTGTGGACACCTGAGGTGTGCACTAAAAATTCCCTAGTGAACATTGTTTGAACCAGTACTACATCAATATGCACTAGGGAACTTATAGTGTGTTCCAGCAGGGTCTAAGTGGGCCAGATAGTGCATGACCTACTTGTGTGCACTAGAATATAAACCCCAGCTGGTGTAGAGTAATGTGCCATGTAGACAGCAAGTGAAATGACTGGAACGTCTTCTCATGGGCAGGCACTATCTGGCCCACAATAAATAGAAGAAAGGGGCGGGAACTGGGAAATCTCTGAAAAACTTTCTGTGGCTCAAAATGAGTGAACTTGTGAAATAGCCACATAATGGCACCATAAGCTATGAAATGAAAAAGGGCTGCTCCTGTTAATCAGACCATATGGACAAACTTTGTAAACTGATTTTGAATGTTCTGCCTGGCACACAAATCTGGGGATGGAATAGTTTGATCATATATCCGACCAGGGGTTAAAGCGGAACGGAGTGCAGGGTATCAGAGTTCCTCCTCCTCTGCTAAATGCAGAAAGAAACTTCCCCCAAAACACAATAATGGGGAGAAGGGAAGCACTTTTCCCAGAGAGATTCCGCCGCTCCAAGTCATGGGACTGTTTTCGTAGCAGCACTGTCCATTCTCAACTCTCACTCTGACCCAAGGTAGTCTTCTCTGGTTGCCTGTTTCCTGCTCTCTGCTGCAATAGGCAGCCTGAGGTTTCTCAGCACAGGCCACTCCTATTCTCCTTCCCAGGCCAGATCTCTCTCTTCACGAGTCTGCTATCTTGGAAAGTGGCGGAAGAGGGAATGACACTCACTGGAGTTTGGAGGAAGCCAGGTCAAGGAAGCAGGGAACGTGTTGAAAAGGAAGTGGAGACCTTGGTCAGAGATCTCGGTGTGACAGACACAGCTGCAGAGAGTTGGGGCAGGGGTGGCAGGTTTATAGAAATTTTGGTGGTGCCCAGAATGCCCAGAGCCCTCCCACCCCCAAACTCCATCCGCCCAAACTCCACCCCCCATCGGCCTAAGGCTCTGAGAGGGAGTTTGGGTGGGAGGAGGAGGTCTGGGGTTCAGGCCCTGGGCTGGAGCAGGGGATTGGGGTGCAGGATGGGTGAGAGGCTGGGCTCTCGAGGGAGTTTGGGTGGAGGAGTGGGTCTGAGGTGCAGGCTCTGGGATGGAGTTTGTGGGTGAGGGTTGCAGGCTCTGGGCTGGGGCAGGAGGTGAGGGTGAAGAACGGGATGCGGGGTGCAGGCTCTGGGAGAGGGTGCAGGACTCCAGTGCTTACTTGGGGCTCCTTAGCTGAGTGGGCCAGGAGGTGTCTGTGTGCTGCTACCTCCCAGACACTGCCCCTGCAGCTTGCTATTGGCCGCAGGGGTGCTTGGGCCAGGACACAGATCCACCACACTCAGGTGCTGCAGGGAGGGGCCAGAGGCCCCGTGAAGCGAGCAGGCAGGAAGCCACTCAGCTCTGCTGCACTGCCAGTGGTGAGTGGGGACCCCGGGCTGTTTTCAATGGTCTGGAGAATGTCGGGGGAGGAAGGGAAGGCAGGGCCGAGGGAGAGACCAGTGCTTGGACCAGGCCCGTGGTGCCTGGGCATCAGGAATATTCCTGGTGTCCAGGCACCACAGGCCCATAGAACTCGCCGCCCATGAGAGCATCTTAAGAAATGCCAGCAGAAGGAACCATCAGTGTGGGCGTAAGGGGGAGATGGTCAGGAAACATCCAGCCCAGCTAGAAGAGCAGCTGCCCTGGAAAGCAGGGCTAGGCATGGAGAATCACAGCGGGAGAGAGGTGGTGATGAAAGCCTGACCAGAGAAACCCGTGTGCCTTTGTCTCTGCCCTAGTCTTTACCCTTGTCCCTTTGCACCCCCTCTCTTTCTCTGTGCCCCGGTTTTTAATCCCTGCATCTTTTCTAGCTCTATGTCATTGTATCTCTTCCAGCCCTCAGCTCCTTTCCCTTCCCTCCAATCTGTGGCCGCGTGAGCAGCAGGAATACATATTAGGCAGCAGGTCTACTAAAACCATACCACTGGAAATCTGAAGTTACAGTTTAAATAGGCAGTGCCCAATCAGCCTGTCTAGATATTTTACGTGTCTTTTTTCCGTTTTACTCAGCCCATCCGTGATTTGTAAAAGAATTTCAAACTTGCAATTCACAAATTATCACACTGCTTCATATCGGTTCCATCTTTCCGCAAGGTTTGAGGCTGCACTCTACGATCTGAGTTTAATTTGGGCAAGAAATTGGAAACTTTCAGTTTTACGTTGTGTACTGCCATCCTGTGGCCAATCCGTACTGCGTCCTGTACATTGTGATAGTACGGATTGATGGCAAGCTGTGTTGTACTGCCTTTGCTGAATGAATGTGTCATATTGTAATTGTATTGTGAAATAGATCATCACTCAAGCCTGTTAAAATATTACAATTTCAGCATGGGATCAAGCTAATTTGTTGTTGTCATTCTAAGCAGGTAAATCAACTGTCATTTTTCGTGAGCTCTCAAATGTCTATTGTATTTTAGTTTTGAAACTATGCTAATTGCTATTTTTATGGTTGAAGTTTAGTCTCTACATTACCTGCTCATTGACTAAAAGTGCCTGACTCCCTAAAATACCATTAAACAATGTCTTTTCCTTGAATACCAAGTTTATGAATTTTAGATTACCTGTAAGTGGCGATAGTATAATACTAACCACAATTACTAAATATTGCCCAGGCTTTGTGGCTCCTCAGTTTTCTCCAAAATGGCATAATATCTTTAGGTCAGCTATTTTGAACCTGCAGATGACTGGCTGTAATTAAATTTAGCAATGCATCACAACCATTTGATAAAGAAGAACATTCAAAATATAGTAGCACAATAAGGAGACAGAGGCAGAGCAAAACAAGAAAGGCTCAGCTTCATTTTAACATAGATAAACATTCTAAAGCTTAGCTATGCAATCAAATTATATGAATCCTTTGCAGGTCCTGTCCCCCACTAGGCTGCAAACAGTTCTACTCTTCTCCCACCTCCTCTCCGTGGGTTTCATCTACAGCCCACATCCTTTTTAGCCTATACGTAAGGCATAGGTAGTAATGCAATGAGCCTACAAACCTTAACTAACTGAGGCATAAGTCTCAAAAAGCCTTAGCATAAGCAGTTTACCAGGAGTAACCCGAGATCATAAGATATCACAAAATGCAGTAATGACTAAACTGCTGACATATAACCACAAGATACCAGTTTATACCAGCTTGAGATATTTTAAAATTAGGAACATCAGCAGATGTCCAGCCACAAGGATACCATGGTAGCTAATAGACACCTATGCTCATTAGAGATAGATGCATATACTCACTTGAGATAAAAAAGACTAGTAACCAACTAGTAACCAACATTATTAGGGTGAGGAACTACAAATAAGGAAAAGGGGATGAAACCCCCTACTGAATATGCGTTAGGCATAATTGCGTCGACATAACACATTATAAAAGTTGTATCCCCGCATATGTGCCTTGGGAGATGTAGCTCTTGGGAAAAGCCAGGGTTATGGTGACGAGGATGATAATGATGGTAAGGGCTAACACTTCATATTGTTTTGCAGGGATTGTGTGAGTACACAGACACTCAGATTCACATTCTGTATTATCTTTACCTACCTTTCTGAATTGGAGTGTTTGTCACTTTGCAAACTGTATTAATAAAACTATTACAAATACAGAAGGTTTGTCCTAAGTGTCAGTGTTGCAACCATGAACAGTAATTCTAATAATAATGGGCCTGATCGTGGAACAAGAACCTATCAAACCTCAGAGTGTTAACTAGGAATTCTTAAGTAATTAATATAATTTATACACAATCAAAAGATCAGGCAACATCATCTGCATGGCATTTCTTCTTCATGGAGACCTTTATCCAGCTACCCATTTCAACAGCCAGTCTTTTTTAATTTAAATTTTAATTTAATTTAAACCAAGAGTCCCCGTGGGCTAGTGGTTGTGCTAGTTTTCCCTCTGCTGCTACTAAAGATGTTCTAGCATGAGGTTCTAGCATGTGGTTCATGGACCTTCAGGGTCCACAAACTATTTCTAAGGGGTTCATGAAAGGTTGTTGTTACCATAAAACAGTGGTTATCAACCTGTGGTCTGTGGATCCCTGGGTATCTGCAGACTATATTTGTGATTTCTAAAGGGGACTGCACCTCCATTTTACATTTTTAGGGGTCCTGAAATGAAAAAAAAAAGTTGAAAACCATTGGTCTAGTAATAGCCACTCCAGTATGGTGGAGGCTGTGACAGATGGAGGACATAGAACAACTATGCCAGCCTTTGCTATCTGCGGATTCTCCATACTGGGACCTCAACTGGGTTAGGGTTAGGGTTATGGCCCTTTTGCACTGAGGCAAGCTAGGAGTCAGGCTCTTCTCAGTTTATGACAACAGATAGCATCCAGTGACAACTGAAATACTGAACTTTTCCCATTTACTTAGAATAGCAAATAACTGTGGTATCTCAGGTAATGTTGCATGATAACTGTTTGAAAGAGTTGACTTTTTAACAGTGCCCATTGTATAACATGATCTCTAATTGTTTCCCTGCTCCATCAACACCAAAATCACATTTGTCTGTTGTGATCACTTGCGGTAGTGTGTCTAATCTCGCCTGTAGACAGTTTTACATATCTCTGAAGTGCCAGGCACATTTGTTACCATAGACTGTGTATCAATTATTTTACCAGTTATATTTTAACTACTGCATTTCCTTCATTAATTTTGTAGTTCTATCATCGTATGCAGTTAACAATGGAATGATCATTTAGACTGGTTCCACTATCACATTTCCAAAGGTGACCAGTCTCTGATACCTTAGGGGAAGATGTAGAAAACCCCACCATGGTCAGTTGTGGAATAATCTGCCAATAGAAGACATTTCTTTCCAGCACTTGTCAGTTAGAATTTGGCTTATAGTCTGAAACACGAGGGGTTTAGCCCTTCTACATTTTCTATCAGCTATTTTAATGTAAACATGAAGGTTCCCATTTAAATAGATGATCTCTTTGAATCCCAGTAAGCCAGGGGTGAAAGTAGTTGTAGGCACTTACCGGTACAGGGCTGGGCTGGGGCCAGCTCTGGTCCCTGGAAGGGGCAGGGCCATGGGCAGAAGGGGTGGAGCTGGGGGTCTGTATCGGTAAGTGCCTGTAGCTGTTCCCTCCCTCCTCCCCCCACCATTGGCCGTTCCATTTCATGAGCCTGCCCCATTGCCACCAGCATCCCTAAACTGCTGGTGCCACTGTATTTGGAGAGGTTTGTGTCCATGTCCTCCTTACTCTCATGACTGCTCTGCCATTGCATTCTCTCACGGGTTTTCCGTTTCTGCATACATTGTACGATAATTCACGAGCTGTTTACAATTCCCGTAACTGCTGCGATGAGCTGAGCAGGCTCCATGCCCACACTACTATAGCATTTGTGGAGGATTGTGTGAGTGGGGAATTGCTGAAGGAGAAGAGGATTTGAGGTCTTTGGTTATGTGACTTATTAGGGGTGGGTTATATTAAATTGTACTGCTGCACTCAGAGATTGTGATATATTTTAATATCACTCAAGGATACCTAGACAGACATACCTGCTTTCGCACTTGCATAAATATAAATAAAGGAAGAGGTTTGGTTATGATCTTTTAAGTTCTCCATCTAGCCTTTAGCTGCAGTTCCTCATGTAGATTCAGTGGATGTTGCTTATGGAGATACTAACTCCTTCTCAAGCCTTAATTGATATGAGCCTTTGATGTTCCCTTAGTTATGTACTATGGTTATTGTGCTGTCTTTTTGGTAGTAGAGTTTTTTATTCTTAATAATGGATGCTTTTCTTCTTTAAAGCAAATTGAGTTGGTTCAGTTGCTGCACGTAAAATTTTCTCAATTAATTGAGAAGTGAATTTGGGGAAAAAATCAACTTTGATTTGTGAGAACATTTAATAATTAAAACATTAATGGAGTTGTTTGAAAGCCACATAATTATGAAAATTAATACCATGAAGGCTCACAGTTATCATATACAAATATTAGAAAAGGAAAAAAGTATAAATGAATCCAACTGATGTGGATGGGGGGAGGAAATTCTTGCCTTTGGGAAAAACGAACATGAAAGAAAATAAGAACCATGCAGTTTGTCAATATTGATTTAAACCTCTTTGCAATAACTAGATATGTATGTAATTATCATTTACGAAAATCCAGCATGTGTGTTTGCCTTGTAAGTTGAATACAAATTAAGGATAAGATTGTTACTCTATGAGTATATAAGGTAAAGGCAGAAAGCGAGGGGATCCATGAAGGGACTTAGGCATTGCAATACCTAACTTTGAGGTGCATAGAAAAGCAAAGGAACAACATTATGATCCACAAAGCTTAGCTAGGTGCCTAGGCTCCCTGTATAGTGTATGTGGAGAGATGGGTAAGAACATATGTAAGAACGGCTATACTGGGTCAGACCAATGCTCCATCTAGCCAAGTATCCTGCCTTCAGACAGTGGTCAATGCCAGGTGCGTCAGAGGGAATGAATAGAGCAGGCAGTCATCCATTCCCTGTCGCTCATTCCCAGCTTCTGGAAATCAGAATCTAAGGACAGTCAGAGCATGGCCTTGCATCCCTATCTACCTTGGCTAGTAGCCATTGATGGACCTATCCTCCATAAACTTATCTAGTTCTTATTTGAACCCCAATATAGTTTTGGCCTTCACAACATCCACTGCCAACAAGTTCCACAGGTTGACTGACTGTGCATTGTGTGAAGATGTACTTTCTTTTGTTTGTTTTAAACCTGTTGCCTATTAAAATAATTGTATGCTCCCTATTTCTTATGGGAAGGACTAAATAAAAATTCTGATTCACTTTCTCCACACTGGTCACAATTGTATTTACCTT
This sequence comes from Dermatemys mawii, assembly GCA_007922305.1. Lineage (NCBI taxonomy): Eukaryota > Metazoa > Chordata > Testudines > Dermatemydidae > Dermatemys > Dermatemys mawii. Next base: position 57,501,115 of record ML677334.1, read on the forward strand.
TATCACATCCTCTTTTAGTCACCTCTTTTCCAAGCTGCAAGTCCCAATCTTTTTAATATCTTCTTATATAGAAGCTGTTCCACCCCCTTAATAATTTTTGTTGCCCTTTTCTGAACTTTTCCATTTTAATACATCTTTTTTGAGATGGGGTAAACAGAATTGCACACAGTATTCAAGTTGTTGATGTACCATAGATTTATATAGTGGCATTATATTTTCTCTTATTATCTATCCCTTTCCTAATGGTTCCTAACATGCTGTTAGCTTTTTTGGCTGCTGCTGACATTGAGTGGACGTCTCTCTGAGAAGTATCCACAATGACGCCAAGATCTCTTTCCTGAGTGGTAAGAGCTAATTTAGACCCCATCATTTTGTATGTAGAGTTGGGATTATGTTTTTCAGTGTGCATTACTTTTCATTAATCAACGTTGAATTTCACCTGCCATATTGTTGCCCAATCATCCAGTCTTGTGAGGTAACTCTTCACTGTGTCAGCTTTGGACTTAACTAACTTGAGCAATTTTGTATCATCTTCAAATTTTGCCACCTCACTGTTTACCCCTTTTTTTCCAGGTCATTTATACATAGTGATTGATACCCTTAAGCACCTTGTATATAGATATATACACTCACAGTATTACAGCAACACCTCATAAGAGCAATCTTACAAGCAACATTTCCCCTGGAAACACTTTCCCTACCATTAATTATCCACTTGGTAACAGCAACATAGCTGCCACATAAGAGCAACATTTGTGACACCAGAGATAGTTAGAGATAGATACCAGAGCGAGGCATTTAGGGGCGTTGCCCTCTGCAACAGCATCTTTCTACTCCCTTTCTGGACTTTCAGCGCATCTCCCAGGCACTCAGCTTGGAAAAGAGAAGATTAAGGAGGGATATGATAGAGGTATATAAAATCATGAGTGGTGTGAAGAAGGCCCAGGCTCCAAGAACCCGCCCCTTCCTTTGTGGGGATGAGCCCTAGCCGACCATCAGCACTGCTACTTTTAGCCCTGCAGCCCACACATGCCCCATAGGTTCCATTCTAACTGGCCATGTGGACCCTGCTGTGTTACTGCACACTAAAAGTTCTGTAGTGCACTTTGACTAGCTGCTGTTTGAAACAAGAGTATATCAACATGCACTACAGAGCTTCTAGTGTGCAGAAGATTAGTGTGCTGTACATTCACACCCTGAGTCTCCTTGTGGACAAGCTCAAGATCTCAATCTTGCCCAGATTTGTAGAACAAACAGTAGCTTTGCTGAACTCCTCAGCTTCAGTAGTGTTTTTTGTTTTTAAAGTGGGGAATAACTTCTGTACATATATACCTGTATTATTTTTCTGCAATGCTCACTTTCAAGGCTCCTGAAAGTGGACAATCTGTTTTCAAGAAATTTGCAGTGAGTTTTGATCTATGGTAATATTTTTAAAAGCTTTTTAAGAAATCCCAGTTTTAATTAGCTTTAATATAAATCTGTCCTGAACTACTTAAAACAACTTCAAAGTAGGCAACAAGCTCTCAAAGAAGAATTTTAAACTACCAGTTTCATCTCTCTTTTCTTGCTTCTTTTTTCTTTCCTTTTCTCTTTGCTTCTTTTCTTTCTCCTTTTTTCCTCTCTCTCTTTTTGTCTTTTCTGTCTTCTTTTTTTTAAAGCCCTACGAAAAATGTTAGGTCTTTCCTTGAGGGAAATATTAAACAAATAATCCCATAGCCATATACCTGTATATAATCAAGCATTGTTTTAAGTATCAAAAGCAATCAAAAGGAAGTATTTTTTCCCACAATACACAGTCAATAGGTGCAGCTCTTAGCCAGAGGATGTTGTGAAGGCCAAGACTATAACAGGGTTACAAAAACAAACTAGTTAAGTGCGTGGATGGAGGATAGGTCCATCAATGGCTATTAATCAGGTTGGACAGGGATGGTATTCCTAGCCTCTGTTTGCTAGAAGCTGGGAATGGGTGACAGGGAGTGGATCACTTGATGATTCCCTCTGAAGCACCTGACATTGGCCACTTCGGACGACAGGATACTTGGCTAGATCGACCATTAGTTTGACCCAGTATGGCCGTTCTTATGTTCTTATACTAAAACAGTAATGTACACATATCTCTTGTTTTGAATATGGGAATTGCATCAGTCATGAGCTAAAGATTTATTCTTACTTAGAGTAAATGAATAGATAACAAATCAGTGACAATGTAAAAGGGAACTATATGCTGGCACTCTATGTGCTCCATGTTTCGTTCTTTTAAATTTCTATGGGCGTACGTAAAGGTGTTGATTGATAGCACTGAAGATGAAATTAATCTAGTATTTCTCCACAGAACAGGTACAGCTTGCGCTGTGTCAGGGCAAGAGGAGCTGTGCTATCTCGTCCCACAAATATGTCTCAGCCCCAATCTGGAAGAACTACTTATAGGGTGTGAAGATAATTCAGTCTCTATGCACATTCAGTGCTTGGGTTCTGGGCTGGAACTGCCAACAAAGCTTCCCACAGTGGGGTTTTTACTGTGTGGCTATTTTCTATTAGGAACTGGACTGATATGGTTACACGCCAGGGTGCAGTTCAAACTAGTGAGAGGTTGTGTCACTACTTACCCTGTAACTTTGAGTGCCTTACAAAGCTCTGCTGCTGTAGCTCCCTGTCTGGACACTTCCAGCCAGCATACAAGCATTACTCAATGTCCATATGCTGAGCAGTCATGGTGCAGCAACTCTGATACCAGAAGCCATAGTAACGCTCATCTCCACTTGCCTTGGCTACTAGTAGCCAAGTGATCCCAACAGCCCCCCCAGTCCCAAATTTCCCCAAAACTATCTTCCCTGATATGCCCAGCCCTCTCCTGGAACATTCAGGGGAGTATTAAGGTCCATTGCTCTTGTAAAGAGACAAAAGCACAACAATATCTTGCTTTAACTGGCATTAATAATCACATCAAGTTGAACACAGTAGTGCATTGATTTAGAATAAAATAAATATAAAAGTTTATTTAATCAGAGAGAGAGAGAGAGAGAGAGCTTTTAAGTGAATTGACTGAGAGAGCGGCATTGAATAATTCAGTCCCTCCTATCCTCCCAGCACTTACTTATTTCAGGAAACACTGTCAATTTGCCTCTTACTCAGTGTTTGTGTGAGGAAGCCTTCACCATGGTGTGTGCAGGCCAGTTCAGCTTTTCTGCATATTTTTTCATTGGCATGTTTCATCTGAAACTATCTCATCTCTCCCTCTTTAATCTTCTCTGTCTTGGCTAACCACCATTGTAATTACTTTACATTAATTAATTAACACTCAGCAGCATTTGGAGATCCAGTTTGTATGAAATGCAGTATACAAAATCAAGGCTAGATTGTGACACCACATGAGGGATGGTATTAATCAGGGTTAGGTGAGGATTTCACAATTTGGCTTTAACCGTAGCATCCTGGCGTTTCTATTATAGACCAGATTATGGCTACAAAGACACAATCAGCCCTTGAATACCAAATAGATTTCTGCTTGTATGTCCAATGATCGAACCAGAAATGTAACATAAAGGGCAGATTCCTTGCATAGGTAGGAAATCTCATGATCACTCCACCTTAGTGCTCACTGCGGGGATGCTTAAGCATGTGCCACAACTGGAGAATGAAAAAAAAGGCAGCAGCAAAATGGAAAACCTGGGGAAGCAAGAGAAGGGGTTTGTTAGCATTTGTTAGCATTTGTAGCTAAGCCAGCTAACGTAAGGCCATGCACATTGGCTTTCAAGGCATATGTTGATCATATTGATAGATCAAAAAGAACTATGTACAGCCTTGTACATTAAGGTGCATTAAGGTATTTTGAGCTTTGTTGTTATGTTGTACCTTTGAGCTAGGTTGTTCTGGCCACTGGGCAGGATGTGTGGTCTGATTCAGTATTGCAATTTCTATGTTTCCATATAGAAGACAGATAGAGGGTATCACAGCCATTAGCAAGAAAATAAAATTAGCCTTACAAGGTATCTCTCACATGACAGTAGTCAATGTCAGCTGCACAACTTATGACTAGTTTGTTCTATTACATTTATGTTCTATCTTGTTCATGAATTAGTCACGTTGAAAGAAATTTTGCAATCGCTGTTCCTTAGGAATTTTAGTAGCATAATCATTCTGATTAGAGCCAGTTAAATCATGTTAGTAAAACATGTTTGGACAGCAAGAGGCGGCTGCCCTGTAGCAGCAAAACAATGTTCAGGACAAGTGTTGAATCTCATCATGCAGAATACATCATGTACTGAGGTTGGAATCTCAAATCACTTTTTGAAGCAGGCTGCATGACTCTGAAATGGAGACTGAGAAACAAGCAGATATAAATCTGATTTCTATGCATTCACTGGCAGAAATTCTTCTTCTGAGAGTCCTCTCCTTCACTCATTGTTGCACTGTCTGAGTGCTTCCTTTACCTTTGGCAGGTTCTACAGATATTAGCACATAAAGGAAGATTATGACAGAGGAACGCTCTGCTCAGGTCCAGTTCTCTTCTCGTAGCCTTAACCTATTTTGTCTGGCACAGGGGATTTCAGAGATGTCAGCAAAGTTGCCATTGTCTATTTTGATTTAATCATCAAATTTGAAAACAATTTAAGAATAAATTTGGATAGTTTAAAAGACTTTTTATGAGACTCTCAAGCTCAGAGCTGTAGCTAGTGGAGTGCACAGCATGTCTTGTCTAAAGCTGACATCACACTGCTTTGAACAACATATGCTTATTACTGCATTATCTAAATTTGGGCCACCCAGTTCTGAGATGAGTGCTCTGCCTTCATCCCCACAACTTTAATGGGAACTCTTTCTTCCCAGTGTGATGCTATCACCTGCCCTAGATTCTAAATCTATGGTGTCAGCAAAGAGTACACAGGTTCTCAACCTGCTCAGACTTGATATTTACCACTCTGCTCCAGACCTGACAGTGGATCCAGAGTAAGACAGCTAGCTTCTGTGTGCATTTGCAAGACCCTGCTTTAAAAAAAGAACTAGAAGATGCAACAGGATGTTTGCGTTCAAGGCATTTTTTTGAGCGGATGTTTTTAAGTCACTCCAGTCTGTATAGTTTATATAAAAATATGTTTTAAATGCTTCCTGTGTGTGAATTAAACTGTCTGGTTCTGGTAGCCCCAGCTACGTTTGCAAGTGCAGAGCTATAACAAAGTATTAGACTGAAAACATCTCCCTCCGAAATCAACTCAAAGTGAACTTTGCAACAACAGCAACATGTAATCAGACTGTGGCTTTATTGACAAATTAAATTCTCTCTTATCTTTCTAGCTAAAACAACTTCCTTTGAACTATCAGACTGTAGTCAATGGCTTGCAATTCCCTATTAAAATCAAATCAAACCAGTTCTTTTTCTCTTCTCCTGTTCCGCCTCCCCTTTTAAAATGAGTTATGTTTCAGGCAAAATGTCTAGCCATGTTACAGTTCTAGAATATCAATTACAAGCTTCTTGTGCAGTTTTTTCTGTTTAGCCCAGGCAGTAGTAGTGTTGCCCCTGCTCAGCTCCCCCAAATGAAAGGCATATATGACCAAATTGTAAATGTAAAGCTAAATTATATCTGGCTTTGTGCAGGTGCAAGAGAAGATGTGGAGAGTTCCCTCCGCCCAGCATATCCATGCCATAATGTGTGTGCTCCAACCAGGAGTGCCCAGAATGGGCCAGCTAGTGCTGCCAGCAGTAATCACTGCTCCAGAGAGGGCATATGTGAGTAGAGGAGTAGTGTGGCCAGGACCTTATGCCTCTCCACCTCTGTAGAGATAAGAACTAGAAAGTGAGTACTGGGAGTAGGGCAAGCCACACTTACTTAAAAATATCTCTAGGGGCATTATGCCTTACATAGACATAACTGTAATGTATCCTTCCACTGCCATTAGAGAAGTTGGAGCTCTTCCCAAGCCAGGGGCGCCGAGTCATATTTTGACCTTTAATTTTTTGTTTTATATAATATATTCTAATTAAACTAGGTAAGCCCAAAGAGATCGTCTCAAAGGATATGTGGGAAAAAAATGAAATGAAGAAAAATGAAATTAAATGATTTTAGTGAGAATGGTTATGGGTGTTGTGTACCATCTGATACCTTCAGCAATCAATATCCTGTTCACATATGAAGTCACCTACTGTATAAATGTGTACAGCTTTGGAGTGTGGCACTAACAACCACCACGTTTAAACACAGGTTTCAGAGTAGCAGCCATGTTAGTCTGCATCCGCAAAAAGAGGAGTACTTGTGGCACTTTAGAGATATGTGGACAGAGTTGGCATAGGACTTTGTTGCAAGGATCTCTGTCAAGCATTATTAAAACTACAATACCCACCTGCTGAAGTGTAAAACAGATTGACAGAGTCAGAAGCGTACCCAGAAGTCACGTACTACAGGACGGACCCAACAAAGAAAGTAACAGAACGCCACTAGCTGTTCCCTTCAGCCCCCAACTAAAACCTCTCCAGCGCATCATCAAAGATCTACAACCTATCCTGAAAGACGATCCCTCACTCTCACAGATCTTGGGAGACGGACAAGTCCTCGCTTACAGACAGCCCCCCAACCTGAAGCAAATACTCACCAGCAACCACACAGCAACAACAGAAAAACTAACCCAGGGATGTATCCCTGCAACAAAGCCCGGTGCCAACTCTGTCAACATATCTATTCAAGTGACACCATCATAGGACCTAATCACAACAGCCACGCCATCAGGGGCTTATTCACCTGCACATCTACCAACGTGATATATGCCATGATGTGCCAGCAATGCCCCTCTGCCATGTATATTGGCCAAACTAGACAGCCTCTATGCAAAAGAATAAATGGACACAAATCTGACATCAGAATCATAACGTTCAAAAACCCGTAGGAGAACACTTCAACCTTTCTGGTGATTCAGTAACAGACTTAAAGATGGCAATTTTGCAACAGAAAAACTTCAAAAACAGACTCCAATGAGAAGCTGCTGAACTGGAATTAATTTGCAAACTGGATACCATCAACTTGGGCTTGAATAGAGACTGGGAGTGGCTGGGTAATTACACAAATTGAATCTATTTCCCCATGTTAAGTATCCTCACTCCTTCTTGACAACTGTCTGATATGGGCCATCTTGATTATCACTACAGAAGTTTTTTTTTTCCGCCTGGTGATAATAGCATAATTAATTAGCCTCTTAGAGTTGGTATGGCAACTTCCACGTTTTCATGTTCTCTGTATGTATATATATATATCTTCCTACTATATGTATGTTCCATTCTGCGCATCTGATGAAGTAGGCTGTAGCCCACAAGAGCTTATGCTTCAAATAAAATTAGTCTCTAAGGTGCCACAAGTACTCCTGTTCTTTTTGTATTTAAATACAGTTGCTGCTGGCATGCTGTTATCTCCACTTCCCTTACAACTGTGAAATGAGTTTCATCTCCCCCACACATGACCATTTTGCAGGCTAGTGCAATCTATGCTACAGCTGCTTGGAAAGATTAGATTTTTATCAGTAAATGTTGGTAAATGTCGATTTCCCCATATACATGCCAACTCACAAAAAAAATATTTCCATCAATAATCCTCAAAATTCAGATTTAAGAAAAATGTTGCTTGATACCTTTAACTCTGTTCACTGTGTATATGCTTACATGATGTTGACAATTTGTGTTTGAACAGTTACAAAGCTTTCACTTTTTGAATCTCTACATCTACTGTCATTAAATAATTTCCCACAACTGTGAAAATTGTAATTGATAAATATAAAAAGAAATTGATATCTGTCACAATTATAAAAAGAAAAACATATAGCACAGAATATCCTGCAGAGTAGTAAATAGCATACTTTGACTAGAGCAGATCTCAGCAGGAAAAATATCACTTGGACGTAGTAATTACAGAAAAGGTTTTAGCAACACTGTCCTTAGTTGAGTGTGGACAAGGCTTAAAATATATAGCACCTTCTTTTCCTCATAATATTAATGACCTGTTCATATTACTAAGCTAATAATATTATAAAACCCATGGATGTTTGTGAACGAATAGGAAGGGGTATCGCTACTAACATACAGTAGTGTGTCTTTCAACTTTCATTTTGATGGCTTTCATCTCAGGTCACTATTTTTGCTGTATTTGCATGTTTTTAATTACACTGCTCTACAGCCAGAATGCTTCTGAAATAAATGTAGTCAAACTTTACTAATTCTGGGTCACTGAAAATGATGCTTAAAATTGTTGATTGGCTCTAGTTTTCAAGATATGCTATTGGGTCAGTATATACGACCCTTGACATGGGAATGGCGGAGGATAAGTGAGTTATAAAGGGAAGGGATCTCAATTTAAACCAGAAATGACTAAAATACATCTTTGACTGGATCTATGAATAAATCTATGACTGGGTTTGGACAGTACTTGCTTTTTAGGCAAAACAATGAATGATGCAATCTGAAGCTGGTATTGCCTCATACATGATATGAATTGCATCATGTTATTCCTAGAAGTCATGGATGATGCAATCATAACGAAGCTTACATCACTCTGCTGAACAAATTGCCCTATATCAGCTCTAGAAATCATACAGTGTCGTGCTCTCTTATTTGTCAATGTTTGATTTTGCAAAGGGACACATTGCTGTTTAGCCAAAGTGAGCAGAGATGCCTCGTACTTGTGTGAACAGTGCAGATAACGTCTGCTGTGTTTGTGGTGAAGTGACTTTTGCATTACAAAAGCGCAGTATAACCACTATGGTTAAGAAAGCCTATCACCTTTATTTTGGCTGCAAAATTGGAGATCAGGACAAGAGGTGGGCCCCACACATATGCTGCAACACTTGTGCAACAAATCTTCGCCAGTGGTTGAACAGGAAAAGGAAATCTCTGCCTTTTGCACTGCCAATGATTTGGAGAGAGCCAACAGATCATACCAGCAATTGTTACTTCTGCATGGTGCCTCCAGTTGGGAAAGGTGTGTCAAAGAAGAAAAAGTGGACTGTGCATTATCCAAACATTCCATCAGCTATACGCCTAATACCCCACAGAGAAGGACTGCCGGTTCCTGAATCATCAGAATCATTCTCACTTGAGTCAGACGAGGAAGAGGAAGAGGATGAAACTTCTGGTCCTGAACCATCAATGTCACAGGACCCACATTTTCTCCTATCCTCCTCCTCTGAACCACACCTCATAACACAAGCTGAACTGAATGACCTTGTCAGTGATTTGGAACTACCCAAGAGTAAGACAGAGCTGTTGGGCTCCAGACTACAGCAGTGGAATCTCCTGGCAGGTGATGTTAGGGTTTCTATGTTCCGTGACCCTCAAAAGGATCTTGTCCCATTCTTCTTCATGGAAGGTGATCTTGTAGCCTGCAACAACATCGATGGTGTGATGGCAGCCCTCAACATCATTCACGATCCAGATGAGTGGAGACTCTTCATTGATTCATCGAAGACGAGTCTTAAAGCTGTTTTGCTGCATAATGGCAATGTTTTGCCACCAATTCCAGTTGGTCATGCAATCCATATGAAGGAAACCTATGACAACATGAAACAACTTTTGAGGTGCATAAACTATGACCAACATCAGTGGCAGCTTTGTGGCCATTTGAAGGTTGTTGCTCCCTTGCTTGGTCTGCAGACTGGATACACAAAGTACTGCTGTTTTCTCTGCGAATGGGATAGTCGTGCAAGAGATTCCCACTACATCAAGAAAGATTAGCCACTCCGACAGTCATTGGAGCCTAGGAGGAAAAGTGTTCAGCATCCACCACTTGTTGAATCCAGGAAGATTTTGTTACCACCCTTACACATCAAGCTGGGTCTGATGAAGAACTTTGTCAAGGCCATTGACAAAACACAAGCAGCTTTCAAGTACCTCCGTGGAAAATTTCCAAGGTTAAGTGAAGCTAAGATAAAGGAAGGTGTCTTTGTTGGTCCTCAGAGTCGTGAACTTCTTCGAGATGATGTATTTGACCATGCACTGCGTGGCAAGGAAAAGACGGCATGGAAAGCCTTCCAGTCAGTGGCAATACATTTTCTCGGAAACAACAAGGCAGACAACTACAGGTTGTTGGTGGAAAAGCTCCTCAAGGCATACAAAAGCCGTGGTTGCAACATGTCACTAAAGATACATTTTTTGCACTCTCATCTAGATTTTTTTTTTCCTCCGAACTGCAGAGCAGTGAGCGATGAGCACGGCGAGCGATTTCACCAGGACATTACAACAATGGAGAAACGCTATCAGGACAAATGGAGCCCATCAATGCTTGCAGAATATTGCTGGACAGTGACAAGAGATGCTCCATTTAATGAATACAAGAGACAAGCCAAGAAGTGTCGAATAGACACTGAATAGGATTAAACTATGTACATAATAGTTTTTTGCCTTTTGTTTCATAATGCATTTTATTTATATAACCGTTTTGCTGATTTTTAAAGTGTTACACAAACAGGACAGGTGAAATATTATCATGTAAAGCAACCATAAACACATGAAAAGACCTAGGTTTACAATTTATGATTAAAACTCTATCTACACAATATACATAGACATAAAATGTAAAAACTTCAATATCTTAGAAACAGTAGCCAATCAGTTGTTTTAATTGTCATATTTAAATTCAGCACATCAAAATACATAATAAATATCACATTTTATCTCTGAAGCAGACGACTTCTAAAAAATTGTAGACCAGTGTTATGCAAGTTGTTAAGGAACTAGTGTAGAAATGTGTGCAGCGAGATGACTAGCTGCTGACTAAGGGATATTTTATAAAGTAATGGAGGTGCTGCTGCCTCTCAGACAAAAAGCTTTAGTGGCAGATTAGTTATTCCAAAGTTTTGTGGAAGATATTAAAAGCCTGCCTATTTCGCCCTCATTCAATACGCACAGCTCCTTTGGATACCAAAGAGCTTATGAATGGACTGAAGGAAGGCCTTTAATTATTAGCTGAATGTTTGTCACCTCCTTTATCTAGTTGCTGTGTGCTTAACTTTAACTTTTTTGTATTAATTTTGTCAAGTGGTATAGTGCTGACTAGAATTAAAACAGACTAATGACCAAATTGTGACTAGATCTAAAGACATTTTGATGGGGTAGCATGTAAATGGTGCAAAACACTTCCTGCCTCATGTCTTTGTGCAGAAGCTAGACATAATTCCAGTCCACACACACTCATAGACTTTAAGGTCAGAAGGGACCATTATGATCATCCACCCTGACTTCCTGCACAATGCAGGCCACAGAATCTCACCCACCCACTCCTATGATAAACCCCTGACCTAAGTCTGAACTACTGAAGTCCTCAGATCTTGGTTTAAAGACTTCATGGTGCAGAGAATCCTCCAGCAAGTGACCCGTGCCCCACGCTGCAGAGGAAGGCGAAACCCCCCCAGGGCCTCTGACAATCTGCCCTGCAGAAAAATTCCTTCCTGACCCCAAATATGGCGATCAACTAAATCCTGAGCATGTGGACAAGACTCACCAACCAGACACCCAGGAAAGAATTCTCTGTAATAACTCAGATCCCACCCATCTAACATCCCATCACAGACCATTGGGCATATTTACCGCTAATAGTCAAAGATCAATTAGTTGCCAAAATTAGGCTATCCCATCAAACCATTTCCTCCATAAACTTATCAAGCTTAGTCTTGAAGTCAGAGATGTCTTTTGCCCCCACTCCTCCTCTTGGAAGGATGTTCCAGAACATCACTCTTTTGATCGTTAGAAACCTTTGCCTAAATTTCAAGTCTAAACTTCCTGCTGGCCAGTTTATATTAATTTGTTCTTGTGTCCACATTAGTAATGAGCTTAAATCTTCTCTCTTCCTGGTATTTATCCATCTGATATATTTATAGAGAGCAATCATATTCTCTCCTCAGCCTTCTTTTGGTTAAGTTAAACAAGCCAAGCTCTTTGAGTCTCTTTTCATAAGACAGGTTTTCCATTCCTCAGATCATCCTAGTTGCCCTTCTCTGTACCTGTTCTAGTTTGAATTCATTCTTAAACATGAGACACCAGAATTGCACACAGTATTCCAGGTGTATAATGGTACTAACATCTCCTTATCTCTACTGGAAATACCTCACCTGATGCATCCAAAGACCACATTAGCTTTTTTCATGGCCATATCACATTGGTGGCTCATAGTCACCCTGTGGTCAACCAATACTCCGAGGTCCTTCTTCTCCTACATTACTGCCAACTGATGCATCCACAGCTTCTAACTAAAATTCTTCTTATTAATCCCTGAATGCATGACCTGTTTGATCTGGTGGTGTTAGTCTTCCCAAAGTGGGCAGAGTATGACAATGATGCCATAACTTAGCCTAGCTGGGAGGGATAGCTCGGTGGTTTGAGCATTGGCCTGTTAAACCTAGGCTTGTGAGCTCAATCCTTGAGGGGGCCATTTAGGGAGAGGGGGAAAATTTGTTGGATGTTCTAACTGGGGATTGGTCCTGCTTTGAGCAGGGGGTTAGACTAGATGATCTCCTGAGGTCCCTTCCAACCCTGATATTCTGTGATTTGGTTATGATAGCATAAATGCCATAATTTGGGGCTATAGGTGGAGTCGGTAGCATCATCTCTAATTAAGACTGCCCAAGCCTTCCCACTGTAACACAGTTTTCATTTGCTTAGATCTTTGTCAAATTTTCAAGCTGAAATTTCCTCAAGCTAGACTTTTTGGATTCAGCCACATCAGACAACCAAATTAGGGAAAAACACTGCTGTTGGATTCTTGATTTTACCCCCCGTTTTGTTAAGAAGTTTAAGTACCTCCATGCTTTGGATAGTGGTCTTGAAATTTGTTGGGCAAGGGGATAAAACCTGGTGTCAGAGATGGTGGTAGAGGGTTTTTTTTTTCCTGTTACAGTTAAAGCTTGACCAACTGACGAGTCTTTGAAAAATTGCTGTTTACATATGCTCAGAGATGTCTTAGAGTTGGGTAGCGGAATTGTCAGAAGAGTCCACCTATGCTGAACATGCTCCATGCAAGAGCTGCAGAGTGTAAAGCAGGATTTTCCCTAAAACTGCTGGCCCAGGTGCTTTGGGCCACTGAGACACTGGCTTCCATCACTGAAATCAGGGAGCATGTCTCCTGTGTTCTCAATGCTTCCCTTGGCTGGCTCCTAGACAGCATGATAGAAAAATTTGCCTCACTGGGTGTGGGAGAGAGGTGGGAAGATTGAGACTTGAACTTGTGTGTGTGTGTGTGTGAGAGAGAGAGGGAGACTGTGCAAGACTAGTACTTGCTCAGTAAGAAGACTGGGACTTGGGGGCTGGGAAGAAGATTGGGTAGGATGGGGAGGAGACTAAGAGGCTGTGGTCGGGGAGCAGATAAGACAGAACTGGTGCAGGGATAGCCTGGAGAGAACACAGAATGGGAGTCAGGCTTGGTGGGAGGAAGAGGGAATGCACTTGACCAGTATTGCAAATTCTTTCCAGAACCTGTAAAGGAACGCAAAGACTCCCGAGTCTTTCTAGACTTCTGCTATCAGCAACCAATTCTGACGCTCACTGTCAAAGTGTGTACCTCCTCCCCCTTTAGTGACTGGTCTGCAATTTCCTACTGTTGCCAGTTACTCCATTAGCTCAAGAGGCAGAGGTCTGTGCAATCAGTGACTCTAAAGGTTCCAACACTAGTGATACCAGGTGGGTGTGAATGTAATTCCACAAGCCAGAATGGCTTTTTTTAGTTTGCTTTTGGAATAGAATCCAAAAATTTTATTAAAAGATTTGAGTGTGACTTTGCAACCTTAAAGTTAAGAAATGTCAGGATTAAAGGGTTGCCTGTGCAGTCTCAATTTGACCCCTTGTGTGTGTTTACAGCACTAATCGAATTACCTGCCTCTTTCAGTGCTGTGAAGATATGTTTGTGAAGCAGTTGGACACTACAGTGAGGGGGTTACATGAGCAAGCTGAAGTTTGGCATTTAATAACTAAGTACTTGAGTTGTAACCTTAATATTATTTTAATAATTTTTGTAGATTTGGGGTTATATTGAAACTTATTGAGCCATAGCCCATGTTGTGAGGCATGGAGAGGATCTGATTCACTTGGTTTCAACTGAAATTCCCAAAGGTTTTGTGGTTGAATCTAAATATTTCAGGGATGATATGGAGCAAACGTTGGGGTGGCAACAGCAAAATCTTAACATACCATGTTTGCCTCACCCCTTTTTCCAGTTCCATTCTGCTAAGACACAAAGCCTGACTTATAGGGTAGTTAAAATATTTTGAAACCCATCTCCAATGGAAATGTAGCTACACCAATCACCTGCACTTCTGCCTCTATGAAAAGAGTGTTTTGACTCAAAATCATCTCTTCAATTACTAGAAGTGCCTGTGACAGAAACAAGGAATTAGCTTGAAGTGAGGGCAAACCATAACTTACATGAATGGTCTTATGCATGGGAGTAATCTGACTGCAGTGTGACATTCTACAGAGCCTTACATAAGTATCTTATTTTGTTCTATTTGCCCCGCTCAAGACAGTTTGTTTATGTTGCCGCAAGACAGTTTGGTTATGTTGACTGTCCGCAGGCATGGTCCCCTACAGCTCTCAGTGGCACTTGCTCACTGCTCCTGCACACTATGCCAGCCATTTTTAAACCAGAATTCTCCACTGGTTTCAAAAAAAAGTTCTGCATAAAAATGAGTAGGCTGTTTAGCCCTGGTGTGGTAGGTAAGTAGTTTTCCATTTAGTTATTTTATATACTGGAAAAATATTTAATTTCAGTGGTTCCCATAATTAGATCAGGTCAACTTTATAGCTAACTTGTAACGGTATATATTTTAATTGTTATTGCACAGATTCAGGTCTACATCTATTCTTTTTCTAGTACAGAAGAAATTAACTACTTCTGCAGTACTTTTATTTTCCAAAAATCCATTTTATTACTCACTGTTGTACAAAAATTTTTTTAAAATGACATTAAACAAGATAATGTTTACACAACTAGACAGTTTTTGAAATTACCTAGTTGGTGAGAACAAGTCATCCAAGACAGTAACAATCAGTGAAGTATATAATTTTTAAATAATGTTTAGTGCAATTTTTTTATACTTATGTTTGTTTTAAGATTTATATATTTTATGGTTATACAAATTCTCAAATTAGATTAGAGAATCTATTTTAAAATTATTTTCCTAGTGTAGGCTATTACCTTTCTTAGCATAAGGTTACCAGATTTAACAGGAACACTACCAGGCAGCTATGGCACCACATTTAGGCGTGGCAGTAACAAAAATACTTTATAAAAATGAATAGTAGTATCAATGGAAAATTATTTATTTGGATTTAAACATTCACCTGCTATTCAAGCAATGCATGCAGCAATGTACAAGTGACACTGACTCATTTTAATTGAATCGTCCAAGCTGAGTAAAATGTACAAAATAATCAAACAAGATAAATGGTGAATGTAAATTAGGTTGGTAACATGCTTTTGGCTCCAATACATTCAATTAAATCACACAAAGGATGAATTTTTGGGGCCCTGATTTTTAAACAGAGTACTACTCTGGTGCCTTCTTGAATAATAAGAACCTAGTTCTGGAATTTTACTTTTTATATCCACTGTTTATAAAAGACTGGTGGATTGTTTTTTTGTTGTTGTTTTTTGTTTGTAGTTACATTTACCATGGACCCTCATGAGTCAAAGGCTTTCTTGCAGCTAAAAAGAGATTCTAAAGGGAGGAGGAAATCAAGTCACCTTAAAATATCTACACCTAACACTGAAGATACTGTATATGAAAACAGAGAAGCTAAAAATAAGTTCCTTAGGGCCTCATCTTCAGTTGGTGTGAGGTAAGTATAACTATCAATGGAGATATACCAGTTTACACTGGCTGAGGGACCTGGCCCTTAATATACAAAGGAACTCACTGGTGTGGGTGAGTAGCAATACCATCAGGCTTTACATTTACTGTAACAAGACTAGTTCAGAATACCTTCAATCTTATTAAAATCTTTAAGGTCAGTGACCGGTCTTGCCTTTAGTGCTGGCAGCAGACATTGCTCAGGGTAAATTCAGCTCCACTGACAGACTACTGATAATCTAGAATACCTTCAACATTTTCATCCTTGTGAAGACTATTTATCACAATTAGAAATATTCTGAAGTCTACTTACAGTCTGATAGATAAAATGTTACTTAAAGTGTAAAGCTTTGTATCTACTATTGCTGTTCTTTAGACAATTAGGGTTTTGCACTGACTTGAATTCATGTGTGGAATTCTCATTGTTATCAAAGGCAGTTCTCCACACAGATTCAGAGCAACATGACCCTTTGTCATGGATAACTTATTTTTTTTTTAAAAAAAAATAAATCATATAATACAGGTTAAAAAATTTCCATCCTAAGGCATGTGTTTACAGAGCAACTCCTAAAAGCAGCATAAAATAAAAACAAAACAAAAAAACCCTTAAGGTTCTCTTTTTTTATAATACAAGGGAAATTTACTTAATGCACAAAAGAATCCTGGGAGCACAGCAAAGAGGAATAATTTACCCAGGATAGCAAGTATTAACCAGCTGAAGACTTACTGAATTCAGGAACTGGTGGTTTATATCTTACTATCACAGTCATGAGGTCACAATCTTATATACAGTACAGTGTTAAAGTATTTTAATAGGTTAACTTTAATTATGCTTGAGCAATATATTTGTTCATTTTTCTTAGGGATCTGTTTATATTTGTACCTGTGAGTAAGTTACAACTCCTCATATTAATAAATAGTAGGATATTTACGGACTGTAACAGTAGGCATCATACTTGAACGTTTTTTAAAGAAAAAATTATCAACCCTGTCAGTGTCCAGTTTTATGCTATATTTTTTGCCACTTCTGCTCACAGAAAGAAATGACTGATTCCACAATATGATTAAAAATAAAGTTGTCACTGTCTCCTTTGCCTGGGGTCCTTTCTTACTTCAGTGACACATACCTACCCTGAATTTTACAGTAGGCATGAGTAGCCATATTGTATAAAACTTTGGGCAGTATTCTCCATTTCTGATGTAGTTATACTGAAGCTCACAAACAGCTGAGGTACAAAGTATATCTAGAACACCACGATAAGTAATACTCTTGGAGGTCACAAGTTCAAGATATGGGGGTCTATTGTATTGCATTTGCATTACAACAGTTATCCCTGTATCCTGAATTCATGATCTCCAAATGAATTACTTAAAGTGCTTACATACAAGACTTATCTACATCCCTTGGGATAGTATGTTTGATGGACACTAGTCCAATAGGAGGAAATATACTTTTGAACCGCTACATATATACAATACATACTGGTTTTTCATTTTTATTTTGATATACACTATTTTTTCCTATGAAGAAAAAAAGATGAATGAAATAAAGCTTTCCATCTCTCAAGCCAAATAAAAGAAAAATTTGAAGGTGAATACTTAAAATAAGGAATACACTAAGTCTTGTGTTAAAAGGGAACACAATAGAAAATATAATGCTAAGTAGAATGCAGTATTATTGTATTCACACACTTCTAAAAGAAACACCGAAGGTATAAACTTTAAAGCATAGGTAATGAGTACAGGTCAAAAATCGATTATGTACTGCAGAATTAATGCAGGATTTACATCCTTATAACAACCCTAAATATATTTTGTAAACCACTTCCCTTAGCAAGAAAAAACAAACACACACAGAATTGGCTACATTCAAATTTTAAAATATCTATCCTCCGAGAAGCACGACAATACCATTTATTTACAGATTTCAGTACTCTGACAGGCACACTTATCTCTTTACACATTTTTCTGCTAATGTCCTAAACTTGGGTTCCAGCTGATCTAAAAAGTCAAGCATCTCCTCTTCTTGCTGATCACTGCAGCAGCCTACAGAACCAGCCAATGATCCTCTTCCTTCATAGTTATATGGAAGGACATAGTCTTCAGAATGCTTATTTTCTTCATCCTGTCTGCACATATACACCTTCTGCATAAAAAGAAAAACATACTATTAGTTTTCTTAAACTGTTATCCTAAACATATGGCATAAAAATAATTTTTGATTTACCTTTCATTGTTTAATTTTTAATCAGAGTGTGTCCTCTAATGGATTCCTACATACAAAAAATGCACATGATTGGTCTAGATCATTCATACTATAAAATAAGTATTTAACAAAAAAATCATTTTCTACTGATCACACATAATAAAATATGAAGAAACTGCTTACCCTGTTAAACAATTAAATCCATTTGAAAACAAGATTAAAAACATGATTTACACAAATAAGGCCATACCAAATTCACAGTCCATTTTGATCAATTTCCCAGCGAGAGAATTTTAAAAATTGGTCAGTTTCACATTCTCAGATGTTTACATCTGAAATTTCATGGTGTTGTAATTATTGGGGTCCCAACCCAAAAGGTACCCAAGGAGGTGGGTCTCATCTCCTTTCCCCACTCTCTGAGCAACCATGCAGGGGATGGACAAGTCCTATCCCTCCCCAGCCTGGCGCACTCCCAGCAGCATGGGAAGATCAAATTTCACAGGGAAGGGCTTATTTCACAGTCCATGACATGTTTTTCATAGCCCGGAAACTGGTAGGGCCCCATACATAAAATTTGGTTTTCGATGCATGGTCTAATCTTGCACAGCAATACATGCACCACATCCAGCATGTACACCATGCTTTAAATTTTATCCCTTAGAAGTATTTAGATAAAATCAGTATAATGGACAGTTGGACCAAAAGCAAGTACATCTGTGTACATACACACAGCAGTCACATTCTAAATGGAAAATATAGTTATACTTTAAAACTATATTGGTGTGTTTCTCTTTGGGGGTAATTGGAGATAGTTAAATGATTGAGCAAAATGAAGACAAAGAGCAAAGGTCTAACAATCAAAGGGTGGGGGGAAGGGAACTGTCGTAAATTCAAACCATATACCTGAGACAAATATCAAAATACTTACTTCACCTAGACGAGAATGCATGAAATTCTGCCATTCTGAGTATGAGTATCTGCCTTGTTCCATCGTGGATTGTCCATATCCCCTGCCTGATTCCAGGGTCTGATGTCCTCCTTTGGACATTTCAAAACTCTGTCCCCCAGTTTTTACTTCACGTCCTATTGTGCCCATGCCAACCCCTTGTTCACAAGAATTTACAGTTGCAGCTTGTAGAGGAATTATATTTGGATCCTAAAAGCAAAGATAATAGTGGGGGGCGGGGGGAGTTAAAAAATCTTAACATACTTCAAGTGTAAATTTTTCTAACAAAGAAATATTTCCTTTTCTTTATCACCTTTGCTTTTGGACATATCACTTCAAAAGGGATACAGGATATGGAAATAGTCAGTGCTTAAACTGAAATGTCTCATTCTGTGTGCATATAGTATTAAAGTGAATCCATGCTGAGCACTCTCACAGATATCTAGAGAAGTTTGTGCATAAATCACAGGCAGTTGATGGCCTTTATATGCATATATTTTAGAGGATCACTTACAACGACCACTTTGGGAAGCAAAAACGCACTCAGGTACTTTAATATTACAGATCATTTGCTAGTATGCTATAAAGTTACATAAATAAAATAATATTATTTAGGTTGTAAAGTTGAGCACGAAAAAGTTGCAAAGCCAAATTTAGTTGCTTGTGCAACCTTCATTCTGTTCCCTTGGGCATTTCAGTCTTTGTACTGAAAGAGGCTGGAGTCCTGTAGAAAAAATTGTACATGATCACAAAATTAAAGACTTTCGCAATGCCTAGGCAACAAGGCAGCCAATTTAAGGTTACAGAGGCAATCTGATATTTCCTAACTTTTTGAAACCTAAGTAACATTTTAACATTTTTAATCTAATTAAATTTTTAATAGGGAAATAACTGCTACTGTGTGTAACTGTAACACCTTCCCATACCCCCCACAAAATGCATGATTATGATTTGAATCCAGAGCCTTCAGTATGGACTAATATTACCTGAGCAACGTTAGATAGCAGCAGACAGCTGTTATTCTACCGGGGGGGGGGGGGGGGGGGGGCGGGGAAGGAGTAGACTGAGTCTGAAGGTGGCTGGGTTTGGAGAGCCCTGGCTCAGTTCTCACCTCCTTTTACCTCATCCCTCCACTCACACAATCAGTTTGGGGAGTTCCTTCCCTGCATAGTGTCCCAAGAAGGGGAACCAGGCTGGGCCATAGCAGTTTGGGATTTGTTTCTGGGTTCTTTGGGCAGGGAGGGGAAAGAGGGGAGCCAGGTCAGGTTTTTCTTCTCCTTCTTCCCCACCCCCTGACCCTGGGAAGTGGGGGTGTTGCAAGTTACTGAAACTGTGTCAGGTCACTGGGGCTCTCTCTCATCTCCAGTAGCACAGCTGCTCTGGGAGCAACTAGGTGTTCCCATGGTGGCAGCAGTGCTGCTACAGCAACATGAGCCCAGCCTTAGAAGCTTCAGGTATTTAGTGACTTTGCCATTTTGCAGAATGAATGTTCCCCATGCAATTCTGGCATTTTCAAACTTGAGTGCTTGATTTTACAACTTTAATGTTCTGTTAACCACTTGAGCTAGCAGAGTAACTGATAGCAGTTACACGCTGTTATCCCCTGTATGGGCCAGCCACTAAAAGTGGAAGAGAAAGAGAATTTGCCAGTGGTTCTCTCATATACTTGCTTACAGCAGGGGAACGTGTAAACACTCAGGATTTCTGGATTTAATTCCAGGTTATGGAAGAGAGTGTGTCCTAGTTATGAAACCCTTCTGTCCATATCCCCACAGCCTGTCTGGGTTTCCCTCTAGTACACCCCCACCTCGTCAAGATTTGAGCCCCCTGCTCATTTTCCTATTTAACCCATCCCTCTATTTAAAAATTAAACCATGCTTTTCAAATGAACAATACATTTATGAATGCAATATCCAAGCTTTACTGTTTCACTTACTGCTGATTCACAAAATTGCAAAGGGTCTCCATGTCATACTGTGGTAACTACAATATCTTCATTACATGTTCCTACAGTTAATGAAGTAAAAACACAACTCACCATCACCTCTTCTCCTGGTGCTTCTGTGTTTGATATAATTAAGTTCTGATTAGCTAAATCATCAGTCACATGATGTTTACTCACTGCCCCCGTGCCATAACAGCCACAAAGTGTAATCAGGATTACTACATAAGGGAAAATCAAATGGAAAAAGCATCTTGAGTATAAGGTACTAGATTTTTGTTTGTATGCATCTGAAAGGAATATATGCATAGTCTAGTATTGATAAAGTACTTGGATATGTGTCTGGAGATAAAAATACTAAATGCGATTAGTGACTGGCAAATTTGAAGCCTCTAAATACTCTGGTGTGCAAAAACGAGGGCTGTCAATTAATCACAGTTAATTCACATGATTAAAGCTGCGATTAATTTTTTGAGTTAATCGCACTTTTAAACAATAGAATACCAATTTAAATTTATTAAATATTTGTGGATATTTTTCTATATTTTCAAATATATTGATTTCAGTTACAACACAGAATACAGAGTGTATAGTTCTCACTTTATATTATTTTTATTACAAATGTTCGCATTGTAAAAATGCTAATAGTATTTTTCAATTAATCTCATATAAAGTCCTGTAGTGCATTCTCTCATCATGAAAGTGCATCTTACAAATGTAGATCTGTTAAATAACTGCATTCAAAAACAAAAAAATGTAAAATTTTAGAGCCTACAAGTCCACTCAGTTCTACTTCTTGTTCAGCCAATCGTTAAGACAAACGAGTTTGTTTAAATTCATAGGAAAGAATGCTGCCCTCTTCTTATTTACAATGTCACTGAGAAAGTGAGAACAGGTGTTTGCATGGCACTTTTGTAGTCAGCATTGCAAAGTATTCATGTGCCAGATATGCTAAACACTTGTATGCCCTTTCATGCTTTGGCCACTATTCCAGCGAACATGCTTCCATCCTGATGACACTAGTTAAAAAAGTATTGCATTAATTAAATTTGTGACTGAACTCCTGTGGGGAGAACTGTGTGTCTCCTGGTCTGGTTTACCTGCATTCTGCCATGTGTTTCACATTATAGCAGTCTTGGATGATGACCCAGCACATGTTCATTTTAAGAACACTTTCACTTCATATTTGATAAAATTCAAAGAAGTTACCAATGTGAAATTTCTAAACATAGCTACAGCACTCAACCCAAGATTTAAGAATCTGAAGTGCCTTACGAAATCTGAGAAGGACAAGAGGTGGTGCATGGTACCAAAAGTCTTAAAAGAGCAACACACTGATACGAAAACTATAGAACCCATACCACCAAAAAAGAAAATATCAATCATCTGCGGGTGACATGACTCAGATGATGAAAATGAACATGCACCGGTCTGCACTGCTTGGACTGTTATCAAGCAGAACCTCTGATAAGCATGGACGTATATCCTAGGAATGGTCGTTGAAATATGAAGGGGCATATGAATCTTCAGCATGTGTGGCACGTAAATATGTTGAGACACTGGCTACAACTGTACCATGCGAACGCCTTTTCTCACTTTCATGCGATCTTGTAAACAAGAAGCAGGCAGCCTTATCTCCCGCAAGTTCAACTTTCATGATAAAGAGAGTGCACAACAGTACTTGTAATGAGAAAATCGAAAAATACTGTTTCTTCTGTTTTTTCACAGTGCAAATATTTGTAATAAAAATATAAGTAAGAACTGTACACTCTGTATCCTGTTTTGTAATTGAAATCAATATATTTGAAAATATAGAAAAGCAACCAAAATATTTAAATAAATGGCATTATTATTAACAGTGTGATTAATCATGATTAATTTTTTTAATTGCTTGACAGCCCTAAACAAATCCAGACATCAACTCTTCCCTGAGGGAGAAAGAGAGGAAAAAAAGAACTACAAGTGACAGATATTAGTCACATCATTTAACACACTTTTGGAAGTTGCTCAGATACTATGGTGATGCAGGCTATGTAAGAATCTTAATAGAAGAGGCAGTGTCAATTTTGAAACAGACTGTGCTATCTAATTTAAAAAAAAAAAAAAAAAAAAAAAAAAAAAAAAAGAATATATTGCATTTCATATAAAGGTACCAACATACTTACATAGCAGTAATAGTGATCCCAGAATCATTGCAAGGATGGCCCATACACCAAGAGTAATAGCTGGATCTTGTCGGAGGAGAAGACCACATTCACTTGGAGTAGTACAATCACAATAATTAACTGTAACGATACTTGTTCCTTGTCTTCCTGCACTATCCCTCACGCTGATAGGAATTGTATATATTCCAAATGCAGTATCAGCCCTTGGTGAAAGATATATAGACTTATCTGCAAAAAAGACAAGACAAATCCAGTGTTGACTGTTAAACAATTGTTACCTTTTCTTTGTAACTGATGCAAAGGAAATTTCTAAGGCTCCAGCCCTGCAAAGAAATCCACGTTGGTGGACTATATCACCTAAATACATAAAGTCCCGCTGAAGCCACTGGTGTATTAAATGAAGTCAGCGAGACACTGTACAGGAGTAAAGGTCTGCCCAGGGACACCACTTTCCATGACTGGAGCTTAATTTCCTAGCTTTCAGTTACTGGTTAGGAAAGCAGTTATTTTGTGCTGTACTCTACAGTTAAATTTTATCACTGACATGGACAACAAAAAATATTTTTAAGATTTACACTCCTCCTCTATGTATATTTTGGTAATGATTGAAAAGCGAGAGCTGCACAGTCCTCTCTGAAGGTCCCTATTATGAAACTTTGGTAGGTTTTGTTACCGTTTGTTTTCAGTCGTACTGATTTAAAATTATATTTGGTTTCACAATGAAGATGCCAGCCTATGGTCCTGATGAAGGGACATCTGTTTCTTTAATAGGAAGAAAACACCCAGAAAGCTAATTAACTCTTCTTCCATTCCTTGACATGGGAACGGCCATAATTAATCAGATGAGCAGTCCTAGTTCAGTATCTTTTTTCTGGTAATGAGTGGCCTTACAGAAAGATGTTTTACATGCCTTACAGCAAGATGCAAGAAATCAATGAGTAAGATGTCCACTAGAGAAGTTTCTTCCTAACTCCATCAGTTACTGATTGGCTGTACCCTGAGACATGAAAACAGACATCTCTTCTAAAATATTTCAGTTTGGTCTAATGACACTTTTTAAAATATAAATTTCTAATAGTTTTTTAATCCCTCCAAGCTCTTGGCTTCAGTAATACCTTGTGGCAATGAGTTTCACGTGTTAAAAGGCAATAGATATACAATACAAAGTTGTTAGTTTAAAATTTGATACCTCTCAAGGTAACAAGGGAATTATTATGAACAGCATGAAAAGGTGTGCCTAACCATAGTCAAATTTTTGTAATCATCATGGTACAGGAGAGTGAAGGAGGAAGCATGAAATGGCTTTGAGAATATTTATGGGGTGCTCCTCGTAGGCATGGGAGACAGAACAAAACAAAACAAATGTGCTTGTTGGAAAATCTGACAAAATGGGCAACCCTTCCTTATTGGGAGAATGGAGGCAGAAATAGACATCTCAATAAATTAGTAAGATTTATAGGTAGGGTGAAATAGACCATAAAGGGTCTAAAGTGAAGATAAGTAATTTTTGTGTCTGATTCACTATAGAAGGAGAGATATGAGAAAAGGGAAGAAGGGGGAATGGTTGAAATGACAAACTAGGAAAATGATCACTGGGACAACATTTTAAATGCATACAAGCAGGGCAATGTTACATTTGTCAAGGCTGGGGAAGAATATGTTGTAGTAGTAAAGAAAAAAATGTGGTGAGGTCCTGAACAGGAAGTATAGATGTCGGGGGAGAGGGGGAGGAGGAGAGAGACACACACTGACTAGATCTTACAGGTGTTGAGATACAGGAAATAATCAGGGCAACACACATTTTTTCCAATTGTTTTTGACTAGTTCCAGCATAACATGTTGTATCTTCTAATCCTCCATCATAACCATTCATTTAAGAGAGATGTATGTTTGTGTTAGCAGCTCAGCCATGTCATTCTTAAACATCAGTTTTGAATGACTTTTGTTATTTTGTTTTTCAGTTTATTCCATCACCTCCTCTTTTGATCTCATCTTTCTTATGTGAAAGGAGTGGGATTCAGATTCTGTGCCGTGCCTCTCAGAAGACACCATCCATTTTGGTACCTTCTTATTTCTGAGTTGATCAAGGTGCCAGCATGGCTCTCAGAGTAGTTAGAGCAGCCTCTGTATCTGCTGTAAATTAAAGGAGTTTCCCCCCTGTTGCAAAATGGGTTACTCCAGAGTCAGAAAAGCCTGAGCACAGAGCTCTCTGGAGCTCCTCTCCATCTCTTTTCTGTTCCAGGTACCCTCAACTGGGGGCTCTGCAGGAAGGCAGCACTGGGCTACGTCAGGGGCAATGGTGGACTGTATAGAAGGATCTGTTAAAGGGGTTACAAAGGAAACTTGAATCTGGCCCTAGGGTTTGGAGTAGGTGGTTCTCTGGTTCTCATACTTCCTCATTTGGTGAGCTGCGATGCCAAGAACTGTAGCATTTCTGTCATGTCCTTATTCTTCCTTAAAGTGTCCCCTTTACGCCATTGTAATCCAACGGACCCACCTCTTACAATTTTATTGCTTATAGTTAAAAATCTTCCTATTTGTTTTCAGATATTTGGCTATTTGCTCTTCAAAATTTCTTTTAGTCCTCCCAACTTGCATACTTTTTGTCTGCATTGTTCCTTTTTTATTGCTTGGGCTTCCATTTTCTGAAGGATATTTTTTAAGTTAAAAAACCACCTACTTGACCATACTTGTTTCATTCTTGTTTTGCTACTTCCTGTCTGAGGGTGTGCACGTTTTCTGTGACTCTCGTATAGTACGAATAATCTCCAAATCCTTATTGCAAGTATGTCAAAAATATTAAAAAGTAGCACAAGTCTGCTTATTGAAAGATACAATAAATCTGGCAGTTAATATGATTAATATTCTTATTTTTAAAAATAATACACAATATTGCATACCATCATTTTGTGTTGTTTGCCATCCTGAACCCATACTCCTGTCAGAAATATCAAATCTGAAAGGTGCAGAATAGGGAGACCCATTAGGAGTGACTGCAGTAATACAAACTGGTTTTCGGTCTCTGCATATTATAAAGTCTTTTGGAGTCACGATGGGGTAGTAATTGATGCAAGCACTTATAGTAGCCCACACTGTTCCAGTACCTGTTTTACCACCTAGGAGACAGAAATAATAATTTCAGTGCTGTTTAACTTTTATCTTTTAAAACTCTGTGGTTTCATCTAATCCAAGCTAATACCCAGGATTTAAAAGTAAAAGCAGAGGGAAATTTCCCAACCTCTCCCCTAGCTTATACGAACATTGATTTCCCCTGGGCTGCTGATGTGAGAGCTCAACAGGCGAGGACTGTGAAATGAAATCAGGAGCGGATGCCTTGCTGGATAGCTTTGGGGGAACCCAGCACTTCTGCGATCAGGTATAGCAGCATCTCATAGGAGGGGAAAAAGGTGTTCCACCTGGTATTCTCTTACTCATTGCAGCTCCTCTAAAGAAAATTCTGCCTCTTGTTGCCCCCGCACCCCAACCTTTCCAAAAACAAAGCTGCAAGGAACAGGCTGACCTGCAACTGAGAGCTTTATCTCCTGCTTTAGGGAAGGCAGATGAATCATTTATAAGAGACTGTATGATAAATCCCTGTCTCAAATTATCATAACGTCTTTAAAAATGCAGGCTATTCCACAGGGTATCTGAAAATCACATAGGACAGAATCCTGCCTTTGTCCCCGGTCTCCAATATCTATTTTTACATCATTATAGATTCTCCATCCTGATAAAACCTAAACGATGGTGTTTACGAAAGTAGGAGAGTGGTGCACCAGGAAGCAGGGGTCAACAGTTTCACATGCTGATGTACATACACTTTGTTTGGCTGGCTATGGTCTTGCTTGGGAATGTGAATTCCTTTCACATATAATCCTTCTATTGTGCCTACTCTTTCCCCTGCATCATCTTGTGGTGATGGGATGCAGCAATGCCACATCACTATACGACCTATGACAACAGCCACCAATGCCAGTAAAATCCTCCTCTTAGCTGAGCTGACTCAATGTTAACATCTGAAGTTATCTAGTAACCTCCACAGAAATGACTAGGACTTACATATGCAGAATGCTGAAGTCAAATTATTTTTTACCACTTCCTTTTATAGATGTATCTGCTCACTGTTATATACTGCATTTACATTTAGAATTTCAAATTGTAAAATTTGAATCTAATTACAACAAAATTAGTTGAACTTTTAAAGTACAGGTTCTGCTTAGAAAGTAATTTGAAGAACTTTAAGTTCATTCCCATTCAGATTTTAATTGATAAGGGATAGATCCTGTCCCTGAGTCCAATGCATTTTGCTTTCAATATGAAATGCATGTTTGTAATGCTTCTAATAGTACTCACATTGTCATACCAAAATATTTAAGTCTGCTGCAATTGCTACATTTACCTTGAGAATCTATTAGCTACACTAAGCATTTGGGAAACAAAAAGGGTACTTCATTAGCTTATCGTAATGTCGTCTTTTCCTAGGATAATAAAAGAATACAGCTGAGTACACAGATTCTGTGTACATCTGATTCTGTGTAATCAGAAATAGAGAACATGTAATCTTTTAATCTTATGTTAATTTTCAACACCAAAATCAGTTTTAGAGTGAGAACCTGATTCTGCAACCCTTAAGCATGATGCATAGTACTTACCTGTCTGAGTAATCCCAGATAAAATAGAGACTACTGATCTAAGTACTACTAACTGTGAGAAATGTTGCAGAATCTAGCCTTAAGTAGGGTACTGGAGAAGAGAGAACAAAGATAATATAGAAAAAAAAAACAACACACTAGAGTAACTTTGCTTTTAAGTGCTCTTAACGTATACGTTTCCCAGTGAGACTGCAAGGGATCAAACAGAAGATTAAAAATAAACTTTACAGGGATTTTGTATTTACAGACTGACATCCTTGATTTCACTTGCCCCCAGGTGCCAATCTCATGGCTGTCTGTGATACCATCAAAGGAATCAGCGGGGAGGAGGTTATTTGGGAATAGGGAAGGAAACAAAGCAAAAGGAAAAAAAAAAAAAGTGTTCACCCATGAAAGTATAGGATTTAATATATATATTCTGAAATATCGAAGCATTTTAAATGAAAACTGGGCTCATGTGGAAGTCTGGCCCCAACTGTGAGTGATGAATGCTTTTGAACATCTGGACCTGAATGCTATATGCAGTTGCTCAAACTAGAACACCTACTCCCAGTCCCTGTGAATGACTGTTATTAATTTTCCTCCTATCAGGGGAGGGGAATTACCCCTCCCAAAAAAATGCAATGGTAAAAAGCCTGTCTCCATTACAATTAACTGCAGATTAAGAGGAAAATAGTTTAATGCTACACAGTTCCGTGAATATTTGTGTGCGCACACGAGCATGTGAGATTCATTTATACATCAAAATAGGTTATACATATAACATTTGTACTCACTTCGGTCTGTTGCAATGACTGTAATATTGCACTCCCTGCCTGTCATATCTTTGTCGATGTTAGCAATTCTGAGCTCGCCTGAGAATTCATCAATGGTGATCCAGTTGCATTGGGTATTGGGTGCTATCCGATAGCTAGTGAAAAATAAAAATGTTTTAAAAATAATGGTATAATGCTTATCGCCCCCATACCCCAAAGTGTTGTACATTTAATAAACTG
Organism: Dermatemys mawii; assembly: GCA_007922305.1. Lineage (NCBI taxonomy): Eukaryota > Metazoa > Chordata > Testudines > Dermatemydidae > Dermatemys > Dermatemys mawii. The sequence goes on from ML677334.1 coordinate 57,529,831, forward strand.
GTCTAATAAAATAATTTATACCTTATGCCTTCACTATTTGCTGTTTCTGGATCTACTGCTAGGTATTTGCCAATCACTGTTCCAACTGTCCCGCATCCATCAATTGTCATACATAATACACAAGGGCTGAATACTGGTCCCTCATCAACATCTTGTACAATGACTCTAACAGTACAGGGGGTCTGGGCAAGTGCATCTGAATATTGTACTACTGCATAAGGTATCTCATTAGATACAGTAATCTCAAGTATCCTCAGTTTGGTGGCTTCGTAGTCCAATCCCTGTAAAATAAATGTAGGTCTATTAAATTCACCAAAACAGAGTATAAATTTTCTCATCACAGTTTTTAATAGTAAAAAGGATGCGTCCGACGAAGTGGGTATTTGCCCACGAAAGCTTATGCTCTAAAACTTTAGTTAGTCTTTAAGGTGCCACAGGACTCTGTCACTTCTACAATTCCAGACTAACACGGCTATTCCTCTGATTCTTGCTTTGGATTGGTTACTTAAACTCTGAGTTTTGGTTTCCCATTTGTAAAATATGGGAAGAGAAAATCACAGTGAAGGAAGGAAATGTTATGAACTGTAGCGAAACATTTCTAAAGAACTATACTGGATAAGACCAAAGTGTTGTTATTAAGGGTAGTCATTGGCAGAGACAGTATAAGAACTCAGGACTTCCTGGTATTAAGCCCTCACTTAATCCATTAAAAATATTATAGGATCTGTTAGAGGAGGACCTCTTAAGAATGTGAGCCAGCCCCCATGGACTTAAATGAAAGAAAGAGCAGCACTTAAGAAAACTGGATGTGAATCTGAAAACCTAAACATTAATATTATGCATTCTTTAGGTACATAGTCTCAATGTACACTTTACAGGCTTGTCTAGATGATGTCACAATCTGGACTATGGGGGTGTGAATTGCAGGGCACTCCAAAGCACTGTGCTGTAACTGCTCCATGTAGACACTGTTGGTGTGAACTAAAAAAGGTACCTAGTTCATGTTGATGTAATCCTGTTTCAGCTGATGAACAGCACCATTCCTTGTCAAAACCAGATTAAGCCAAATGTGCAATTTTGGCCTAGCTATTACAGAATTAAAATGAATTACTCCATTCCCTCCCACAAAAACAAGGAAAACAAGAAAAAAAAACACATTTAAAACATTTTATCAAATCTCACTAAACATGTTGTCTAATTTGCTACACATTTTCCAGAAAAAGTCTCCCCGAGAGAAATAACAGGTGAATTTGTTTGTTCAATTTGAGGAGGAAGCAGAGCCAAAATCCAACAGATAATTAAGTGTTATTAACTTTTCAGAATGTATAACTACAACAACAAGCTGGAAACTAGATTTGGGTTTTTGTTTTGTTTTCTAAAAAAAACAGATTTTTGTTTGATGTTTTCATCTTTGCTTACCTTAACAACACATAATACCCCTTCATTTGTTCTTCCATCTGTCGTAAAAGCGAAATGATTATCTTCATTTCCTTTTACAATGCTGAATCTACAGTTCCAGGCCGGTGAGTTAAGCTCATCCTTGTCCAAACAAGGAATTCTCAGTATTTCCACATTCACTCGGTTTTCCTGTACTTTTGTTTCATACTGAAATAAATATTATCTATTGTTTATATTCAATAAATATGAAATACTGTATCAATTACACAGTTCAGGAAAGAAGATTATATTGTGTTTAAATGCAAGGCCTTAAATCCAACAGCCAACATAAAGCTTTGGTAATGAGGTTTTTGGATTTATTTGTTTTTCTATAAGTGAAGCATTAAGCATCCCTTTCTGTGACTGTAGGCAAAATTCTCCTGTTGAAATCTTAGTTCCATTGACTTCACTTGGCCTAGGATTTCCAGAGGATTTCACCTTCCCCAAAAGGAACACTTAGTGCATTGCTTAGAGAACAAACAAAACCATAAATGTCACTACAGCAGCTTTATAGTTTAAACTGCTACCAAAGTGGTATGAGCTAAATCGAAAAAAGGCACTTTTGTACCAGAAGAACTCTGAGGAGTTATACCAGTATAACCATAGCAGCTTAAATTCACACTTTTCCTTATACCAGTATAACTTCCTATGTAGGCAAGCCCTTAGATAGTCTGGCTGGATGACTAGGAGAATCCAGTCGGAGATTTAAAAGAGAAGAAAAAAAAAAAAGACTTCCCATGTAGGCCCCGTAATAAAGATAGTTGAGAAATATGGTATTTGGAGATCAGAGAAACCGGGAAAGGGGTTAAACAGGCTGGAAGAGTTACTCTCGGTGAAACAAATAGGGTCCCGGTTGGATCCCAAAAGCAGCTTGGTTGCTCTGGGGGGGGGAAAAAAAAAAAAAAAAAAAATCTATATTGGGTCTGTTCTTTTCCTGTAATTCCATAGGAAACCCCACCTAAATTTAAATTGTAATGACACATAAGATTAGATTAGAGTAAATATGCATGTATACTATTTATTGCTTTGAAACAGTTTTATTTAATGCTTTGTTCCATTTGCTAATAAATATACTTCTTGTAAAAAGGCTGTTGGTCAATGTACATCACTGATCAGAAGGCTATCCGAAGAGAATATCTAGCAGGTGCCTGAAATCTCATCGGGCCTGTTGGCATAGACAGGGTATTGTACCAGATTCTACTCTAAGAGTGGAAAAATTGCAAAATTCCACTCCAAGACAGGTAAGGGTACGAGGCCTAACACTTCAAGGGGTGCACTCAGAATCCCAAGCAGGACAGAGGTGCAATCAACCCCACAATTGTGACAGAGGCATAACAAACAAATAAACTTACAGATGAATGGCCACAATATGGGGCATTGTCATTTACATCTCCAACTTTAATGACAACTGTTCCTGTATTGCACAAACCGAAAGGCTGACCTGCCATATCTCGTACTTCAACTAGCAATATAACTTTGTCTATTATCTGAAAATGAACATAAAAAAATGGTTATAGATAAAACTTTCACATTCATGTAATAGTCTGTCACTTTTATTGTAGAATTAAATGCTTTACTTCCCTCCCCTTCTTTCTACAGATATATTAAATGTACTTATTTTATCCTAGAAAATAATTAAGACTACCAGCTTGATGAATAGAGAAAATAGTGAAACACATAAGTAAAATATTTTTCAGTGGCTAAGCAATACACAGAGCTCAAAGTTTTACTAGGAAAAAAAAGCATTTAACTGGACAATAATTTGAGTCACAGCAGTAAGATGCCTAATAATACCTGAGAGACAATGGCTCTGATAGATTAGGGCTCCCTAGATTTGCTGAGCTAAATTTGGTTTATTGGGAAGAGGGGATAACTTTGCTTCATAAACTCTTCAAATTCTTCTGTAGGAAATAAGTGATGGTCCTCTACTGTCAAGAGTCACTCTCCATAGTCATCACCTCACTATTTCTCATTTACAATACCCACAATCTTAACGTTTTTTTCCTAAGGCTGTCTACATAGGGAAAATTGATGGGCATAGATATTTCACAATATCCCTGTGAGAGCATTTCAGCCTTCTTTAATATAGTCCACTCCTAAGCCCCACTGCTCTGTTTATTCATTCTTTGTTGCTTGCCTAGGAACCCACAGCTCCCTTTGCAAGTGGCACAGTCAAGTGATGCTGACAAGGGACCTCAGAGATTGGAGCAGCAAAGCAAAACTGACACACTCACATTGAGTCAGGGAAACAGAAAAAAAGAAAGTTAGAACTCCAGTTCATCTGTGTTTTCCCCAAGCTATGGGAGATTCTTGCTTCTAAATCATTAGAGAGACTTTGAAACCATATATTGTGCCTCTCTAGTCTCATTAAAATCTTGCATACTTCTCTGTATATATCTGCTCACAGAATTGTGAAGTGAAGCTAAATATAATGCTGTAGGTAAAAGTTACCTCTCTATCCAATTGTGGTGTTAGTGTAGTAATTACACCTGATTCATGGTGAATAGAAAATATTTTGGGTGCTGCTGGTTGTTCTGCTACAATTCGAAATCTCAGGTCAGTGTGCAGAGTATAAGGTTCATCTCTGTCTTCTGCAATGACTTTTCCAACTATTGTACCTGTATATACACAACATTATCAATTTTAAATTCCAAAAATCCACCAAGTAACAGTTTCAATATAACTATTTGGTACTTATTTGTACATAAGAAACACACAATTGTTGCTTCTTTACATGATGTGACAAGTTGGGGGAATCTGAGTACTATTTCTGATTGTGTGTGCATGCATCTTTATCCAGCTACAGGCTTCATTTTGAACGTGCTGCTTGTTTGCCTTCTCTTTTGCCTCCATGTTGGGCTGGAATTCCAAGGGGTAGTTGTATGGGGCTAAAACAGTACACACACATTAAGTCTGGATGGTCCACTTAATCAAAAGGAAGCCCTCTAGACAACAGGCTAGTTTCTACCCAGGACAACTGCTTTAATCAAGTCTGTGGTCATCTGAGACTGAGCAGGGAGTTACCTGTCAAAGGGAGAGGGGGGACGAAGGAGAAAAGACCAGACACTCCATATTCTGGATGAGTAGCCATGTGTAGGAAAGTTGAAGGGAGGGAGAGGGAAGAGGAAGGATCCGAGACTTCCTACAATATTCTGTCCAAAGCCAAAAGCACTGACCAAAGTGGTAAGGAAACTGCGGCAAGGAAAAATGCATACAAATGTTTATTACAGTGGAACTCTGATTATCCGATCTACCTGGGACCGGGGCCAGACTGGATAACCAAAAATCCAGATGAACTGGAGAATGGATGGCTGGGGCTTCTGCGGTCATCCTAGGGTGGACAACAGTGCATCTCCCAAGCTGCCTAGGGTGGATGACAGCCTTGGGTGACTCGGTTAATACGGAGAACCAGATAACGGATGCTCCGTTAATTGGGGTTCTACTGTATTTTGTCTAGATCTGTGCATCTCCCAGGTCATATAAAAAGAGTAATAATGTTTATAAACCTGTGCAAAGGCTGTCCATCTGCTCTATCACATACTCCTGAGGTCGCAAACTGTAAACCAGCAGGCTCACACCTTCGATGAAATTCTGGGAAATGTGCCTAAGCTGCTAGCAACACTTGGAAGAAACAGCACTAGTCTCAGGCCTAGGCAATTGGACTGCAAAGTCCCCACTGCCAAGAGAGATATCAGACACAAAGGCCTATACCTGGGAGTGCAACTCTCCCCAGCCCCAGCACAGTAGGAGCACATGAGAATCAACATTTGGATACCCTCCCAGCAGTCTGGCAAGCATCCAGTAGGGAGAGCGTGACCAGATCTGACTATAAAAATGAGACATGATTACTACTGAAAACCTAGTAACAAGTATAAATTCTTATTTTCTATTTCTGAGCATTTGCCTGATTATTTTTAAATCTATATTTGTGGCTGCAGTCAGACAGATTAATAAGACATACAAAATAGGTAAATAAGGTCTTTACTAGAAATACAAAAAAAATCAGCTTTCAGTGAATGATTTGTATAGGAACAGTCCAAACATACCTACATTCCTGGAAAGCTTTAAACATATCCAAATTGTTTCTTCCATAGAGTAATTTGATTTATCTATTTACTGAGGATTAAATTCTGATACTCACAATGAGTAACACTGTACTCCATGCATATTCCCGCTGATATTCAAAGGTCTAGACCAGGGGTGGGCAAACTACAGCCTGTGGGCTACATCCAGCCCTCAGGATCTTCCTGCCTGGCCCCTAAGCTCCTAGACCTTTCCCTGCTGTCTTCCCTCCCCCGCAACCACATTGCCATGCAGGCAGTGCTCTGGGGGGGGAGGGGGCTGCACGCGGGACAGCGTATTTGGCTCCAGCTGGGTGGCTGCCAGACATGGTGCTCTGAGCAGCATGGTAAGGGGGCTGGGGTGTTGAATAAGGGGCAGGGAGTCTCGGGTGGTGATCAGGGGACAGGGAATAGGGGGCAGAGGAGGTTGGATAGGGCGTGGTAGTCCTGGGGGTCTGTCAGAGGGCAGGGGTGTGGACAGGGGTCAGAGCAGTCAGGGGACAAGGAACAGGGGGGCTTAGATAGGAGAGGGGGTTCTGGGGGAGGGGAGATTAGGGGCAGAGGTCTCTGCAGGGAGTGGTCAGGGGACAAGGAGCAGAGGGGCTTAGATGGGGGTGGAGTCCTGGGAGAATGGTTAGGGGCAGGGGATCTCTGGAGGGGGCAGTCAGGGGACAGGAAATGGGCAGAGCTAGGCTGTTTGGGAAGACATAGCCTTCCCTACCCTGCCCTCCATGCCTGAATAAGACAACTCTAGAAGAAGGGTGGTAGTGTATTCCATCTGACCAGAATGGTGACAATGGCTGAAATGTTCAGAGAGACTAGAGCGGCTACCAAAAAACACCCTTAATAATAATGGGGAATTCTAACTATCCTCATATTGACTGGGTGCATGTCACCTCAGGATGGGATGCAGAGAAGAAGTTTCTAAATTCCATTTTGCTACTTGGAACAGCTAGCCCTGGAACCCACAAGAAAAAGAGAGGCAACTCTTGATTTAGTCCTAAGTGGTGCACCGGATCTGGTCCAAGAAGTGAATATAGTCGAACCACTCAGTAACAGTGACCATAATGTAATTAAATTTAACATCCTTGTAGGCCAGAAAATACCAAGAAACCTACCACAGTAGCTTTTAACTTCAAAAAGGGAAGCTACACAAAAATGAGGAAGCTAGGTAAACAGAAATTAAAAGGAACAGTCACAAGAGTGAAATGCCTGCAACCAACATGGAAACCCTTTTAAAACCACCACAAAAGAGGCTCAAGCTAAATGTGTACTATAAATAAAGAACAAAACACTAAGAGGACCAAAAATATGCCACTAGGGCTAAATAGATTAAGAGATGCATTTACAGGAATCCCTCCCCCCCCAAAAAGGATATTCTTTAAAATTGGAAGTTAAAGCCTAAGGAGAAAACTAGAAAAGACCACAAACTTTGGCAAGTCAAGTGTAAGAGGAAAATTAGGTAGGCAAAAAAAAAAAAAAAAAAAAAAAAAACACAAAAAAAAAAAAAAAACCCACCAACCCACACACCACGAACAACTAGCAAAAGATACACTAAAACAGCAAAAACATTCAAGTACATCAGAAGCAGGAAGTCTGCCAAACAAATCAATGGGGCCATTAGCTTATTGAGGTGCTAAAGATGCACTCAAGACAGACAAGGCTATTGCAGAGAATTCTTTCCCTTGGTCTTCACTGCAGAGAATGTGAGCCATTCTTTTTAAAGTAACAAATATGAGAAGCTGTCCCACATTGAGGTGTCAGTAGAGAAGATTTTGGAACAAACTTATTAAACAATAAGTCATTAGGACAGATGATCACCACCTAAGAGTTCTGAAGGAAAACAAATATGAAATTGCAAAACTACTAAGTGCGATATACGTAACTTCTCACTTAAATCAGTCTCTATACTAGATGACTGGAAGGGTAGCTAAATGTAACATCAATTTTTAAAAAAGCTCCAGAGGTGATCCTGGCAATTACAGGCTTATAAGCCTAACTTCAGTAGCAGGCAAATTGGTTTAAACTATAGTAAAGAGCAATTATCAGACACAGATGAAAACAATTTGTTGGGGAAGAGTCAACACGGCTTTTGTAAAGGGAAATCATGCCTCACCAATCTATTAAAGTTCTTTGAGAAGGGTCAGTAAACATGGACAAGGGTGATCCAGTGGATATAGTGTACCTGGACTTTCAGAAAGCCTTTAACAAGGTCCCTCACCACAGGCTCTTAAGCAAACTAAGGAGTCATGGGATTAGAGGGAAGGTCTTCTCCTGGATCAGTAATTGGTTAAAAGACAAGAAACAAAGGGTAGGAATAAATGGTGAGTTTTGAGAGTGAAGACAGGTAATAGTTGGTTCTCCCAAGGATCTGTACTGGAACCAGTGCTGTTCAACATAATCAAAATTATCTGGGGTAAGGGCTGCGACGTCAAAGTTTGCAGATGATACAAAACCACTTGAGAGAGCTGTCAGCTTTCGACTCAACTAAGTGTTACAAAGAGATCTTGGAAAACTGGATGCCTGGGCAACAAAATGATAGATGAAATTCAGTGTTGAAATGGGCAAAGTAGTGCACATTGAAAACATTCAAACTAATATAGACAAAATGATGGGTCTAAGTTAACTTTTAGCACTCAAGAAAGATCTTGGAGTCATCATAAATAGCTCCCTAAAAACATCTGCTCAATGTGCAGCAGCTGTCAAGAGAGCTATTAGGAAAGAGACTGATCGTAAGACAGAAAATATAATGCCACTGTCCATGGTACGTCCATACCTTGAATACTTCGTGCTGCTTGCCCCATCTCAAAAAGAAAAAAAATAGGAACACATACAGAGAAAAGCAACAAAAATGATTGTGTGGATTGAACAGTTTCCATATGAGAAGAGATTAAGACAACTGGGACTGTTCACACAATGCACAGTGGAGCTGCGGAACTTGTTGCCAGGGCATTTTGTGAAAGCCAGAAGTAGAACTGGATTCAAAAAAGAATTAGACAAATGTATAGAACATTAGTCCATCAATGGCTACTAGCCAAGATGGTCAGGGATGCAGAGGTTTGGACTGCATGACAGGGGATAGATCACTTAATAATTCCCGTTCTGTTCATCCCCCTAAAGCATCTGGCCCTGGCCACTGTCAGATGATTGGATATAAAGATAAATGGGTCATTAGTTTGAACCAGTAACAGTTAGATATACTTTTTGTACTGGGTGCACAATCTCTTTTTCAAGACCATGCTCTATTTTAACTTCTAGCAGCCCTGAAGATTTACGGGAGGATTATCTGCAAATCCTCCCTTCATGAAGTATAGTGCCATAGCATACTCAGTAAAGCTAATTTTTCCAAAGGCCTGCTGATTTGCATGTGCATATAATTTGTCCATGTGTACCTGCCCAACTATCTGGCATGCATATACAGGTGTGGATATTGCATGCAAATTGGAGGATGTGCAAATTTGAAATAAATTGAAAGTGCTTTGGAAATGTAGCCTTCAATATAAAAATACTGATCAGTTTTTCAGTAGGAATAACTAATCAAACATCAGATTTACACACACATCACTGTGGTATGTCACTGTTGCAAGTGGATAGCATTTAGGTATTTATTGATCAAAAATAAATGCTTTAAAAAAAATCATAAAATTATGCTTACCAGGTTTGCAATGTTCAAGAACAACAAACTCAAAAGGGTCCTGTGTAAAGCATGGGGCATTGTCATTATCGTCCTCTATTCTGATTAGATGCCGCAGTGGTGGCTCTGTGGAATATCCATCTGCAGTGAATGCATAGCAAAATATCTATAAAAGAGAGAAAAACTTTAGTTGCCCACTGTTCTAGAGCAGGCTGGAATATTCCTTTTCAGCTCAGTGGATAAGAGAATGTACAGAATAATTTCTGCAAAGCACAGTATGTCAAATATACCCTTTCCATAAGCAGACAAAAACATAATAGAAGTAAATGGCAATAGATATTTTGCAGCTATTTGCTTATACTAATCTTTATTTCTTGATCATGGAGGACAAAGCTGAGCTCTCTCTAACCATTGGTGCCCTGGGTTTCTTTTCCTTTGGTTATTAATAGTTTCTGCTTTAGGACGACATGCTAGACCCAGTTTCAGTAACAAATTTGTCCTCAGTCAGATACGAGAGGAGATGATTGATGTTACATGCTGGCAGTTGTAGAAGTAATGCATTTAACTGCTTCTCAGCCCCATGACAACCATTTGCATTATCTTCCACAGTTACATGTGAAAGATTTCCATCCTGGGATCTGAATACACTGAGTAAGAACTTACATTTGACCCACTGTCAGTCACACAGAGATCATCCTTAACCAACCCATCTTGTATCCAAGTGTCACACTCAGTGTTGCTCACTTAAGCAGAAGTGCAGCTTTTGGCAAAAGTGGAAACAGAGGAGTGAGCAACCAGTGCAATATCAGCAATTTTGCATATGGGGATTATGTAGATGTAGATGAAGAACAAGCTACAGAATGATTGCTTCAGTTTTACTGAAAGTTGCATTTCTCTGCTTCTGCGAGTAGTGGCAGCACTTTTTATAGACTTTCCACACTTAGTGTTATTTCTATATTCTCCTTAGCGGGCAATCTGAAGGTGCCTTTTCTGACACTTTCATCTTCACTGTTAAAATCAGACATACTTGGCAGTTCTACAAATTCCTATGGCAGAAAGACATTAAGTAATTCCATGTGTATCTTCTGCATACCTCCCTCCACACTCTACAAAGAAATGTTGGCTGACATTAGCATGCCACACTGGTGGTGTGCTAGAGTATGCCACAGCAGCACACACTGCCAAAAACAGCAGAGCCAACACTTTGTATAGGTTTGCTTGTTTCTTCCTCAGACAACAGTCAGGCAAGTGAAAACAACATGTTTTCAGTACTATGTAGACAAATGGTGTCCAAACCTAGCAAGAGTCTCTGATATTCTTTTAATTGCATGTGTTTGAGATGCAGAAAGTGAAGAAGCAATGGCAGCAGACATAACTGACTGTGTGTTTCTTAACTGCAAAGAAAGCAAATAAGGCACGAGCCTGGTTAACCAACTGCCTAAGAGAAAATGGGAAACATTCACTGAGAAATAAGCTGGAGGGAAGCAGGCTGAACGAACAAATCTAAGTGTAGTGGAATTATTATACTCTTATTTTTATTATTTTTCTATTGTGTTGGAAAACAATGGAATATTAATGTTTCCAACAGTCCATTGGAAGCAGAACTATCCACATCTGCCACCTCCTTACACCTCTCAGCCAGCAGAGAGAGCAGTTTGCCCATTTAATAAACATTAAAACGGAACAGAACAAGCAAACGCTGTGGAACTAATACAGCTGTCTCGATGATTATCTTTTTGTCTCATTTTAATTTTACATGGACTTTTCCAATTCTTCCACCAGAAAGAGAAAAGTCTTGTAAAACTAGATCTTTCTTCACTCCCACCACCAATTTCTGCCCTGTAAATACCAGGGATATCATTTGGGACAGTTCTCTGAGCAGATGCATTTTGCTCCCATTCCTGTTAGAATACACCAGTGAAGTACTTCAGCAATAGAATGAGAATACTAATACATTTAATTGTGTATACAATTTAGGCCCTTACCTGAAAGCTTGGATATTGTTCACGGTCTACTGGGCCAGTAGCAAAAATATTCCCAGTTTCTCTCTCTATATAAAACAAACCCTTTGGAGGTTTATCAATTCCAGGACCACTTGCAGAGTAAAAAATGGTTTGGTTTTGGGCTGTGTCAGACTGGACCTATAAAGAGTAATTTGTTAAATGCAGACAAAATCATCATCATCAAACCCATTTCTAGGTCTGTGTTTTCTGAATTAATGTATGTGTGGGATGGAAAACAGTGTCACACTTCAGAAAGGATGTATAAAATCCAATTCTTAGGTTCAGATACTACAGAAGCTCAAACTTTTACACAGAACAGGAAAATGGTCTGCTCTGTGCAAATCTCAACTAACTTTATAGTAAATGCACTTGTGAGAAATCCTTCACAAATACCCATGGAAGAAAATCCAGCTTGGAGTAGAGTGCATGGGGAAGGGGACAATATGAGTAAAATATATTTAGTCTCAGCATCATTATAGACAGAGCTGCCAGTTGTAGCTAAGGTTGCCTAACACTTTTCATTAAAACCCCGTATTTTCAATCACTCAGCCATTCTGGTTAACATTTTCGACGTCTGAAATTGACTTTTTAGATTAAACTGGTTGAGACATTTATGACTGGAAGTGGGGGGGTGGGGTTTGGCTGGGGGCGTTTCCCACAAATTAGTTCTTACTAAAAAGTTTCTTTCAAGAAATCTGGAACCTTCTTTCTTTGGAGCAGGGACTTGATATTTGCCAAAGGGATAGCGCAGGAGTCAGGGAGATGCCTTTTTCCTTGTCCTCATACAAATCCACCCAGATCTCACCACATTATGAGCCTCTGGATAGTAGTATTTACACATAAGAAGAGCTTTTTAGAGGAATGCTGCTAAAATCTCCAGAAATGCAATAAGCATGCTCCAGCCCCACAGATCTCCATGGCAACTGCAATGAATGTTTTCAGGCCCCACCCATCTCCTACATAGCAGGCAGAACATAAACACAGCAGCAGCATCTCTCCTCTTTTGCCTCAGTGAAAAAGTGCTGGGCAAGGATGATGTCAATAACTTTGCACAGTTCACAGCCTTTATCATTGATTGAAACCTCACACTTCTATTTTACTAAGCAGGCAAGTAGCATTCTCTCTCCTTTACAGACTGGGTAACTGCCTGTGCACCCTTAATTTGGCCCTTTTATGTATATGCATGGTAGTCTTCAGTGACATGATCATATTATTTATTCTACGGGACCCCAGTACAGACAAAGAATGAGACAAAAAGTTCAAGAAATATAACTGGGATTCAGGACTTGTGTTCTAGACTTACCTCTGCCTCAGACTTCCTATGTCTATTTGGCAAGACTGCATCAACGCATATATACAAAGGGGCTGAATTAATCCGTATGATGTTTTTTCCTGAAAAGCAGCTACTAAGGATTCACCATTGCTTTTCTAAAACAATAATTTAGTTGGTTTTCTTCACTTTTTTGCTAAGATGCCATCTGAATACAAAAGCAGTGACTTACAGTATTTTGTACTGGTCAGACAGGAAAGTAACTTGCATTATAAAAATAGCTGGTGTATAGAATGTACCTGTTGAATTTGCATTGGATAAGGTCCAAGAGAGTTCTCCATTAGAGAGGATGGGATAGGAGCCCACCTTCTTTTGGCTCGCCTGAGGACTGTATCTCTAGCATGTCTTGTCTTATCTGTCTGGATTTAGAAGACCAAAAGAAATCATTAAATAAATAAAGATCAACCCATAAATTCTTAAGGTTAATATTCCTGTTTGTTTGCTTCCCCTCAGATTTTTCAGAACTCCCGCCAAACCTTAAGGACCAGTTTTTGCTCTTTTAAATCCTCTTTTTCACCATTCCACTTAATCCCGGTGTCTTGAAAATTCTTCAGTCCTGCGCATCACTCATTTTAATACTTTCTACCGATATACAGTGCTCATGAAGTTTTTTTAATTGCTTAAAATTTGCTTTTCTAAAGTCTTAAAGCCCTTGATGAAGGTCATAATTTCCAGCCTTTGCCACCTCAAGAAGGAGTCCTGAAAATTTAAAACCTATGCACTTATTAGATATTGCTAAATTAGAAGTACACAATCTACTATACAATAGCTATGCCTGATCATTTTAAACGTTCTTAATAAATAACTTCTACACAATGAGAAGCCAGACTGTAAAAAGACAGTTTCAAAAAAAAAAAAAGGCAAAATATCTGTAGCAATTATGAGCCTACCTTTTTTTGATGAGCTAGCAAACTGACATGTATCTTCTTTTCTTTATGTCTTTGAATGTCCTTGAGTAATATGGTAAAAGACTTTTCTTCAGAAGATAAAGAAATGATATTTGTTGTATACACAGAACCATCTTCTAGAATTCTAAAGTCAGGATCGCTTGAACTGATATGTTCTGCAGACTTAAGACACTCCTCCAGATTTACTGCAAGAAAGAAATGTCAAAGATTCTCTCAAGTCACAAGACAAAATGTTTTCAAACGTATATGCCTAAAGTTTGGTTTATATTTATGCACTTACGTAAAAGTGGCCCAATTTCAAGTTTATATGCTTAGCATCTCTAAAGATCAGACTATTTTTATTTAAGACTTTAGAGACCAGCTTCTGAACAAGTTTATATTCATGTTGCATATCCATCCGTTCGTTAAGCACATTACGCCATTTGCCCACGGATACTTGGCCATACTGACTACTTTACAGAGACACTGTCAGAAGGGGGAAGGGGAAAGAGAACAGGTTTAGTTTTGGTGACTAACGTTTCCTCAAAGTCATACAATTCTTCTTAAGTATTTTCTGCCCCCAAAAGTGTTTATTCATCCTAAAATAGTGCCATCATCCATGTACTTAAATTCTGCTACAAGAGAGTGCATGAAATCTTTTCTCCATTGAAGTCACTGGCCAGATTCCGACACACTTCAATGGGACCAGGATTTTTCCCAGTATGGGCAGATGATGGCAGACAAACTTATTCATAACAACAGATTCCATCTCAGTGTTTCCTAAGTATAACCTCTGAGGGGGCAATTTGACAGTGTTCCTTTCTCTTTTTAAAAACAGCCTGCCTTACTGTTGAATGTTCCAACATAATTATAGAGCATTTCAGCAAATATCACCCCTTACTGGTCAGCATTCAAGATGCCATGGAATTTTCCTGCAATAAGTAGTCTGCTAATGGCACTGCTTTCCCATAAGTGAGCACTTGAATATGAATTTTACCCAGTACTGAACAGCTCTGTGTATTGTTATACCCTATAGGATATTAAAATGATAGGGAACTTAGCAACTGTGGTGAAAATCCTTGCTTATTTTACTATTGTGGTATGAGTCACCAGTTGTAGTACAACAAAAACAGCATCCTTTCTCAACAAAATGAGAAGGAACAGCATTCAGGCTACAATGGCATGGATAAATGTTTCCAGACAAAAAGAGGCATTGTATAAAATTCTTCCATTTAGTAGCCCTTTACGGTTAAAACTTTTTGAAATATTCTTCTTGAATAAAATGAAATTAAATGAATTACTTTCTTATTCATTCAAGTTAAAATAAGATACATACCAACTTCGCTCATACAAAATACACAATGATCAGCTGCATAGATTTTTATTTTAAAAAAGTGACATTAAGGTTAGCTTTTCCATTGCGTGTCTTTTTTATTCACCTTCCTTTTAAAAGTAGCCTTCATTAATAAACACTCAGACTATGATGGGATAAAAATCTACTGTTCCTTCAGTAGAGACTAGACCTGGACCATGCTCCAAAACTGTGCCAATACTGGTATAAGACAGCCTCAGATTCAGCTCTCAGAGGATCTCCATTGTGTAGGAAGATCCTCAGGTGGCACAGAGCCTCTGTAGCAACTCCTATATCACACCTTTCCCAGATCCTGACACAGGAGAGTAATCTGGAAAAGGAGGGTGTTGTCCGGGCTTCCCTAATTCCCCATCAAGTTGCTCAAACTTGGGCTGCTCAACCCAGTATAGAACAGCCCAAGGATTAAGGAACTTCTCTCCTGAATACGGACTAAATACTTCATAGCCACATCTGAGAATTTGGCCATATGTGATTTCACTGCTGATATGTCAGTGACAGAAAAAAATCTGCTTTTGGTTGCTTTTTTAAAACAATCCTAGTTAAATACTATAGGGCTCTACCACATCCACAGTCCATTTTGGTCAGTTTCAAAGTTGTAGGATTTTTAAAATTGTAAATTTTCATGATTTTGCTTATTTAAATCTGAAATTTCAGTGTTCTAATTGTAGGGATCCTGACCCAAAAAGGTGCAGGGGGGCCCCTCAAGGTTGATGGGTGGGGTAGGTTGCAGTACTGCTATCCTTATTTCTGTATTGCTGTTGGCGGCGGCGCTGCCTGCAGAGCTGGGTGGCTGGAGAACAGTGACTGCTGGTTGGGAGCCCAGCTCCGAAGGTAGAGCCACCATCAGCAGCACAGAAGAAAGGATGGCATGATATGACTGCCACTTTTACTTCTGTGTTGCTGCCTGCAGAGCTGAGCCCTCGGTCAGCAGCTGCCTCTCTCTGGCTGCCCAGCTCTGAAGCCTGCACAGAAGGGAGGCAATACTATGAACCCCGTTTTTGGTCAGGACCAAACTCTTTTTGGTCAGGATTTCCAATATGAGAAACACTGGTCTCCTCCATGAAATCTGTATAGTACAAGGTAAAAGCACACAGGCGGCCAGATTTCACAGCCTGTGACGTTTTTTTCATGGTCGAGAATGTGGTAGGGCCCTAACTACAGAAAACGTATCCCTTCTGTGTAAGCGGTGAGCATTCAGCTCTTGCGAGGACTAGACCACATATTCAGATCTTTAGACATCCAAGTTTGAAAATGTTGGCCAAAACTTCTACCTTGAATCAATCAATAAATACATAAATAAATCAATCTGCTAGTAATTGGTTATAACAAGAATCAAAATGTACACACGCTGCCAGTGAGCAGCATTAAAATGTTAACAAAACACAGCAAATCCTTCGGTAAAAGGCTAATCCAATATGCAGTTGAATTTAACTAACTGGGTGTTGTCCCAACTGCAATAAATTGAATTACAAAATAAATCAGTATCTCCCCCTTATTGTAAAAGCAGCTACAGAAATGGTGAAATGATGATGTAGAGTTTTGAAGGGCATCTTGAAGCTTCTCACCTCTCCCAACTAACGTTCCAGCCTCTAATTTAGAAGGAACATTAAAAGTGACTTTCTTGCAAGCTTCGCAAAATAAACTCAATATCTGAAAAGGAAAGAAAACAAGAAAGAGTCACTGTAGCTGTGAAAGAATTTTTAAACAGTGTTTGAAATCCTGGCATAAAAAGTATATAGTAGCTAGATTTTTAGTCATGTTAAACAACACTAAATATGTAGAGTTGAAATATGTATTACACATTTTGATGACTGATATCAAGTGACATGTAAGGGAAGTTTTTTGTTTTTTAAACAGTACTGCGAAACAACCTAGAAATTATCAGTTATTACAAATTATAGGAAAGCACTGTGGCATAATGTACATGGTCAGAAGCCAGAAAATGCAGGTTCTGTTTTTGACTCTCATCATGACTTGTGAGACTTCGGCGAAGACATTTAACTTGTAATTGAAATGCTGGGCCCATTGATTTCAACGGCAGAACTATTGACTTCAACAGGGTCAAGATTAAACTCGGCCTCCCACTTTACCAAATTTTGAAGTGGGAAAATTAAAATTTACCTTCCTTTAAAGAACACTTTAGGCTCCACAGATGAAGTGTACTAAGAATTAAGACTCACCAATTCCTGAATTTTATTTCCAAGGTTTGCATTGATTTGTAATGTTTAAAGGAACAAAATATTTTATTAATGTCATACAATACTTGGCACATACCAGTTTATGATCTTCAAAAGTACTTTACTAACAAACTGCTTGATCCCCCAAACCTTCAATTTTATCTGATTTAAATATGGGAAGAGGTCTGTCAACTTGCATACATTGCATTAAAGAATTGAGGCTTCAAATTTCAAAACATCCATCTGTAGCTAGTAAATAATAACCACACTTTATAAAATGAAGTGGAGGCGTAGAGTGTTTCCTAGTTCTCAGCCTGAACTCACACCATGTGTCTATCCAAGGTTTTAGTCAATGAATTTATATTCTAATCTAAAGTTATAGAGCCACTCAAACTGTGGTATATAGAAAAATCAAGAAGCAGTTTGTGTGCACTTGTACACATGGAATAGGGGTATTTCTCAAACAATTTATAAGGAAAAAACCAAGAAATGTAATAGTCAACAACAGATAAGACACCTTATTTTGTGTAAACTTTTAGCCGTACATTGAAGGTACCAAAAAAAGAGAACGGCAAAGTAAAATGAGTTGCTTTTCCTTTGAAAATGAGCTCATATATTTTGAATTCTTTGAAAAGTAAGCAGTCTTAAAATCGTGATTGGCTAGAATTTCAAACTGATTAATTTTGAATAACCACAGCATTTAAGATCATTAAAATATCGCATATGCATCAGTAAAAGCTGCTTTTCTTATTTAAATTATTTCTGTTGTTAACATCCTTTCATGAATCTCAACCATATAACTGAAATAAATTATTCGTTTCCCAGCTAACATTTGGTCTATTTGTAATAGTAATTAATCCTTACAAAACTTCCCCGTCTCTCCTGGGGAAAAAAGCAACATTTTTTAAAATTAAAAATAATACACAACGTAATCAGACACAGTTTAGGAGTTTTTCTAGGCCAATGATATGTAATTTCAAAACATTAACCAGTGAATTTAGTCTGATATTAACATGAAGAGTTATGGCAAATAGAATTGGTTAGGGTTGAGAAATAGATTTGTTATCCTGCATTTAAATGGACCAAAAGCCTTTCACGGCCTTTGAAATAAAGGAGTACTTTGAAATGGACCCTTTTAAATAAATAGGAGTACTTGTGTGAACATGGTGTGCAGGATTTGGCTTCAAATGAATAACTGAATTTGACTTTTATAAATACAACATATAGACATAAAGACTCTTTTCTCTTCATACCTGATTTATTGACTAATAAATATCTGTGTTAATGATAATCCTTTACTGCTCTAATAATCAGTATGTCTTGTCTGATAAACCTAATCAAGGAACACCACTTAAAACACACACATACACCCCCCCCCAAAAAAAAAACAAACCACAAGCACCATTTTGGGCAGTTTGACTGGACAGATCTATAAATGTAAGTGACAAAAGTACCGAAGCCAATTTAATTTTTCGGACTCATCTAGGCCTTCCCTTTCTGAAATTTATGTACTTAAGAATTTCATACCAGAAAGTTACATACACTCTCACTATACAACATGATACAGTAGTTCTTCCAGGACAGGGACTGGTGCCTTGGGACACTTTAATTTAAAAAGTTAATGTGAAAAGGGCAAAGGTTACTAAGCCCCACCAAATAAATACATTTTTAAAAACGAGAGAAGCCTGGAATGAACTTTGCAAAGGTTCAAATGAATTCAGGGTTGTTGTTTAAAAAAAGGGGAGGGGGTTTCTCTGAATCTAGACTTTGCATCTAAACCAAAAAGTTTCACTTTTTTAATGGAAGCGTATTCAATAACCAGGAGATCCACTACCTACGCTGTTAACATTTCACTGACGCCCACTGCATTTGGGTTTTTTTCCCTAAGGAGAAAAAACGAGGCTGCTCTGACTGACCCAGACAAACCAAATCGACGCACCTCGGCGGAGAAACACTCCGAACACGCACAACTACCCGGGACCGAGCCCTGGCGCAACTACAAAACCTGGCGGGTCCACGACTCTGGACGGCCCCAAAGTCTCGGCGGCGGCGGCCGGGACCCGCCCGCAGGACACCGCGGGGCCGGGGAGAGGTGAAGGGCGCCGGCCACACTCACCAGGAGGCCGAAGAGGAGCTGCCGGGCGGCGGTTGTGCAGAGCGAGCCCCCGTGGCGGGCTGCGGCGGGGGCCATCTCCGGGCGGCGGAGGAGCAGGGGCGAGGCTGGTGCCGGGGCGGCGGCGGCGGCGGCTATTTTCTTTTCCCTCTTTTTGGTCGGGGCGGGTGGGGCGAGGCGCAGCGGCGGACGCGCCGTGCGGCTCCTCGCAGGGACTTGAGTTGTTTGCTCGGCTCCTCGCCTGGGCCAGGAAACTCCCTTCTCGGCCAGCCCCCTCGCTCCGCCGGCCGGGTCGGGCCGGGCGCTGCTTCCCCTCCCCCGCCCACCGCGGGACCCGCCCTGCCCCGGGGCTGGGCGTAGCGGCGCCCGGGGAGGGCGGTGTCAGGCTCACCTGACTCACCTAGGAGCTGGGCTTCGTCCCCCCCGAGAGCGAGTGAAATCCGCCCCGTGCACGCTGCAGGGCGGGGGCTGGGGGTGAGTCGGGAGGGGAAGGAGCGGCGGGGGTGTTAGACGCGGCTCTGCGGCTGAGCGCGGTGAAGTTGACAACAGAGAAACCCGGGGGCGGTCGCACATCAGCGCTTGGGCCGCTGCTGTCTGCCCCGATCCTCCCGCAACGGAGGGAGAGCGCGTGCGAGTCAACCCTCGCGGAGCACAAGACGAGCTCCAACGTGATGAGGGCTTTTTTAAAAAAAAAAGTTTGTGGTGTTTTTTTTATTGGGCTTCTGATTTTTATTTCATTTCGAGTTCACATTTCAAGCAACCAAGCGGTGTAGATTGGGGGGGGGGGGTTTAAGAAAAAACCTGAGATTCTCACTTACTTACATTATTCCAGAGCCTGGGGTGTGAAGAAAAAGCAACACTCGACAGTGCTGAGTACTTTGGGGATGGTTTGAAATATGCAAGTGGAGAGTGGTTTAAAAAATAAATGTCCCCCCTCCCCAAAACTGAATATTGGGATGTTAAACAGAAAATGAAACGGAACAGAAACAAAAGTGAAGATGAGTTTTGTATTTTGTTGTCCAAGCTGAGTGAGGTACAAAAAGTAAACAAACTACTTAAATAGTGAAAAGTAAATGATTATTGTTTATCTTCTAAAGAGCTACCAGGTGTTATAAGTTAATTGAAAAAAGTTCACTAAAACTTTTTAAACATGGTAGTGTACTGTTTAATCTAGGGGCTTGTCTACATTTACTGCACTGCTGTGGTGCTTGGTGAAAATGCTACCTATGCCTACAAGAGAATTTCTCCTGTTGATGTACCACTGTCTACACCAGGTGTTAGGTTGCTATAACAACTTCACTCAAGGGTGTGGATTTTCCACACCCCAAGTGATAGTTATTTCAACATAAGTGCCTTGTATAGACCAAGCCTAACCATCTTTCATTCTACTTTGCTTCCAGTTTGTCCTTTCAGTTAAAGCCCTGATTATCCCTCACCTTGTACATTATAGGTCTGATGTATGGGATTTCTGCACAGGTTTGTAGAATATGCCCCAGAGTGAAATAAGCAGGAAAGAAGATTTGACCTACTGACGGGGCATGTCAGTTGTACCATGCATTTTCATTACAGATTTTTCTGTATTTAATTATATTGCTAATTAGGGTTACCACATAGCAACTGTGAAAAAACGGGACTACTCCTTTAAAAACAGGACATCTGGTCACAGTATTGCTAATGAAATATTTTCTGTCAAATATATGCACCAGGGAAATGGAATTCGGGAGCTAACATTTAGGAACTGGGAGCTTCCCCCCCTTTTTACTTTTTGCTTAATAAACATATGCTGCTAATTCTCTCTATCTTTAAGGCAAATACAGGGCCAGAGTTTGACCCATTCTGCATGCCTGTGGAGGCATCAAACTCTCTTTACTACTCTGTGCCATCTATCCGTACTGTGAATGGCAGCATGGAGAGAAGTGAAGTTTCCTCAAGACCAATACATTCCCCATAATATGTGATTTTGGGTGGAGAGTGGATGACAAAGAACAGGGAATAGTACATCCCTCTGCACCAGCCAACATAGTCACCCCAGGAAATATGTACTGCACCAGGTATAGGACTGCCACAGGTTACATACCCCCTGGAGTAGAAAAACTAATTGTGCCAGCTCCTGGGGTAGCATAGCTGTATGTGTGTGTTGCCCCATATATAGGGCAAAATCACAATTGTGGCAAAATCACAATTGTCCCATAGTAATTACGTTAGAATGAGTTACAGTACCATGCTAACCTTCAAAATATTAATGGGTCATAGCCTGCAATTAAAATTACACAACTTTCTTTTGTTTCAAAAAGAATTGCAGACAGGGTAAAATACCAGGATATGGCTACAATTTGGACCTGATTATGACACATTTCCAAATGTAATGCTCCGAGTGAATCAGACTACTCATATTAGTAAGCATTATGCTCAACAATAAGTATTTGCCCTTTTGAATCCTTAGTTATGTGTCGGCATGTTTGCCTGGAGAAATCCATAGAGGTATAGTTAACAAGGGCTGGGTGATTCAAACTCCTCATTCTGAAGGAGTGGCTAAAAACCTGAACCCTCCTATCACATTTACATAAATATTTCAGTCCTTGTAGAATTGTATTCTGAATGTATTTGCCTTCACCAAAGCTAACCAAGTACTGTCTTTAAGATAAGAATATACTCCCCTAATCGAAATCCCAGTATACTTTACCGTAATTTTTTTACTGAGCTCCATTTCTACAGATCATTATAAGCTTCTGTTGCTTGGTTTCTCCTGGCAGACCAGGGAGCCAGCAAAGTAATAGGCGTGTTCCATTGTTTCAAAATCTATTTGCCAACTGGACTCAGATAGAAATTTTCAACAGAAAATTCTATTGGTGGAGAAAAATAGTTTGTATTTTCATATTTCACAAACGGGTAAACCATGCCCTTCATATGTTCAGCACTACATGCGGTAACTAAGAACTCATTTATATCTACTGATGGATCTTTCAATCTGTTTTTCTTGTTCTGCCAGCTGCTGCTTTTTTTTTTTTTTTTCCAATTTATTCCTGGCTCTAATGGTTTCTTATTTTCTTTGGTTTTTGTTCCTTCTGCTCACTTTCACTTCTCTTTAATTCATCCCTGGTTCTTCTCAGACATTTGAAACTTCTGTTTGCTGACTGTCCTGTAAGGTAGAGTCTGCTTCTCTTACTACATTTTATTTAGTTTTCTCCTCCACCCGACCCCCTGCCAAAAATCTGCCCATTCCAGTTTCTACAAAACCTTTCAGAAGGTTCTGATTCATCCCTTCACTGAAAACATATTCCTTGATGTTTGAATGGGAAGAAAGCAAGAAGAATATTATAGCATGTGTACCCTATAGCAACAGTATCGTGAAAACAAAACAGTCATTTAAGGTGTACCTTTTAGTATAGATTCAGTAATAGATTTAGAGAATTTTTTTTAATGTATATATGGAATAATGTATATTTTCATTATGTTCTTAAAGAAAACTAGAAGAAACAACAAACAGTTTCTGCAAATTTCTTTTACTAGTCAAGTAGTTCAAAAGTGGAATTGTTCTGGTATGTGTTTACTTTCTCAACAAAACAAATTCAAATATAGCACTTATATTAAAATAAACTAAAACACTAAGTTTGAGCAATGTTTAGAATAAAATTTCATTAACTTCAGTTTTAATACAATTTTAAGATATTTCTTGTCTTGCAAACTGTAAGAGAGAGGATGTACCAAAAAATTATGGCAATAGAAAGAAAAGCATTTATAGTAGTTCACTTAGAGTCACTATAGAATTTTGCAAAACTTTTATTAACATCAATGACGATTCCAGCTGCAAAGCAATAGGAAAATTCAAAACACCTGCCTTTCCGTGTTCAGGCAGAACTTGCTACAATCATTTATGAATTTTTCAGCTACAGGAAGAAGTATCACAATGTGGCTACTGTTGAAGTCCTTTCTGAAGCCACAGCTAGTTGAAAATGTGGTGACTCACCTAGTTAATGTGATTATAGTAAACCCATATCCCATTCATTACAGGAGCTTTCTGTCAGCTTCTGAGAGCACTTCAAGGTGTTCGTTTTTAGTCAATATAGCCCTAAATAATTAAATGATCTGGATACTGTCTCTCTTCCTGTGTGTCATTGCAGTGGCTTTGATCAACTGGTATACTTACGTTGAAAGTCACTAGATGTGTGTTTTCAAGGCCTAGTGTCAGGGACCCATAACTTGGGGTAAAGTTTGGCACTTTGTACTACACTATAAAATAAATAAATTAAATACTATTCTGAGCCTGGAGCCCCTTCAAATGGCCTCAAGCGGATCACTTTACTGCAAGGTGGCTTCTCCAATGGTGTAAAACCAGTGTTGCAATTCCAATACCATCTCCTCCCTACTGGTAGCATAGATGTATGGTTTTGGAAAAAGGGATGTGGCATTTGCTTCACTGATTGGTCCAAGGGCCCCTTGGAATATAATCTAATTCCAATAGTTCTGGCTGATTGAAATTACTTAGGACTATCAGATCAACGCACCACAAGCCAATGATTGGAGTGGGTGGCCTAGAGACCACCTTTGCATCTTCCCTTCTGCATAGCACTGTGTGCTCCTTGTGGAGTTTCAGAGCAAGTAATGCTGCACTGAAAAAAATCTGATCTAGGTTCTTGGCTACTGCAATCAAGGAGCACACAGTACTATGTAGAAGGGAAGATGCAAAGGCCATATTTAGTGAACTTTAGAATATGAGCAAGAGACATACTTTTGCCAAGCATTAGACTATGAACTGTTCTATGTGTTGAGGGGGATCTAATGTGAATGTTCTTAATTTACATCATGCACTCAGTTCTGAAGGGTATATAATAAATGAGGCTGGCCCTAAGAAACGAATAACTCTTCAAACTCTGCCTTTATTAATCCACCAGATGGGATGATGTTCAGCTTGTCTTTAATTGTGAGAATAATTATTTAAAAAAAGGTTTAAATCCTCCAGACTTTACTCATTCCCAATTGGGACATTTGGACTGAGTAAGACAGCAGAATATGGCCCCATTATTTTATAGTATATTTTCTTTTTGTCATAAGAAACCACCTAAAACATCCAGAAAGTCTAAATAAAATGTCTAGTTTTAAAATTATTCTCATTAAAAAGTTTTTGTTTAATAATTTTTTAAGAAGTTTTATCAGTCTCTTCCCTAAATAAAATGATTCACCCAAGCATACTTTAACTACCTTTTCTTGTTTTTACCTAGTGATTTATCTCAACCTTTTTATATGAAAATCACCATTTGCCAAGACAAAAGGTGTATCATGTCAGGGATGAATATACCTGTTGTCATAGCAGAACCTGATTTTCATCCAAATCTCTTTGAATTATGAGATCATTACAGATACATGCTTCATTGTGCCTAGTCATTCAAATAATAGATAATATCACTTGCGGGTTTAAATGAGTGTAAATGAAGGTTTCTCTGTAACTTGAAGTCTTTAAATCATGATTTGAGGACTTCAGTAATTCAGCCAGAAGCTATGGGTCTGTTACAGGAGTGGGTGGGTGAGATTCTATGGCCTGCAATGTGCAGGAGGTCAGATTAAATTATCATGATTGTCCCTTCTGGCCTTAAAGTCTATGTGTCTTTTTACCAATACAACTTAAAATACATATTTTCAGAACTTAAAGCAACTAAAGAAGATGTATTTTAAAGGAATATTATAAACATTATTTTATTTCCAGAATTTGAAACCCAATTTTATAACATGAATCTGGATTCTGTACAATATTTGAGTTGCTTGAAGAATATAGCATCCAGTGTGGAAATTGTTCAACCCTGGAAGAACCTTATTCATTACTGAACAATATACAACCTTCAGAAATGATCCTTTTAGGCAAGACGTGAGAAAAAAGATGGATGGATATTACACCAAGATTTGAAAGCAAGCTGACTTGGAATCTACTAGACTAGTGGGAGAAGTGATTACCAGAGTGAAGGACCCTCTTCTGAGAATCTCTGTCCCCATTCCTCAAAACCAGAAGTTCACATGCTGACTTGTGGCAGATACAGTAGAGAGACAATTTTTCAGGTCAACGCCTCACTATTTAGGGCTTTCAGGTCACATACATCTGTAAAGTAAACAAAAAGCCAGTTCCATTGAGAAATTAATTTGCTATAGCTCTCTTCATCAAACAGGTGAGAACTTTATTCTGTGCTAGCTGAAGCCTCTGAGCAATTGTCAAAGGTAGCCTATGTACAAGACATTGCTACAATCCAATCTGGAGGCTAAAAGGGCATGGGTAACTGCAGAATGGTTGTTGTCAAAAATAAATGATTGGAATTGACTTACCGGATATGATTTTTTTTATTTTTTTTTTAAAAAATTGTTTTTGGCTGTTAATGCCACCGGAGAATCCAAACAATCAGCGATCCGAAAGCAACCCTAAATTATAGGTCTTTTGGATAAAGGGTGAGTGGACCCCCTAAATATTGGAACAGATTCCATTCCCATCATAACTCCGTAATGCTTCCTTTAGCCACTTGCATTACCTACATCTTGTAGGAAGCATATGAGCTGAGTTGCACATTTAAAAGAATCAGCAACTGGATATGACTCACTTAGATTTAGAATCTCCTGCACCTATTGACACATGAGGCAACCCAATTTTTCCATTGCTGTCTGACTCCATTTTACATCTCCATAATCTAATCTAAGACTTACTTTGTGCTTCTTCCACAGGGTAGCCTGATGACATGAGCAAACCACCATAGTTGCACTGTCTGATTATTGAGTCTGCGGTCTGCTGACCCATTGGTGCGGCACTTTCTTGTTGGTTAGACAATCTCGCCAATGGATTCCCAAGATTCTTATTAAATAAAGCTGGTGAAATGTTCCATTTCCTGTTGAGTACTTCCATCATCAGCCACATTTCCAAGGCATACAATAGTGTCAGAAAGACAATAGCATTGGATAATATCATTTGAGTATGTGGATGTATCTTCTTATTCTTCTGGGTATGAGTCCAGTGTTAAAAGGAAATCATCAACCAACAAAACTAGCCGAGTCTCTCTGTCATGCTCAGGCCAAAAACCAGAATGAAAGGGAATTTTTATGACTTCAAATGATATTAAATCTGCCTCATCACAATTATGTTAATAACCTGATTTAAAGAACAGGGGGATTAAAGACATGGTGATAAGTGATTAAATAACATCATAAAAACATGTCTTTTTGAGCCTGGGCCTAACACAATCAGCCCAGAAAAGTTGCCACCCTGACACTAACAGTCTCACCAAACAACAGTTCTAATAGCTCTGTACTTGATTTTCCTAGACATAAGGAATGAAGACCACCATGCAGGTGTTTTAGCACCTCTAGAATCGTATTGAATTCCTGTACCTCTCTCTGAGAAACACTCAGTTCTGCACCTCAGCATGAATAGCACAGGTTTGCTACCACTTGGAACAAGTTCTCTGGTCAAGATTACATGGACATTCTAGTGGATGAGAAGAGCATGCTTTCCTTCCACTACAGCTACCATATAAGATTTCAAAAGAACTTTTTGATGTAAGATATCAGACTCTATGCAATTTCTGCCTTTGGTGTTCTAGTCTCCTCCCAATGCTTCATTTTTTTGCATGCCATCTGTGCATCCATAAGAATGAAGTAAGAGGAAAATAATTGAAGAGCCACTGCATGGATAGGCAAGGACAAAAGATGGTTATGATAATGATATTAACAAGAACCAAATCTCCAGTTATTACTGTAATGTATGTATTATGACTCTGGAGATTTAAACTCTTTTGTACTGAATGAATCATACAGGTAAGTCTGGATATAGTGCTGAGATATGCTTATGTATTTTTTATTCATGTATTCTGAACAATTATTCTTAAAAGATAATTATTTTTTAAAAAAGAATAAACTAGCAGGATTAAATTATGACCATCTAAAAGACTCTGTTACAGACTTCATAATGGTAGAATTTTTATTTTGCATATGTTTTGGCATTTAAATGACAAGATGCATATTAAAATTATATGAGAAAGACTGATGTGATGCCAGTTTTTACAGTATTATTCATTAAACATTACTTTCATGTGCTGCATTTATTACACTTAAGACTCCTCTTTATTCATGTCACATCAACAGTGAAACTCTACCTTGTTTCTCTTGCATATAAAATTTTATCATCTTAGAGAGAGGGCAGACTGTTACTGTTGATACTCCTGAAAGAAATGAGTGACACAACTGTGAAATGCTTCTGTCCTATATATGTGTTTGGCTGTAAACCCCACTCCATTAGCAGGAAAATGTGGAGGAAAACTGGAAAAGAAAATTCACTGAGTTTTCTCCCTTGTTGTATATACATTTTAGAATGTGAGCTGGATCAATATTTTATTATAGTCCCTGTTTTAAAATACACACAGTAGGTTAACTCTACATAACTATCTCTAATCCGCATAACAATTTAACATATATTTCAGTAAAATACTATTCCCTAAATTAATTCTGTCTCAAATAAAAATCACCAAATTCTGTTCTAATTTACAGTCTTGTAAATCCCTTGAACCTCACTGATTTTCATTATAGTCATATCAAATTACTGAAGATTATGCCAAAATAATTATAATTTGACCCAGACTTGTTAATTTTGTGTCCCTTTTTTCAGTCACTGAGTAGGGCTTCCCCAGTCAGACATTTCCTCTCTCTAGGTATGAACATCGAGTTTCTCATCTGCTGACAGTGCCTTGTTTTTCTGGCAGTTCCTAAGATATCATTCCTCCTTGCTCTATCACAAATGTTTATTCCCAGAATATGAAAGGTCTGTTTTCCTCATATTAGCTGCTCCTAATGTATAGGGCTCAAAAATAAGCACCTCACTTTAAGCCATGCTATTGTTTCTCTTCCTCTCAGAACAGCTGTCTGTTCAGCCTTCCAGAACCTTTTGGTCTAATATTCTTTCCCCATTTCTTTTCAAAGAGACATCACACGAAAATGTTTTCTTGCATTTTAAATATTTCTGACCTAGTCAAATCCTTCTAAAAATGGTGTTTGCGCATGTGTGTGTGTGAGAGAGAGAGCTATTGCACCTTATTAAAGAACCAATAGTCCTTCATAATGAAACACTTTCTGTTATCCTTTTAAAATTCCTCTTCTACTGTATGGAATTGTGCAACGCTTTTCTTCTAGTCAGATTGGTGGGGAGATGACAACCCTTAAGATGACAATAATTTCATTACTAGAACTATTGACAGCAAGTGAGTGTGCAGTGAACAGTTGTCAGTTTCTACTCTGTATTTCATTGGCTTTGTAGTCCCAACCGGAGAAAAAAATAATAAAACCTTTTTGTTATCACTCAAGTAAACAGTTGTGATTCAGAACACACATGGGCGTGGATCTATTGTTTAATAAGGAATCTTTCTACAGAATTGCTTTTTTAATTGTGTCTACATTTTAAGTTTTCACCTCTAGATATTAGTACATACCAATATTTTTCCTAATAATGGTGCTATTTATCGAAGTACCAATTAGTCATATGCGTTGGTCCTGGTAGCTGGACTTATTCGTATCTGGAAACCACATAAAGAAAAAGGAAGGAGGCTAGCACAGTAATGTGATCCTCAAATAATGTTAAACTAACAGTAGGATGTCAAAAAAAATAATTTCCATTGTGTGTAGGATGAATCTTTGTTTTCACACCACAAATGAATGGGATAAGTTAGAGTCGTCACAGTCCTCCCTGAGGAGCCCATTGCACTGCAATCAATGTTTCAGCTTTGGCAAGATTTCTTCATGAAGCCTAAGAAGTTCCAGTCTCACCCCTTGCTTGAACTTGACAGTCAGTGCAAATCTCAGGTTCTTTCCCAACATATAAGTATGTGCACTTCAGGGTGTGTCCGATAAGAAAGTCCCAAAAGGAATCATGCTCTAATAGGCCATCCAATCCAGGAACAAACCTGTTGAACTCTGCAATGAAGTAAAAGTAGTTTGAAAGGGAGCAACTGAGGAAGTTTTGAATAGCTTGAGAATGGGAGAGATATATGTGCAGTAGCATGTGGGGAGTGAGAAGGAGATATTGCCAGTAGTGTCTCTTGTAGGTTAAGAAGCACAGCTGAAGTCAACAGAAGGTAGAAAATGAGACACACCCAACAATTTTGAAATCCAAATTCTGACATTTTGCTTCTGAAAGAGAGTCATGCTATTTGTTACTCAGGGTGGTACATAATCCTAATTGTTTGTAAATGATATGATAGAGCCTAAAAAGAAAATGTGAGACATACCATTCATTTCACTGACATTTGTGCATGCGCCACAAAATATTGCAATTATTTATTTCTACTTTTTTTTTGGAGTCTATGGTCTATTTAGACTTATTTTAATAAAATATACCATTGTTACCATCACTGGTTCAGCTTCACTGGTAAAAGTCTATTGTAGACAAGTGGTATCCAGCATCCACATGTTCTCTTAGACCCCAGGGGTAGGCAACCTATGGCACACATACCGAAGGCGGCACATGAGCTGATTTTCAGCAGCATTCACACTGCCCAAGTCCTGGCCACTGGTCCAGGGGGCTCTGCATTTTAATTTAATTTTAAATGAAGCTTCTTAAACATTTTAAAAACCTTATTTACTTTACATATAACAATAGTTTAATTATGTATTAAAAACTCATAGAGACTTTCTAAAAACGTTAAAATGTATTACTGGCACTCGAAATCTTAAATCAGAGTGAATAAATGAAGACTGGCACACCACTTCTGAAAGGTTAACAACCCCTGCCCTAGACTAACTCTGCTAGGTTAAGTAGCAGTGTTCAAATTACAAATAACTGCTTCGTGTCCTGTGTATAATGGTATTCTCACCATTACTTCTTTATGTGGAGTTGGAATGATCATAGCAAAAGTGGGAAATTATTTGCAAAAATAAACAAATGAAGACATCTCTTCAAGGTCAGATCCTACTCTTCAGTTATAGCAGTGTAAATGTGGAATAACTCCATTGATTTCAGTGGTGTGACTGAGAGAGAATCTATTTGTTTCTGTTGAAAAACATGTTGATGGTGGGTCCATGGCATGGGGAATATTCCCCACCTTGACTCACATATGGCCTGAGAGGCCAATTAACTGAACTGCTGCACCTGATGCAGAAGCCCAGAGGAAGTCCAGCTGGGGACGGAGCTGGGTGGTGACTATAAAGAAAGGTGTGAAAGCCATGTGGACCAGAGTCATGGCTGACTATAGCCTTTTAAAGGGCTATTAGATTTATTCTGTGGGAACTTCCCGAAACCCTGAAAAGGGTGAAACTAAAACTTAACCTGGACAGAGGGCTGAGTCTCAAGAAGAAGCAGATCACTAGAGCAACTGTGGGCTGGGGGATTGTTAGAGAGGAAAGAGCTGCTATGCCATACCCAACCACAAGCAGGCAAGACAATGGAGAGTCCACAATACACCAGAATAATAAAATCATCTTCTAAAGTAATAAGTTTTGGAGGAAGGGGTTGAGAGATTAATATTTTAAAATCTTCTGTTTTAGAGCTGATAGATCTAAATGCAGTAATCTTGGTCAAAATACTGTGTTTTGTTCTGTATTGTTAAAAGAAATATTTTAAAAGTCATCTGGTTCTCTCTGATTTATGAAAAATTAATGTTTTCTGCATGGTAGTTATAAAGAAATGTACAAGTGCTAGTTCCAAACTAAGTCCTTTTTAGGCTCCTTGTTATATTTTTATTTATATTTGGATTTATCTCAATTCACTGTGGTCAGTGAAGAGAAAAAGGATTAAAATGTTAGAGGACTTGTTTCATTTTAAACAAAGGGACCTGCTCATCTTGGTTGGTTTAAGAAAAACACCTAGTTGATGTATCCTCTTTTAAGCACCTAATCCTGGCTCAAAGCACTTTACTACTGAGCTCTCATGACCACTCAGCTCTGGAGCCAGGAGTCAACATGAAATGTTAAGGTCCTTTCGGTGTGTACCTATCTAACTACTTACATGGCTCCCAACACTGTAGTATCTGGGGTTATCCTCCCATGCAACAGTGGCTGCATTGTGCTTTCACTGATACCCAACGCTTACTCCTCATAGAGATGGGATCTGTGAATTTAATCCTCTGCCCCTCCAAATGCCAAAGAACAGCTGCAGTAGAAGTCCAGCCATGCTGCAGTACTCACCAGGACCAGCTGTGATCTGGATCAGTACCAGATAAGTTTACATATAGTTTACATTCGAGGCCATCGTATGTCTTCACTGACACCTGTGCAATCCTATCCTGTGTAATCCTATTGGTGTCACTGAGGACTGAATTTGACCTTAGTTGCTATGTAAGATGTCTCTATCTGTTACCCATATTGGTTACATAGTGGAACAGAAATTTTGGCTTTAGTAGTCCAATAGACGGTTTAAAAAAAACGCGGTTCCATCTCTAGGGTTAAGAATGTCCATTGTGAGCTGTTTCAGTTATGATTCCTATGGGAGATTGCTATCCCCTAATACAGGAGTGGCCAAAATACTGCCCATGGGCTGTTTCTGGCCCGTCTAATATTTCTGTCCGGTCCACCAGGCTCTTTGGCTGCTCCCTCGTGATCTCTGGGCCGCTAAAAGTCCAGTGGCTCAGCAGGGCGCTCAGACAGACTGCCTGCATGCCATGGCCCCACGCCACTCCTGGAAGTGGCCAATGGAAGCTGCAGAGGCGGTGCTTGTGGGCGTGAGCCGTGCACAAAGACCTGCTGCCCCCTCCCCACAAGGGGCACACAGAGATGTACCAGCAGCAGCTGGTTGCTTCCAGTTGTGGTGTGGGGGCCATGGCAGGGAGCCTGCCTGAGCATCCTGCTGCGCCGCCGGCTGGGAGCTGCCTGTGGTAAGTGCCTCCCAGCCAGAGTCTGCACCTCGCATCCCCTCCCGCACTCTGATCCCCTGCCCCAGGTCAGAACCCCCTCCTGCACCCAAACTCCCTCCCAGAGCCCACACCCCTCCATTAATATATTAGAAATGTGCAGCCCATGACGACTTACCAAAATTTGTGGAGTGACCTCCCTGCAAAAATTATTGTGCACCCGTGCCCTAATAGCTAAGCAGGTGCCTACTAAAGACTTTTGATTATCTTTTCTTAACTAAATGATGATGATGACTGACTGATTGATTGATTAATTTTTTTTGAAAAATAAATGTATATGAACCATCTAGCTGTGCACATAGCTGGCCACTGAAAATTTATATTCTTAATATTATTTCCCTTTTCTGCCCTCCTCTGTTCCTTCTGACTGTTACTTAGACTCATATGTTGTGTCTTGTCTTAAATTCCAAAAGACTGCAAGAGTGCTAATCTTATGCCAATATTCAAAATGGGCAAGTGGCATGACCAAGATAATTGTAGGTTAGTTAGCCTGACATCAATCCCAAACAAATAGTGGGAAAAGTGATACAGTAATTAATTGATAAAGAATATGAAGATAATGCCAGTCAATTTGGTTTTATGGAATATAGATTTTGTCAAATGAACCTGATTTGTTTCTTTGAAATTATGAGTTTGGTTGATAAAGGTAATAGTAGATGTACGATTTTAAGACTTTTGTGAGTTGTTTGACTATCAGGGCAAATTTTTCAAACTCAGCTGCCTAAAATTGGGACTCTAAATCCTTATTTAGGCACCTATATAAGGAGTCTGATTTTTCTCTGGTGTTAAGGACCCACAGTTCCCACTGATGGCAGATTTAACTTCCATTGAAGCTCATGTGAATTCACCGGAATAAGGACTCATAAAACCAAGTCATTATCACAGAAATATAGACTTGGTTGTGTTGCTCATTCTGCCATACAAGCATAAAATCCTGGGCTCTCAAAATTCCACTGGTCCTGAAAGGCTGCAAAGTCTTTATTTATAGGTTTTATTCAGAGGCAGGACATCTGAAACAGCCAGGAAAAATTTAAAGACTCCATGAGTGACAAACAGTAATTAGCAAATGAAGAAATATTTGTATGTTTAATCACTTCACTGGTCTGATTCTAGTTTTGTAAGAAAAGGTGGTCCACCCCATCCACCCTTTTATTAATGTCATCGTAAATAGTTTATAATCATAGATACTCTATTTCCTGTTCTAGTGGATTTCTTTCTTGTCATTTTCCTTTACAAGCCTTTCAGAGATAGGTGTGGTTGTGTATTCATTTTATAACTATCTCCTTTGCCATGTTCGTTAAGTTTATTCAGTTCATAAGCAAAGACATGTTTATGCATGCACATTAGTTTCGGCACATCTTTAACTTTTATTATTTAGATGTTTTCTGAGATTATCATAGAAAATGTTTGTACTGCTGAAATACTTTTTAATCTAGTGAATCTATACCCATTTTCATAAACAGCTCTTCTTTATGTCTCTCTCTTTTGGCTAACATTATTTTAAAATTGTAAAAAAAACCAGGGTGCTGATTTCCTACTCTATTGTAGTGTTTTAAAGTGGATGATATTAAAAAAAATATTTTTCTACATTATTATGGTCTTGCACAATGTTGAAAAAAAGTTACCAGAAATGACCACCTCATTAAAATAGTGCTTAAACTTTAGCAAATTATGTACAGATGGAACACATTTGAATGCTCATTACATAAAGCATAAGACTATTACCTTCTGATTGTAATATCAGATGCACTATTGGCCAAATCACAGTCCTTTTACAGTTAAAGTGCAGCTCGCGGAGCCCCCAGTACTGCCCCCCTCCCGCAATCTCCGATTACTAGACTGCTAGACTACTAGAGCATGAGGGATCACTGTGACAATGTGCTAATGACAGGGCAATCAGAGATACAAAAGAATTTAGCTTTGACTACATAGCCAATCTATTGAATAGACTGTAGTTGAAATGTAGAAACCATTTCATTATCATAACAGGAAAACAAAGAGAAACATTAAAGAACATATTAGGAAAACATTTTATAATATTGGCACAGTTTGTGACTTACAAGTCTGTAATTAGAGGTTCCTGAAGTACAAAGGTGTAGCAGCAGCAGGGCTAGTACTAACGTATTGTACAGCTCAGGTATATTTCATCACCCTCCCTCCCACAATGTGTTTTAACTCTCTGGAGAGGGAAATTTCTAAATTATGCAGTTTTAATGGAAGATCTCCCCTTTTCAATTAAGCTTGTTTGAATGGAGAGGGCAAAATTACTGTGGCATTGATTGTACTGTATGTAGCCTAAGTGGCTATTTTACTTTATTGACATAAGCTTTTATTTTAATATAGCATTCAAGTTCAGTTCAATAAAATCCGTGGAGACAGATGTATAGAATAGTTGCTAATGCCCATAAAAGGAGAAGTAATACTTGCCAGCATCTCAGTCAAATTAATTCATGAATATTTGAAAATGTCATTAGATATTTTTAAATTTGCATTCTTTGTAGAGTTTGTAATGTTAATTTAGTCAAACGCTATGAAAATGAAACAGTGGGGTGAGACCAATTCACACCAGCTCAGAATCTGGCCAAATACTTTAATATTGATTTTAGTAAGGCTTTTAACACAGTTTCACATGAGTGTCTCATAAGCAAACTAGGGAAAGGTGGTCTAGATGAAATTACTATAAGGTAGGTGTGCAACTGGTTGAAAGACCATACTCAAATGGTTTGCTGTCAAACTGGGAAGGATGTATCCTGTGAGATCATAAAAACATAAGAATGGCCATACTGGGTCAGACCAAAGGTCCATCTAGCCCAGTATCCTGTCTTTTGACAGTAGCCAATTACCAGGTGCCCTAGAGGGAATGAACAGAACAGGTAATCATCAAGTGATCCATTCCCTGTTGTTCATTCCCAGCTTCTGGCAAACTGAAGCTAGGGACACCATCCCTGCCCATCCTGGCTAATAGCCATTGATGGACCTATCCTCCATGAATTTATCTAGTTTCCGCAGGGGTTAGTCCTATATCTGATACTATTCAATATTTTCATTAATGATTTCGGAAATGGACTGAGAGTATGCTTATAAAATTTGTGGATGATTCCAAGCTGGGAAGGCTTGCAAGTATTGTGGAGGATAGGATTAGAAGTCAAAATGACCTTGACAGATTGGAGAACTGATTGAAAATCAACAAGATTAAATTAAATAAATATGAGCGACTACACTTTGGAAGAAAGGAATCAAATGCCCAAATACAAAATGGGGGATAAGTGGCTAGGTGTTAATATTGCTGAAAAGGATCTGGGGGTTATAGTGGGTCACAAATTGATGATGAGTTAACAGTGTGATCCAACCAGAAAAAAGGCTAATATCGTTTTGGAGTGTATTAACATGAGTGTCATGTGTAAGACACAGGAGGTAATTGTCCTGCTGTACTCGGCACTGGTGAGGCCTCATCTGGAGTACTGTGTCCAATTCTGAGCACCACACTTTACGAAAGATGTGAACAAATTGGAGCGAGTCCGTGGGAGAGCAACAATAATGATAAAAAGTTTAGAAAACCTAACTTATAAGGAAAAGTTTAAAAAATGACCATGTTTAATCTTGAGAAAAGAAGATTGAGGGAAGAACTAATAACAGTTTTCACATATATTAAGGGCTCTTTTAAAGAAGACTGTGATCAGTTGTTCTCCATGTCCTCTGAAATAATGAGCTTAATGTGCAGCAAAGGAGATTTAGGTTAGATATTAGGAAAAACTTTGTAATTAATATTAGGGTAGTTAAGCTCTGGGATACGTTTCCAAGGGAGGAATTCCCATAATCAGAGGCTTTTAAGAACAGGTTGGACAAACAACAGTTTGGGATGGTCTAGGTTTAACTATTAAGAAATTTTATTTGATTGTTGATGTCAAGTCATGCTCCTTACATTGCTCACCCATATCTAGCAGTATCTGCACATGTATGCTCCTCACATTTTCTGTCCTCCTCCCACGTGCTTCATCCAATGGCGTTAGGAAGGTCCTCTGCCATGTTCACAGCATTTAGAGAAGCACTATTCCATCCTGCCTCTCATCATAGAGATAGATGGTGCACTATGGGAAGAAAACATAAAGCCATCAATAATAAAATTTGCAGATGACACAAGAATTGCTTGAGTGCTAACTAATGAGGAGGACAGGTCACTGATACTGAGCAATCTGGATCGTTTGGTGAACTGGGCATAAAACAAACAATATGTGTCTTAGGGCTAAATGTAAATGTATACATCTAGGAACAAAGATTGTAGGTCATACTTACACAATGGGGAACTTTGTTCTGGAAAGCAATGACTCTGAAAAAGATTTTGGGATAATCATGCATAATCAGTGGAACATGACCTGCCAGTGCAGCGGTGTGGCCGAAAGGGCTAATGAAATCCTGGAATGTATAAATAGGAGATTTTTGAGTAGGAGTATAGTGGGTATTTTACCTCTGTATTTGGCACTGGTTTGATTACTGCTGGAATGCTGTGTCCATTTCTAGTGTCCACAATTCAAGAAGGATGCCGATAAATTGCTGAGTGTTAAGAGGAAGCCACAAGAATGATTAAAAGATTAGAAAACTTGCCTTATAGTAGTAGATTGGAACTCAATCTATTTAGTTTAACAAAGAGAAGATTAAGGCTTGACTTGATTAATCTGTAAATACCTACATGGGGAACAAATATTTAATAATGGGCTCTTCAATCTAGCAGGCAATTGCTGGAATCTGAAGTTAGATAAATTCAAAGTGGAAATAAGGCATACATTCTTAACAGTGAAAGTAATTAGCCATTGGAACAACATACTAAGGATCGTGGTGGACTCTCCTTTACTGATTATTTTTAAATCAAGATTGGATGTTTTTCCTAAAAGAAATGTTCTAGGAATTTTTGACTAATGGTCATACTGGTTCCTTCTGGCCTTCAAATCTATGAATCTATGAACATAGTGAGTCAAAATATGCTTGTGGGCCTTGCAAGGATAGCATTTTCCCATAGGAAAACTGGAAAAGAGATTTCAAGCGAAGATGAAAGGTAAAATGGAGAGTAGAAGAGCAGGCTGGGCCTGCTCAGTGTTTGTACTGTTCTATGCCTTCTCAGGATCTGTTGTTCCATCAGCTGGGAGTGTTTGGCTGACTGAGTGCTCAGCCCCTGAGGAGAAGGGAGTGCCCCACTTAATCCAATAGCTAACATCTCCTGCCAGTTAAGGAGTGGTACTAACATTCACTAAAGAGAAGCCATCCAGTTCATCTTCTTTGGAAGGCTTCTGACATCCAAATGGCATCTTGAGGATGGAGGGTGGGTGCTTATAAAGCTACGAGGAGGGCATCTTTATGTAAGAATGGAAAGAACATTTCTTTCCTATCCCAGATAAAAGAGAAAAAAAGGAAGTCAGGGTTATTTCTGACATTGCTGAAAAGAATTCTTTTAATATCTTCCTCAGGGCCTACCTAACCTTGATTCTCTTCTCACTTCCACTGGTTTTACACAGGTGCCAATCTATTGAGTTCAATGGAGCTGTCTCTTTTTACACCAATATAAGTGACAGGAGGATCTGGTCTGTGGATTCTACATTTGGGTAACAGACGGGGTTAAAATACCACATAAGCATTATTCAGCAACCCCATGAGACAGATTCAGCAGTCCCACTTCTAATTCAGTTGGACCTCAGCAGCTGCAGAGCTGGGAGCTACTCAGGGAGGTGTGCTGGGCTTTTCCCGCAGAAGACAAATCAAAGTACATGTGCCCTAGATCTAGTGTGTGCAGAACTTTTTGTGGAGCCGAACTGGAAAAACAAACTTGCAAACTATGTTATAAAACTGAAGATTTTCTGATAACTTTGTTTGAGGTTCACATAAAGATTTTCAGGTGCATGAGGGCCCCAAACCTCAAATTAACCTAAGGGATATGGATCATGGTGAATCTGATGGATTGTGCAAAGCTATAATGGTGGGTCACACAACCCTATTATTGTTAAAACTAAGCATATGTCTACCCTACACACACCTTACAGTGGCATGTAGAGTACATACACTGCACAACCCCCCAGCACAGGTATAAATAGCAGTGTAGACAGTAAGGCACTGCTTAAGTGAGGAGACATGTCTGAACCCTTAAGTTATGGACCCTACGTGGCTCTCTACACACCCAAGCAATGCTCTCCCACCCCGTCTACACTGCTATTTTTAGCAATGTAGTGTCCCACTGCCTCCTCACTTCTGGAACCATATAGCTACACACCACAGTGTAAATACAATCTGCTTTTCACTGCAGCGTTTCACTACACACACTCTTCATACCACCACCATTGGCTTCCAAGTAGATGTGGCCTAAAAGTGCTACAACTGAATGTTTCTTTTTTAAAAATATCTAATTCCTTGAAAAATTTAAATATGCTTATGTTACCTTGTAAACTTCTGTATATTCTCGATACAAATATATCCCACTGGTGTAAAGATGTAGTACACCAGCTGTAAGAATGTTGCACTCAGGGGTATAGTTTATGATGAGTTCAGCACAGCAAGCTGGGTCATGCCACTTTAGGGAGAAAGCTGAACCTCACCCAGTGGTGTGCTTTCTCTTTGAAAACTCAAAGTATCCAAAACAATTGTGTTTGAATGTAGGCAACAATTTTAGCTAAAACCAAAATGTTTGGGTTAGCTGCAAAAAAGTCTCAGTGACATTATTTTTAAAGAGATTAATTACATTGTTAATTTTTTAAATAGGGAAATTGTGTCCAATCCCTAAACTGGGGTGCATGGGAAGATAAAGGCTGCACATGCACTGAAGGTTCATATTTCTACTGGCATTCTGTAAGTAAGTAAATCCATTTATTCATGTCTGAATATTGATGACATCACAGAAGAATTTTCTGAAACCTTCAGAATCCATCACTAACTTGAAGCACTCTGCAGCTGACTTCCCATCCATCCATCTCCTTGCTGGTCATCCCAAACTAGGATGACTATTCACCATTCCTTCCATAACAACTTTTTCAAGATTATTTCCATTGCTACACCTAATATGACCAAAGTACGTAAGTTTGTATTTGTTGATTTCCAACATCAGAGTCTGCTTCTCTCCAATAATATTTCTGATGTAGGCATTTGTCTTTTTCTTCTGATAGGGAGATACACAAAAGTCTTCACCAGCACCACATTTCTAAAGCTTCAATTTTCTTCTTCAGCAGCATTAATTTTCCATGATTCACACCCATAAATTCATATAGGAAAAACTAGACTTTTCATCAGCTGCACATTAATATATTTCAAGAGGCCATGGTTTTTCCACCATGGAAAGTCAGATCAGGTTTGGAAACTGCTACTGCAGTGGCAGTAGACTTCAGCACCAACTCCAGCTGCTAAGCAGTAGTTAAGTACAGTAGAACCTTAGAGTTACGAACACCAGAGTTATGAACTGACCTCACATCTCATTTGGAAACAGAAATACACAATCAGGCAGAAGCAGAGACCAAAAAAAGCAAATAAAGTACAGTATTGTGTTAAATAAAAACTCCTGCACATATAAAGAGAAAGTTTTAAAAAAAGATTTGGCAAGGAAATTTTCTATGCTCGTTTCATTTAAATTAAGATGGTTAAAAGCAGCATTTTTCTTCAGCATAGTAAATTTTTAAAGCTGTGTTGAGTCAATGTTCAGTTGTATACTTTTGAAAGAACAACCATAATGTTTTTTTCAGTGTTACAAACATCTCAGAATTACGAACAGCCTCCATTTCCAAGATGTTCATAACTCTAAGGTTCTACTGTCATTGGCAAACCTCAAGAAGTGCCACTGCTTTTGGATAGATGAGCACCTGAGGAGGATAGTAGGACCCTTGATAGAGAATATGCCACTGAAAGGTGGAAGAGTTCAATCATGACTTAATCAACAGCAGCTGCAAACCAGAGGAAAGGCAAAATGAAACCACCCTTTGTATATTCACCTATGAGAACTATTATGGCAGAACAAAGGGAGGATGCAAGTGCACATCACAATGAACAGACATGAGCTGAACATACAAATGGAAAGAACCTGACTATGTCAGTCATGCCCACCACAGAGGCAGTAGATTAATGTAATTGTCTGATATCATATATAACAAGGAACCTGTTTCAAAGACGTGGAAGAAGACCGGGGATAACTTGCTTAACTATGGCTTCCCTTAAGAAAGTGTGGGAAAACCATGAAAAAATTGGCATTAGCCTCTCTAGAAAGGGCAAAAAGATCCAGTTGATCAAATGCAGAGCAGCAGCCACACTCCCTGCTTCGAAGATATTCCGCTGGAATATAAAATTGTTTAAGAACTTAAAAGTGAATCTGCCACACTTCTAGGTATGCAGCATAAGGAACACAGAGCCTGTGTAAAACTCATGATTCCTCAGATCAGTGAGGAAATGGGCTGTGGTATTAAGAATAAGCTGCAAACTATTCTAAACCCTAGGAAGAAGGAATGCTAGTAATTTGGCCTCATGTTTTCATGAGAGTTCGTGGTACCACTGTGAAGTAATTACAGGATAAACTGGGACACAGTATTTTTCCCAGCTGCGTAATGTGCACAGGCTTTCATAGTGGCCAACATGTGGCTGTGCATATGTAGGGCATGGTCAGAAGTGATGATAGGATTCTCAGAGTGGCTCACTGTCTACAAATGAATCCTGCAGCTTGCAGGGAAATGAGAGGAAGGCAAGCCCTTTCCATCAGTGGGCTGATCCAAAGCTCTTTGCATTCAATGGCACTCTGCAGTCCAAAGCACTTTGCAACTTTCCATTGCCTTCAACGGGCTTTGGATCAGGCCCTTAAATGGCCTATACACATAAGTAAGACTTCTGTTTCCCCGAGGACGAAGAAAAGGCAGTTCTGATTAAGTCAGCTGGTAATGCATTGAAGAACAACTCTAGGAGAGAAACCGAACATCATGGGTCAGCTGGGCAAGAAATATACAGTATATCTCCATATCATTCACATCAAAAGTGCCAATGAGGAGAGCCTGGTCTTTGCACTTGCTAAGCTGTGCGTATGCATTCCTGTGCAGGGTACTGACCATGCATCTCATGTAGCTGGGAGCATAGCTAGCATCTGGGTCCTCAACTTGCCAGGAACTCACGGCATTTCCTCTTGCTGCTGGTGACTGCCTGGAAGCTGCCAGTGACCCAGTAGGGAGAGTGGTAAAGAGCAGGGTGAGAAGAGGCAAGGGCTCCTGGGAGAGATTGCAGCAGGCATGCGGGTCCCACTTTCCTGCCAGGAACCCACAATGACTACTCTTGGTGTTGTGGGAAGCCTAGACCCAGCAAGGAGGGGTAAGGAGTGAGGTGGGGGAGGCAGGGAGCTGTGGCTCGGGGACTGGGGTGCAGATAATATGTGCTTCCACTGCTACTGGGTCAGAGATGGCCAGTCTATGTGCTCCTGCCCATTCCAAGCTAAGATGGCAACTCCTTCCTGGGATGTTGTGGGGAAGGAGGGCTGACCTAAAATCCCTTCCCCAAAGAAGTTTTGAACTAGAAGGGAGAGATAAAGAGCAGGGTGGGAAGAGGCATGGCAACCTGGGAGAGGACAGTAACGGGGATCCCTCAAGGGCTGAGACTCCTGGGGAGGGGTGAGTATAGGGACTCATGTGGGGAAAAAGCAGGGACTCTTCCGTCCCTGGATTTCTAACTTTGTGTGGTTTTTATCTCTAAAATTCTTAAAAGTTTATAGGCACTCAAACCTATATATGCTTGTGTGTCCCATCTATGTGTGTATTACTGAAATCTCAGTTGAAAAATATCTCACACTCTTCAATGCAATATAGTGTAAGAAAAGAAAAGTTTAAGCTTGCCCAAGGACAGAAATGTAGTTCTCAGGGACATTTGTAGCTGGCTTGTTTGAT
Organism: Dermatemys mawii; assembly: GCA_007922305.1. Lineage (NCBI taxonomy): Eukaryota > Metazoa > Chordata > Testudines > Dermatemydidae > Dermatemys > Dermatemys mawii. Next base: position 57,571,586 of record ML677334.1, read on the forward strand.
AGAACTGTTGTCTGTAAGCTACCTAGTTTGAACTACTGTATAGAAATAAATCAAAAAATGTCCATCATGGTTTTTTAATTGTGTATTTAAATTCTGATCTGAAAAATTTGCCAGCCTCAAGAAATATCTGACTTGGCACCTCTGATCAGCATATTGATGATGCTCTGCACAGTACTTACAAATGACCTCTCTAAAGTCTTCATGTAAATGAACAACATGGGTGGACAGATATCTGAAGGCTCTGACATTTCAAATCCTTTCGTGATATTATACAATTACCTACCACTAGCAATTAACTCCTATCTTCTAGCTACAATTTGAATCACTCATAGGAAGTTCCAGACAATAGCAATGTATTCTTCATTGCTGAAGCAACAATCCATCATCTAGCATACGAAAAGCAAATCATAATCTTAAATCAAAAGACTTTGACTAGCCTGGTTTCAACTTCAAAGGGAGGCAAGAATTGGAACATGTCCACAATGGATTTGATTCAAAGCCCTTATAATTTAATGAAAAGACTTCTTGACTTATATGGGTTTTGGATTAGGCCCAGGGTCCTTATCTTCATGCCTTTTCCCATGTCAACAGTACAAGATTCAAGTACATCCTGACACTTCTATCTGAAAAATGTAGCAATGCCCTTCAAAAGAACAAATAAACTCATCATGTTTGTGATAGGAAATAATCAGAGATATTCAGCAAAACTCTAAAAAGAGAATGGCCTGACTAAGACTATGTATTTGCTGTATGCAGCGTTATGCAGAGCCATGTTGGTCACAGGACATTAGAGACACAAGCTTGGTCCTTTTATTGGACAACTTCTGTTAGTGAGAGAGGTAAGCTTTCAAGCTTATACAAAGCCTGTCACTGACAGAAGTTGGTTCAATAAAAAATATAACCTCACCCACCTCGTCTCTCCATGGATTTGCCAGACACTTAAGCTACATTTCAAAGTTGCTATATGATTCTGTTGAACAGTGCACTACACAAGTGTTGTTAACTCTGATGACTGTATCACAATTCTCATGATATTTCATGTTTTTCTTAAAGCCCCAGCTCTTGGAGTCAAGTGATTATATGAGAATCACAGCTTTCATTTTAAAAACATAGATATTCCTATCCCTCGTGGCTGAAGAGAAAAACATGAAAATGAACCCTAATGCTCAAAAACCAGAAGACAAATAGAAAACCTCAAAATTTATTATTTTGAAAAAATGATTTTAAAATAATTTCATAATTTTAGAATGCTGGGGATTAGCAATACCACTGCACACTAATAAGTGTCAGTATCAAATTAAGACATGCTGTATCTGTGGATAGATTTTATATTTTTTCATAGGTACTATGGGTATCTACTCCACTGAGAAGGAATCCAGTTGTCTCTTCCACATGTATATTCTCAAGATCAATTCATAGTTAAAGTTAAGTATACAAAGAGGAATACTTAAAATCAATGACAATATTGGGAAATAAAGTACAACCATTTGTTTATGTTCACAACAGATGTCAGATATTACAGAAATTGACTGTTTAAAACAAGCTGGCTGTTAAAAGATCATATTGATATTGTCTATATGGCAAAAAAGTCATTTTGCAAGAAATGTATTTAATTCACTGCAATTGCTGCATAACCTTTACTTCAAAAACAAAGGCAGGAGAGGAATCTCAGTCTATTATTAGTATCATTATTATTTATTATTTGAATGTAAAATGTATAAAATATTTGATTAAATATTTGCCACAGGTGCCCCTAAGACTTCCCACTGATTGTAGATGTCATAGCAGAGTTGCATCCTGAACGGAATTTGTAGAAGTAAAGGGCTGTAGCTTTATGGATCCTCCTTGTTGAAGCATTCTGTGAATAATATGATGAATTTGGGAGAACAATATGGCCCTACAGAAGGACAATATGAGTTCTTTATATCTGACCTTCTTTCAAAACAAAATGCTGAATTTGTACAATTAGACATTAGGGCAGTGGTTCTCAACCTATTTGCCAATGTGGGCCACATATGCAGCTCTCTCTGTGTTATGTGTACTGAAGCCACACAATATATATATTACCTGTATGGCCCTGATGATGTCACATGGACCACAGCTGAGTGCTCATTGGGCTGCAAGCTAGCCACTGCTGAGAACCATTGCTTAGGGCATCTATTCAAAACTCTCATAACAAGGCACAGCTCATGCTGTTGACTATGGCTAAAATTTTCCAAAGCATCTAAGTCCCATTTTTAAAATTGCCTTAGTACTTTAACTATTACGGTTAAATGTCTCTAAATCTGCAGCACTGGGTAACTTGCACTCACTAGTCCACTCAGTATTAAAAAGGGTCGAGTGAGGAGCTGTCTGGACCATTTACGTTGATTTTTTTGACAAAGCTTAGATTGCCAGGGAAGTTCTAAAGGACTGAAAAAAAGCTAATGTCATGCCATTATTTAAAAATGTTTAAACGGATGATCCAGGTAACTGTGGGCTGGTAAGTCTCCCATTGATTCAGAGAAAAATCATAGAAATACTGATATGGGAGGCAATCAGTAAAAAATTTAAGGGTAGTAGCATAATTAATGCCAATTAATATGTTTTTGTGGACAATAAGTCATGCCAAACAATCTTTTTAAATGAGATCATAAGTTTGGTGAATAAAGGTAACTGTGTTGATATAATAGATTTCTGTTTTTTTAAAAAATGCACTATATAAAATCTACATCGTCCATATGACATGGATCAAAACTCAGTTAACTGATAGATCTCAAAAGGTCAAGAACTGTCAACCAGGAATTTGTTCTTGTTCCAATGCTCAAAATTTGTATCACTGAAAAATATAAAATTGTTATTGGTATAATTTACAGATAACACACAACTTAGTGGAGACATAAATAATGATTGAGACAAGTCATCTATACAGATTGACCTGAATGAGCTCGCTTGAACAACATGTGTTTTAATACAACCAAATGCAAGGTTATACATTTAGAAACAGAATGTCCTGGAATGCAGTGACACTGAAAAGGACCTAGGAATGCAGTACAGCAAAAAAGTCACATGCTGAAATATGTGCTATCACAATATCCTCATCACAAAAAGAGAACAGTCATTGAAATTAGAGCCAGTTCTGTAGCTCTATCTTTCTTTGGATTTTTTTTTGTATTATTATGACTGATATTTACTACTATGAGTGTATTTGACGAAGAATATGGGTCTTTGCCTTCAGGAATCACTTATAAATTAGTTGGCACAAGAAAAAAAGTGGCTAGTCTTAATTTTAATTTTCAAAAAACTGAAGAGGGGTTACACTTGCAGTGTTATAAAGATCATAAGAGGGGTACATAATTAATAATCTACTCTCTTGATGGATAATTAAAAACTTTCTCACAGTCCCCCCAGTTTATTGTCCTCTCCTGCGAGGAGCTGTAAACAGTGCAGATGCCTTTCCTGTGAATGAAAACAGATGCTTGGAGGTTTCACATACAGAGCTATACATAGAACCTTTATTGAATAATAAGGCAGTGTTGATGTGGCCCGGATAAATGAAGCATGGTGAAACATTTATCCAACAAAAGTAGAACAACTAGACATGTAACATGTACTTCTATTTTCTTTTTGTAGTAAATGGGGGAAATAATCTTTCTCTACAATTAATAATCCAAATCCTTGGCATTGTATTCGGTTACAATGTTGATGATTCAGCATCAAAGGCAACATGGTTGCTTTGATCCTTTCTTACTAATTTCACTTTACCCACCTTGACTCCCTTTACATGACTGTTGTGAGGTGCAAGGCACTAATCAATTCTTTCACTACTACATGGAAGATGAACTGCGGCCCTTTTATAAGAGGGTGAGATAAATGCAAAAGTAAAGTGCACATATATAGCAGACCGTAAAGCTCTTGGGAAATACATTTAAGTACTATGGTCAAATTTTCCACACTTAGATGCGTCAAATTAGAAACCTAACTAACTTCATGCCCTTGATGTTGATGAAAGCTGCTGGTACTCATTTTAAGATTAAAGATCCAATGGCAATTTTCACAGGAGTAGGGGTGTTAATCTCATCCTCCCCACCGGCCATATCCTCCATTGGCTGCACTACCAGCATAATTTGGCCATAAAGTCATCCAAACTGACCCAAAGAGGATGAGATTAGTGTGAAAGTGATTCTCCAGTGGCATAGAGTCAATACAGGGACTCTTATGTCACATATGTACCCAACTCTCAACATAACTGGGAAAAAACAGCATGGCAGGAGAAAAAGAGTATAGTCACTATACCCCTAAAACTCCCAAATCTGGGGATGCCTTTTTGGTCCTTACTGGCTATCATAGCATGGCCTAAGTGAGAAATGCATAGAGTTAGTTCCAGGACCAAGGGAGTATAAAAGAGGGCTTTGAGTTTCCTTTGCATGTGCACTGTGCGTTTGATCATACTGGAAGATCTGCCCTCAGTATCCAGGCCTAGTAGAATGCAAATAATTACATTCTACCTGCAGTTTTATGTTGAATAAGGTATTACTCATTTCCTGTCCTAAACTGTTCTATAGTGTAATGTGTTAATTCTATATTTCACTGGATAGATTGCCCCCTTTCAGAGGTGGATGAAGTCATCGCTGTGTATAGTTTGTATAGCAGTGGATATGATTGTAAAGTGTACTGTGATCTTTCAAGAGGAAAGATGCTATATAAAATCTACCTCCCCATTACATTTCACGCTAATAAAGGTAAACTGCAACTCACTTGTACATATCTCTATGTAGCGCCTATGTGATAATACCCTCAGATTGTTTTAGAAAGTAATCGCAATGGATTTGTTTCTTTCTTGTGGGTCCAGTCTTGCAGTTCTTTTGTGAGTATTTTGCCTATAAGGGCTGACTTAAAACTT
>ML677334.1:57576477-57641855 GCA_007922305.1 Dermatemys mawii
AGATAAGTATCTTCCTCACATTTCCCATTAAATAATATTTAAATAACACTGAATAGGCCTTATCTAGCCCAGGGATATTTTTTGAAAATGTTCTCAATATTGCTAAAAGTTCAGCTGAACCAATCTTAGCAGCATCAGGAGTCCTGACAGGGCTATGTCTATGGACACCATTTTCATCTATCTGAACTGAAATTAAACCTATGTGTTTGTGTCAATGGTGTCAGCAGCTGGCAAGCTATATATGAGCTATGTTGCCAACCCCGCTTCAGTGTTAGGAACAGTGGGAAAATTTTTGAAAGAGGAGTTAGACTTTGAAGTTAACACCTCACTAGGGTGAATGGCATAGGTAAACGATGACATCATGAATTTTGTACTAAGGTTAGGTGGAGAGAATTTTTGACTACGCCAGGGAATAGCGGTTCACTTATTTATATTGTGAAGGCTCTCTTTGTAACTTAGGGCCAAATTCTGTCTGGTTCTGCCACATTTGCACAGAGAAAGGGAGCAAAGAGCCTACTCCGTCTGCTCCTCCCCCTATATACAAGGGCCAGGACCCTTGATTTCTAAAATACTCCTTTCTAAAGTTTCCAGGGTGCAAGTCACGCCAAAGCAGAGAGCGAGAAGCAGAGGGAGGCAAGATCAAGGACAGTGCAGTGTGCATCATGGCTATTTGTGAGTTTCCTATAACACTCATGAATGTGGGAGTGGGAGAGGGGCAAGGTTTAGCCTTCTAAAACAAAGATCCTTCCCAGAGCTCCTCCTGAGGTGGTGCAGCCCCTTTACTTCCTCGTGTGCGTCTTTTACTAGGCTAATAGGATGTAGCCCAAAGCATCCTATCCTGGGTGGTGCTGAATGTTTTCAGTATTTTCTTTTAATTAAAGCTGACATTTATGGGAAACTGATATAAGAATAAGATGATTTTTAAGGTTAAAATATTTTGGCAAAGAGTTTATCCCTATAAGAATTCTCCATTGGATAACCCTCCTCCTCTGTGTAGAGGCCTTGTACCTATATGCCTGAGTTCTTAACCCAAGAGTGCTGAACTATGCTCCCCTAGAGAATATCTGCAATGCAGCCAGGAGCAAGCCTACCAGCCTGGGTAGATAGACTCAAGTTAGTGGCCTCAAGCTAGCACTCTGGATGTTGCCTCTTGGTCTCTCGAGGCCACCTGGCCCCTGAGGCTCAAGAGCTCAAACTACAGCCCGAGTGGGAATGGCCACACTGCAGTGTGCTAGCTGGAGCCCATAAGTGTGAGTCTGATTACCCAGCTGTGAGGTTCACTCCCAGCTGCAGTGTAGAGATACCCTTACGGGTTGGCAGGGGGCCAGTCCTCTCACTGAAGTTAACTACTATTCTCTTTGAAGTCAATGAGAGTTTTGCCGTCCTCTTCAGTGGGAGCAGGAAGTGTTTCTTTTGAGTGACATAAGATTTGATGCCTCCCTTCACTGGGAACTAAGAATGCCATCTCTGCAGCCCTCCCATACCCTACCAACAGAGTGAGAGAATAATCTTCCTATGTAATATGTTTTGGCTATATTAATTATAGCTTCCGTGAGCTGTTATTAATGCTATTGTGATTCAAAGATGAAAGTTAAACTTGTTCAGTACGTATGGTGTAGTTATAACTACACTCATTAGTTAATTAGATTAAACCACATTAAATGTTTTACTTTGCAAAAAAAAAAAAAAAAACCCAAACCAGGTGCTGAACCGCACCCTTTCCTTTGCAACAGTGCGTCTCCTACAGTCCCCTCCCATATCCCAGACAGCATACATCCAAGCGAAATCCTAATGTGACTCACGTGTTCTTGCAACTGAAAATTATTCATGATAGGGAGTAGTCTCCCTACAAAAGCTTATATGGTTTCTCTGTTCTGCAAGACCAGAACTTGAAATGGCAGTATTTATATATAAATGCAAAAAACATGAGCCAGAAATACCTGATGAAAACATGGAAACTTCATTTGTGGTACTCAGTTTTTAAAATTCTCTCTTTAATACTCTCTCATGATGTTATGTTATTTTAAGTTAATTTCAGCAGTTATATATTTTTGCACAATTAAGTTTCAATATAACTAGTTTGCCAGCAGCTCAAAACATTCCTGTATCTTTTTGAATATTCTGTGAGACATGTCTGTACTAAAGACAAAAAAAAAGCTACAAAAGGGTTAGAGGGTTAGGTAGGCTTCAGTGAATATTCATAATGTTATGAAAATCTGAAAAATACATACGTAAATATCATAAGATTATACTGCCCCTTCCCTCAAGATCTTCATCATTTCTTGATAGTACTAGGAAGTGCAGCATTTTTCAGGTTCCAGATCCTTGTCTTGTTCTAATAATCACATCCATCCCTCTAGCCTGGGTAAGTCAGTTGATGTTCTATGCAGCACATGATTTCATTGGCCTAACCATGACTTCAGTCTCCAATTCCACAACATTCAGTTCAGGTCTCCTGTAAATGGGATAATATGGGTCAAAAGTGAATCAAAATACTGTCTAGTGCCTTGCAGGTCATCTTCTCTCTTATTAATACGATCCAGTTTTTGATCATCAGTTTAAGACATACATTTTCAGTGGTAACAATAACCAGTAGAGTCAAACAATACCAACATGTGACCACTATTTACCTTTATCGTCTGACCCAGATCATATGACTGGGGCCAGGAAGTAAAGTCTAGTACTTCTTCAAAGGTTCACAGGGACTCCACTTCTGGAACTCATGTGTCTCAGGCTCATGAGTTCAGATTCTTATTTGGCTAGGAATGATTGTTAGGGCTGTGCCTGTGCCCTGGATACCCTCACTGCCCCCTTACCTGAGGACATAAAGCTGAACCATCCCTCAGTTCCTTCTTACTGCCTGTGGCAATAAGAGAGAACTCCTCCAGTGTCTGGCCTCTTCTCTGCACACTGTGTGAACTTTTGTTAGGCTAGTTAGAAATAGCTGGTGTATTTAGTATCGTTACTAGCTTTTTAAAACACCTATTGGCAACAAGACAAAACAGAACAAGCCTTTTATTGGAGATCAGGGAACACTATAGGTCCTGGTACTGGGATTGTAGCTGCTATTGCTGAAAACAAAACTTGTCCCTCTTGAGAGTCTGCTATCCTACCCAAAGATGGGCCCTCTCATGCCACTCTTGCCTGAGTGAAGGACACACCTCTGGCAAGTGCTTTATCTATTGCTCTTTGAAGAGGACACAGAAAGAGGACACCTGGCATTGGCCACTGTCAGGAGACCTCCCGTTCAGAGATTGTTACTGGGCTGGATGGACCATTGGTCTGACCCGGTATGGTCTGTCTTATGTTCTTAAAGTAAGGGAGGCCTGCCTTAAGTTTTTTCTACTGGAATGCTCAATGAGGGCCTCTTCAGAGCTCGACGGGAAAGATTCTGTTAAGCCAGAACAGCCACAATCAGTTAGTGTTCCTGTGAGTCACAAGTGTACACTGGGCTCCAGGGCTTGTTATTCATCAAAGACATTAAACCCCTTGACAGCAGAGCAGTCAAGATCTTCTTCACTTAGTCTACAAAAGGGATTGGAGTGAGTACCATTCTAGGATGAGCATAGACATAGCTCACCTTCTCCAGTGCCTAGTAGAATGAGACAAAAGACCATGTCCCACCATGTCTCTGTGTCAACTCATGCCCTTCAGCCACAAGGAAACTCATGACCCAAATCAGCTCTTTTTTACACCTTAGTGTAGCACTCATAAGGGAGCTTTAGGGCTAGATTTCTCTGTGTCCCGTTCCTTTAAGGGTAGAAAGTCTGCTAAGGGGAACAAATGGGAAAGCTCTGAGAAAAGCTCTGGGAAAGCAGCAGAATTATGTGTGCTCTAAAAGAGCTGAGTAGCCATGAAGCTTGTGTCAGCTGTATCGTTTGGGGTTCTTTTTAACACTAAGTTTAATAAAATTCCAATTTTAAAATTGTCCCAGGTTTGGGAGAGTAATATTAGCATTATCTGGTCACTGAGTATTCAAGGTGCCTCCTGTCATTTGCCAGATTGCACTTCCCACAGTACTAACTCCTTGTTCCAATGTACTCAGTACCGATAACCTCAGTGTTCGTGACTATTATGACAACCTCCATGGTGCAGATACTTGCCCTGCTGATGCGGGGGCAGAGGGAGAATTCAAGAGTACCCTAGGACAACAGACAGGGTAGCTCTTCCCTTGAAGAAAATATATTCATTATGTTCTTACCTTTTTGAACATAGCAATGAGGTATCTTTACACCTCACTCTTCCTCTTACGAACTCCGTTGGTCTGATAGAGAATCCAGGATTGCTCTTAAATAGACCTCAGGGATCTCATAGAGAACATTCTTCCTGGTTTCCATACCCCTGGTCATAGTCTCTTTCCCTTACAGCATACGTCTTGGCCGTATTGGGCTCCCTGGAGCATGCAACCAAATAGAAAACATTCTTCTTGCAACACATTGCACTTTGGAGATTCTGATGGAGCTGGCTCAAGAGAAATACCACAAATTACTGAATATTCTGCACTCCTCCATGCCTGATAGGCTCACCATGTATCTAACAAAGGGTTGTTGGAACTGGATAGGGATCTGTGACAGACCACTCTCTGAGGCACCCATGTTCAAAAAAGCCAATGGACATTATCAAGTTCCCTCTAAGGGAGTTGAGTATTTTGACACTCATCTAGTCCTGGGCTAACTGATGGTGGCTGGAGTGCATGAAAGATCACAACAGCAAGAGCTTCCAAGACTGACACCATGGGAGAAAGACATTAAAAAACTTGACTTTATTAGAAAGACCTGCCCCCCTGCTAGTCTTCAGAGGTGCATTTCTAATTTTCAGGCACATCTGTCACAATATGACTATTTGAAGTTAGATGAGGTGTCACAATTCATATAGATGCTTCTACAAGAACACATGGAAGAGCTAAAATTCCTTATGTCTGAAGAATAATTAGTGCCCGAACACCTCTGCTGGCTGTTTTAGACACTGCTAATACAGCAGCATGTTCAATGGTGACTTGCACTGTGATGTGCAGGGCTGCATGGCTCCAATCTTTTGAAATACCCAAGGAGGTTCAAATGACCATCAGGGACCTCCCGTTCAGAGATTGTTAACTATTTTATGCATGAACCAATTAAACCCTTCATTCTTTAAAGGATTCTACAGTCACTTTCTGCTCATTGGGATCCAAGAAGGTAGCAGGCCAGTTCCTAAAGCTTCACCAGACAGAAGCACTCTACTTCTTATTGCAATAACTAAAGAAAACATGAGACTCGCAGGGGAAGCAGTAGAGAGCCCATTGTAGGAGATCCTCTGCTTCTTCCTTCTCTGCAGTATACTCTTTACCTACCTCACAGCAGCAGGTTTGATACCATGATCAAAAGCTAATCAGAATCACCTCAGGATTTATACCCCTTTTCTCATGCCCCTATGTGGCATTCTCCTTTTTAATTTTCAGGAGGCCTGGACATGAATCAGTTCTGACCAGTGCATACTGGAAATTATAAACAGGAGGTGTCCAATCCAGTCTGAGGGCCTTACACCCTATCTCTCAACCTTTTTCAGGGTCCCCCTCTCTTCTGATATACTTTAAAAACTGGAGATAGAGTCCCTTCTGCAATTCAGAACAGTGGAAGAGGTGCCCCTGGAATTCAGAGGCAAGAAGTTTTACTACCGTTATTTGTTAATCCCAGAGGATTTGAGACATTGTGACAGATTAATCTGTTGTTTCAAGTTCAGAGTGGTAACCCTGGGCTTAATAATTTCCGCATTAGACTCTTAAGATTGGTTCATGGGTTCTTGACCTCCATGACCCGTATTACCCTCTGTCCATAAGTACCACACACAAGAAAATAGCTCGGATTCAGACCTGGGGGTTGGGGGTGGGGTGTGACTACCAACACAGGATTCTACCCTTTTGTCTTTCCATGGCATTGAGAGTATTAAATAAGTGCCTAGTGGTCATTGCAGCTTACTTAAGAAGACAGGGCATTCAGGAATACCCACACCTGCACAACTGGCTGATCCTAGATAAATCATAGGAAATGTGTTAGATTCAGGGTCAGCAAGAGCTTATCTATGACAGCAGAGGTTCCATACCATAGTGGACCTCATTAACTATCTGCAGGCTCACCCAGAAATTTTTGCAAGGGCATACGTCAGACTCCTGTGTCACACGGCTTCATGCACCTGTCACACAGCATACCAGACTCATGTACACTGTAGCCATAGGTATTTGATAGATAAAGTATAGGCATAAGTTAAAACGGTAAAGCAATGAGCCTACCCATTTGTACCCTGTAAGACATTGGTTTAAGCAGTTTGCATGAGGCTTTGAAGCTGGTGAACTTTGACACAGATAAATGGCCTGAGTGTTGGGGAACTGTTTAAAGGTGACGTTTATACCAGAAAAGTGCAAGAACATTTAACTGATACCACATTTGGATATTTGAGGATAGGCATCTCCACAAATATCTAGTCTTCCTGCCCTGTCTTTCTCCCTGGGTCCTAGCTACTGCCCTTATCAATCTTGCATCCTAGATGCTTCTGTACTCCATCCTCCATGTTACCCCCACACCTATGTCCTGTTCCCACCAGCTCATCTGAAATATTCTACACATCACCAGTGGGATTCTCATTTTTCACTGGAACCAGGCTCCCCACTAGTAAGCCACAGAGATTTTCCAGAAAGAGAAGCTGTTTCCACAACAGAGCTACTAGCTCTATTCCTCAGGCCACTTTTAGAGCAATTTTCTCTCTTTCTACCCCCTCACTGTCCCCTGTTCTTAGGGGCATGGGGATGGTGGGAAAAAACAAGGAAAATGGGTGAGGTGTACAAAAGGTACCCCAGGAGCAGATCTAGCAGCTTCACCACAGAGGCAGTTTCTCATTCTGGTGAATCTTCTCCAAAGGACAGCCCAGACTGACAGATCATAGCAGTTTGCAGTGCAGTTGCAGCCATCTTGGTCCCAGAATACTTGAAAGAGAAGGTGGGTGAGATAATATCTTTTCTTGGAGCAACTTTTGTTGGTGAGAGAGAAAAGCTTTTAAGCCACACAGAGGTCTGCAGGTCTGAAGAATTAATCAGGTCATAAGAAGAGCTCTGTGTGGCTCGATAGCTTGTCTCACTCACCAACAGATTGGTCCAGGAAAAGATATTACTTAACCCCACCTTGTCTCACTAAGATCTTAGCAGGCCTGTTAGAAGGGACTCCTATTCTGGAGACTTAAGACGTCCCAATTCTTCAGAGTTGCACTAACCCACAACTTTCATTCCAACCTTAGCAAGATTAAGATATTATAGACTCCACTACATGTTTTTCTAGAACATATTTGTACTTAAGAAAGTCTGAGGCTTGAGATCACACTGTGAGATAGCGAAGAATTGAATGTGTGCACTGGGATATTATAATGTGGGGTGGGGGGAAGGCAAGCGTGCTGAGGTTAATGTCTAGATTACCACTTCCTTCACTGGTGACTTCTTTGCATTAACAGAAGCTTTAATCTAGCAAAGTTTTGTGTGGTAGATATAAATATAGGAGCTACTTGAGCTGCTACTTTTACTGTTCCTTTCCCAATCTCAGAGTGATTTATTAGTTTTAGCTGTTGCCCTTCTATTACAGACTTATAGGAACTACTCTGGTGTTGGGACAGACCCAGGCCTGGTCGGGATATACTAATGGTATTTGAAGTTGCTTTGTCATAACCGGGCGTATGCTGCAGCTCTGCCAGGTACACAGATTTCAGGATTATGCTTGGTTGCTGTCTTCGCTTGTAGTGACTCTTGCTGTAATGCACTTGGAGGAGGAGACTGTACTTGTAGTTTGGCAGCATGAGTATTACTTGCTTTCTTCTTCATTTCCATTAAATGGATCATAATCTTTCTGGCCTTTCTTCTTCTTGTTTTTTATCTTTTTTTTAAATCTCATTTAAGGATATGAAAACATGTCCTTAAAAAAATCTGCAAATAATGCCAACAACTTCTTCCGCTCAAACACTTCTTTCTAAAGGAAGTGTAAAATGTGGGAAATGCAGAGATTTACCATATTTTATTTTTTCTGTCCACTGATTGTTGTACAATGTCTTCACAACACAATTAATAAGTGTCTCTATGCTCTATGAAGCATATGTATTTTGTGATGCAGCGTTTGTCATTCTTAGTAGTTTTCCCCCTAAGTGCCAGGCTATAAAGAACAATAATCTTTTGTAATTACGACATGGCATATCAATTATTGCAGCTTTACAGCTACGATACCAATGGCACAAAGGTAGCATAGCTTATAAATCCTCCTTTTACAGTTTTCTATTTGTTTCTTTTGTATTTCTCACAAGGTTTAAAACATCCTTTTCAAATCATTTTGTATTATTTTGATCCATGCTCTTTTGGAGATAGCAGTGTTAAGATGCATAATGAAACAAGTTTTTACTTGCCTGATACCAATGAGCTTTCAAGATACCGAATATAACTTAATCACCATTTCTCTTCACATGGATTAATCATGTTCAGATATGATTTTCCATTATGTTATTTCATAGTTTATCTCATTTACAGAGTCTAAGAAGATGAGTAAAACTTTGAAATTCAGAACAAAACATTTGCAAGTATACTTTATGAACCAATATATTATAACATACTATCTACTCCCCGCTGAAGGCCCAAAAGTGACTCCCATTATCTTTAAAGAGACTTATGCATGATAATATAGATTGTGTCCATTCCTAAATGCCTTCATTTCTGTTATGCACCCCCCCAAAGAAGTTTATAGGAGATTGAATATACATATTTATTTGTACTGAAACACACAGAATGTGCATCTCACCTGCAGCTTTCCTCCCTTTTGTGTCTTCTCCTACTTTCAAAATACTGGGGAAAAGTTGGATAATTAGATTCACCTATTAAATGTATATGATGTGCTTCCAGATACAAGATTTAAAAATGGGGTCATGTGTTGTAAATCTAGCAATCTATGTATTTGATTTCATATATTCCTCAACTCTTGTGCTGTGTACAGGTGTATACATTTTAGGGAGAAAGAGGAGAGAGAAGTGGGCTTTCCATGCACTTGCTAGAATTTCATCCACAGTGTGAAACACAAATAAATGGTTAGATGAGAACGAATTAAGACCCTAGTCGTCTGTACTACTGTGAGTAAAAGCTGCAGGACTGGGAATTAATTTTCTAAAAATTATTGCAAAGTAAACAGAAAGTATGGGAAATTAATAATTACATTGAAATTTCACTCTTCCAGTACATCCCATTACTCCCACCACCTTCTTCCTGCTTTTGTAAAGGTCATTTTCTGATCATTCCAAAACTTCCAAATAAATGCTCAGGATCAATAATTCGTTTGGGGAACGGTTTGAAGAAATTTTATAAATGAAACTGCTTGGAACAACTTCTTTTTTTCCTGTACACCTATGCATCCTATGACCTTCCTCACCTTCACGTCTCTCCTTGAATCCCATTTCTTTCAGTTAACCTTTTATCACTGATCTCTTCTACCTCTCTGCACCCACTATGTCTGCTCCTATGTCTGCTCCTTAAATTGTTAGTATTAACATAGTCCCAAAGAAATTGGAAATATCCTCAAGGCTGAGACCTTGTTTAACTTTGTACTTGTATGGCACTGCATGTAGTAAATAATAATTAAACTGCTAAAAGAATAATGAGATACTTAAAACAATTTTATTAATTTAACAAAAAGTATTTTGAAGGTTACAGTTATTACTGAGAATAAAATGATTTTGAACATAAAGAATATTTAAACAATATATTAATTTATCCATAGTACTTGGAAGTGGGTTTTACTATAATGAATGTTAATCTTTCAGAAGCACTCGCTATTATTCCTATTAAATACCTACCTGCCTCAAATTATATAGTTCCCTGCAAAAAAATAAGAGAATAATATGGTATAACTAAGCCATTAAGTTTTAGATCAGGATTCATATGTTCTTTAGAGTTTGGAAGAGTTTTAGATCAAAGGTTTTGGTTTGGGCTTGTCTCTAGAAAAAAATGGGCCTAATTTTGCTTTCACTTATAATGGTTCTTTACCACTGGGGGGAAACTCCCTTCTGACCACACAGATGATGATCAGTTTAATCATTTAAAATCTGAGGAGTCTCGGGCCAAATACTTACAATTTAAGGCAATGCAATTGTTGTTCAATAACGACTCCTTTCACTTCTACAGTAATCAATTTTTGTAAAAGGATAATTACAGTGGGCAGAAATCTGAAGATCCTATTTCGGTTTTATCTGTCCTTTCTAGAGCAAAATGCCCACTGGGTTCAATTATGTGCTTACTTATACTGGTGGAAATCAGTGACTCCATTGAAATGAATGGTGTGCCACCAGTATAAATTCATAGTGTTAGATGAGAATTAGGCCAGTTACACTATTTTAGACCAGTGCAACTCCACTGACTTCAGTAATATTGTCTGTTATTTACACAAATGTGAGAAAAGGGAGAATCAAGCCCATTAACTTCAGTGAGATTTTACCTGGAAATTACTTCAGAATTTAGCTCTTTAGTTGTATCCTATGTTTAGATTTGAATAGAAGAGAGCTGGTAATGTGCACATTTTGATGGGGAAAGACAAATTTTGCTTTAGCATATGCATACAAATGACTGACAAGCCAAATTCTCTGTTGGAATGGGATTTTATCTATTTGCACCAGCAGTGTTTGAGCCTGAATCTTTAGTTTTCAGGAACATCTACTGTGGGCATTAACTGAAGGACACTGAATTCCAGAGTGTAGTTTTCAGGTAGCTCCAAGGATGTAAGAAAATTTTATATATATATATGTATATATATATATATATATAATGCTCATATATCCCACACCCACAACTCTGCTTCTTTAAAAGGCTAGTACTTATGGATAGCATTCGGTCAGCATTTTCACACGATTAACTTGCCAATTAAAAATAGGCTTGGCACTAACTCTAGAAGTTAACTTAGAAACTCCTAGCTTGGGTAGAAAATTGCTTCCAGGCAAGGTGGAGCAAACTCTTATTTTGTATCAGATATCACACCTGCTTTAGGTAAGACGCCATGACTCACTGGTTAGCTGGCATGCTCTCAGCTGAAGCGTACATTTGATTCCCTGTCATTTTCTCATAATCACATGTTGAGGTAAAAGAATCAGTGTATGGATAGAAACTTGACTTTTGTTCAGGGAAAGGTAGGATGTGTCTTTATTAGTGTTTCTGTCTATATTTTCAGAGACACAAGGGTGATATAATAGCTTATATTGAACCAAAAGCTGTTGGTGAAAGAGACAAACTTTCAAGCTTACACAGAACATCTTTAGCTCTCTCTGTATTACTGCCTTATTCTGACAAGCTTTGTCAGATACGATAGTTTCAGAAATATTAATTTCATTTATTCAATTTAAATAATTTTAAATACTAGAAAGAAATTTTCTAGAGCTTTGGGTGTGATTTATTTGTTGTTTCTATTCTAATGGGAAAACTGTAAGCTTGTTGAAATTAATAACTCCAGATCTTAAAGACGTAGCCATAGTGTTTTACATACAGGAGGTCCATTTTACCCAAGAGGTCCATTCCAGTCTTCTATCCCTAAGAACTTCAGTTGTGAAAATAAACTTGTAGGTGCATATGTAAATGCATCTAATTATGTGCTTTCATGTGCCATTACTCAGTCTATACATGTAATTGTGATAATTGTGAGTACAAATTAGGTTTTGCAATTGTGTACTTCATTTCATTTCCTCATTTGTACACCTTCTCAGTCTGGTTTGTGGGTGTATGTGTATACACATACATATATGTATAAAAAGATAGTGTATCAACATATAAGACATTTGCCTCTTCCCCACAAAATAGAAAACACCAACCCTTCTTTTGGATAATCAGAAAACAGCAGCTTTGTTATTTCAAACAATCACAATTACTTTTGTTTGTTAGTAATAATCTGATTTAGTTTGATCAGAAAATTGGGAAATTATCTGTTCCACCCAGTGTTCAAACCTGGCAGGGCTACTACTTCTAGTGAAATCAGTGCAGCTCTTGCTTGTCAACGCCTTCTATTTCTGTGTGATAACTCTTCGGACTTTATGCTCTGTACAAGATGAGACCTGCCTCATTTTCATCTTCCGTCTTGAAGCACCATGTAATAAAAGGCAGAAAATCCTCTGAGGCCAGAAATTGAGTGTAAATATTTTTCATACGCATTTCTTCTTTCAACGTCTGCATCAAAAACATAAAAAAATACCTACAAAATGGAAGTAACACACATCAGATTCCAAAGCAGCTGCCTTCACTAAGTTTCAGTTGCCACATCCTTCTGTTTAACTCTGTCTAATTCCCATTGAATTTTATGTTTATATGGTAAGCAAAACTTCCATGGGATGTAAGCTGTTCAGAACAAGGACCATGTTTCTGCCTATTGTACAGCATCTACCACATTGATGGCTCTCCTGGAATACAAATAAATAATAGTAATAATGATAGATAGATTCCTTGAAGATTATGGGCTAAATTTTTAAAGATGCACATAGGCACCTAGTGAGATTTTCAAAAATACCTAGGTACCTAACTCCTATGGAAGTAGGTACCTAGAGACTTTTGAAAATCTCAGTGGGCATCATTCCAGCCACTGTTCTTGTCCCCACTCTTTGTATTTATAGATTTAGCCTTCCCCGGTCAACCTGATTGTTATGAATCAAGCTGCTCACAAGGCAAAGCCATCATATTATGTACCCTTAAATTACGCTCCTTCGGCTATCTGCTCGAAATAGTTTGTCTCTTTAAAAACATATCTATCTTGCATGACCTGCACAGATTTGCTGCATATGTCCTTTCTGAAGAATTTGATCTCATCAACTCAATAGAAAGAGATGGTGAGCATAGAGGAGCAAATAAAATGCAACAGTGAAAAGCAATAAATCACTGGATTAGAATCTGTTAAAACAGAAATGAAAAAGTATATGATTAATGTGATATGCCTCCAATTATACTAAATAACATCTCAGACCAAGTATGTTTGCAGGTTAAGACAAAACACTTCCATGTAAATTTTAAGTACAGGCTGCATTTCATCAGTAATACGATGATAGAGAATGTCAGCTACCAAAGTGCCAGATCTTGAATTGGTGCATATAGGGCTAACTTCAGTGAAGTTAATGGAGCTGTGCTGATTTACATGAGCTAAAGACTTGGCCCTCTATATCTCGTGATATCTAGATTTTACAAACATACTGCCACTCAACTAGAATTTTTTTAAAGGATACATTATCTAGCCTTGCACACAATACAGAACTTCTCCTTTTCGATATATGCCCAGGCTTCTTTTCTGTATCAGTTTCAGTCCAGAGTGAGAGACCAAGCTGTTGACTGAAGTCAGTCAGGAGAGCTGGAATATATTGAATGATACCTCCTGGGACTGTGGTATCTTACATATTTTTTTTTTGTAAGATCACATAATGAGTGCTTTCTTAGTGATCTGTAATCGTGCCTCAATCTGGGCTATAGACACTTCCCCACTGGATCAGGTTTTACAACTTAAACTAGAAAAACTTAAAAATAATGAACTCTTACCAATCATTGTACATTAGCTGCAACCCCATAGCCTCACTAACAAGGCTATTCTCAGTACCTAACATGGCATTCTTGACTGGATGTTAGATAGAATTGAAGTTAGTGTGAACTTGGTGTCTAACTTTTGTACTGAAAAATTGCTTAGTGAGCCTGGAAATGAAACTTAGTGGGAAAAGGGCATATCAAAATGGAATTAATGGATGCATAAGGTTTAAGGCCAAAAGGAACCATTAGATTCTTTAATCTGGCCTGTATATGACAGGCCATTAAATTTTACCCAGTTATCCCTGAATTGAGCCTATTAACTTGTGTCTGACTAAACTATAACTCATGTTTAACTAAAACATATCTTCCAGAAAGACATTGTCTAGACTTAATTTGTAGATATCAAGAGAGGAGAAGTCACTGTTTCCCTTGGTAGTTTGTTCCAATGGTTAATCGACCTCACTGTTAAAAATGTGTGCCTTATTTCTAATGTGAATTTGTCTGGCTTCACTTCTAGCCATTGGTTCTTGTTTCACCTTCCATTTTTTTCATTTTTATGTGTACATTCTAATTGCTGTCTTCATTTCACCACAGAGGCTGGCCAGCTAATAAACTGTTTTTAAAGAACTCCCAATTTTCATTCACATTTGTCTCTCTACATTTTTCATCTTAGTTAATTTCACTTATATTTTTTCTCAGTTTTGAGAAATTAGCTCTCATATTACTGGTTGGAACTTTCCTCTGTTTGCCCATATTGAATGTAATCAAGTCATGATCGCTGGTCCCTAGGCAACAATGCACTTCCAGTCCAGTGATTAATTCATCCTTATGAAAGATAGCGAGGCCCAAAATAGTTACCACATTTTGGGTGCAGTACCTTTTGTGTCAGAAAATTATTGTCTATAATTTTTAGAAAATCTAATTTTGTTTTACTACTGACTGCATAGGTCCTTCATATGTCTCCTAAATTGAAGTTCCACATAACAACACAATTTGTCTTTCCACACATTACAGACAGGTGCTAATAGAGTAAGGCATCCTGTTGTCAAGTAACCATCTTGGCTTTCTTAAGTAGCATATTGATCCATAAGCATTCAAGATCCTACAGTTGTGAGTTATCAATAATACTAAAACAAGTACTGGAGTCTTTAATATAGAGTGTCACCTCCACCACCTCTCTATCCTTCCTCAGCAAGTTATAACCAGAGATTTTAACATTTCAATAATGCAAATCATCCCACCAGATTTCAGTAATACCAATTATATCAATTTTCTTTTCATCAATGAGAGTTTCATATTCCTGTTGCTTTTTACCCAGACTCCTAATATTGGTATAGAAGCAACTGAAAACATTCTTCTCTTAATATTCTTTACTAATATTGGTTTGATGTGTTGATAACGGTAAGTTTGAACCAGAGTTGCATAGTTCTTAGAACCTAGTCTTTTATTACTAGTTGTGGTGCATAGAGTTAGGATCTATGATTTTTTTTTAGTCGGAATAAAGGGAAGCCTGTAAGATTCCATATCCTTAAAAAGGCAGTCCCTCACGGAAGAAACAAGATGGCAGTGAGCTCTTTCGCTGATATAAATAAGTTGACAAATAGTTGTAAGGTAAATATCTTTGATAGAATGTTTCATGCACCACAACTCATCTTAAAGATCTTCATTTTCTAAACACCTGGGATCTTTGACTCTCTACCTGTAATGTTAGTAAAAGAAAAACATCACACATAATTCAGTGGTGTGTTCAAAGGTCAGAAGGGAAAAAATCTCTCTCACACACATAGTAATAAAGTTAAGGGCAAAAGTCACTTTTGATTACCTTTTACTGTGCTTAAAAATTTCAGATATCATGGAATTCTGTCTTGTTCTATCACTCTGCATTTTAATATATAACACACATTCAGACAATAGACAATGTTTTGTCTATTATAGCATTTTTGTTAATTGTGATAAAATAATCTGGTAAAGCTATTGACTCTTCTATTCAAGAGCAATAATGTATTAGGGACTTTATATACAGCCAACACCTGTTTTGTATTCTAAATCTTTTCAAATGATATGTCCAGTAAACCTTTTGTTCTTACTTCCAACCTCCTTATTACAATACGTTAGTGGTATTTAAAAATCCTTATATTTAACTTCATATTAATTAACTCTATGCTATTTACACTGGCTAAAGAGACATAAAAGTGTTGATCTTCTATAAGAAGTTACTATAAAATGGCATTGTTGGGTTCCATGTTTGATTTTCATTGTTATCTGTAATAAATATATGCAGTTTGTAAGTAAAAAGAGATGTTCTTTTTCTGGTTACACTCAATCTGGGCTGTGAAATTCCAGTTGCATTTTCTCCTTCCTGTAATTAAGGCTCTTCAGGGCAGTTTATGCCCTCAGTGACATCTGAGTAACCCATTGACATCAAATTATAACCTCAGTGCCACTTGTGGAAATTGCTTGCTTTAATTGGGATTGTATGGATACAAATCCTTGGAATGTAGTAAGTCTTTGTGTTGAATATGCGTAAAAGGGTGTAGAATCCAGTTCCCTTTTCTTTGTTATGCTTACCATAATAAAAGCAATAAAAACTTAACATGATAGACTTGGAGCTGCTCTGTAATAATTTATGAATACTGTGTTTTGACCTGGTTATTGGAATGTCTTCTGTATGATACAAAGATATTGGTTCAGTGCAGGAAGAAACTGTGAGGAAAAACATAGGAGGAAAAGGTCTGGCTCTGCGAACATTTGAGGGCTGTTAAGAGATGATTTCAGGACAGGAAAAGACCATGCAAACACATGTCTTGGTCATCTCCTTTGATTCCTTTTATCTTCTTTTTAGACTTCTTATGTCTCTCCTTTCTCCAGTTCATTCTATCCAAAATGCTTGTGCTAGGATCATCCATCTCTCCTGCTACACTGTCCCTGTCCTCCTTCCTCCCTTCCCCAGCCTTGAATCCCTATACCATGTTCCTGCCCCTAACCCCACAAACTCATCCTCACTTCCAGGGCCTAACATAACCTTATCTAGTTTACATTTCCCTCATCTTCCACCTGTCAACTACTGTACTCCCAGTTCTCTCTCATATGAGTGATTTCATTTCCTCTTCACCTCCTTGCTTGTAAAGATTTCCCCTACTCTTTTCTACCAAGTTCCCTCTCTCTTCCTTCAGATGCCTCCTTGAGATTCCAATATTTCAGTTGATTACCGCCTTTCCTCAGATTCTTCCACAAAAATGTAAAATATTTTAATTAATAGAAAGATTTGGGGTGAGGGGTTGATTTAGTTTTCATTGGAAACCATCACAGACAGTGGAAGACCACCATCAAATTAAGCAGGGCTTTGAGTCACAATGTTCAGTGTTTCAGTTGCATTGCTGAGGTCAGAACAAAGGCTAAATTCTGCTACCGCACAGCACACTGAGTCCTGGAAACTGATCACTCATAATAACAACATGGTGTTATCTCCAGATAACCAAGTAAATAACTCAGTCAATGTCATCACTGCAGTACTAACTTTTTCTTCCTTCCACCACTCCCTGTCTGATTGCTTTTCAGTTACTATATTAGGTCTATAATAAACTGTTTTCAGTGGATTCTCCTTTTGCTCGGTGATTCATTGCTGTGGTTTTGTATTTTTATGCTAAGTTAGTAGGTATTTGGACACAAGACTGTACAAGTTGAAGCAAGCCATACTCTAACATTCAACCCAAAATGTTGCTCTCTTCAAAACGGAGAGACTCAGAAGCTTCTTTGCCACTTTTTTCTTCTCTTTTTAATTGTTCCCTTGAGTTCTGTCTTAAGTGAGTCATATCATAGCCTGTGCTTCCTGTACAGCCACAGACTACAGGGGGATAAAGGGACCCTGAGGGAGGAACTCCATACTACACATTCGTTACATTGCCTCCTAGAGATGAAGGTTGTTTGTTGGCTGACTCTGTAACTCTTCCCCCTTATTGTCAGATATGGCAATGGGGATCACTGATTAGTAAAATCAGACTCACCTGACATGCCATACTGGGGAAGTGAAGGCTTGTGATGAGTGACAATAAGGGAAACTTCACTGCTCATAAAGAACAAGCAAACTCAGCTGACATCTTTGAAATATTTTTTACATGACCTAATTGTTCCATTAGCATTGTATAAATCTGCATTCACTTTTTTATTGAATTTTAGTCACTTATTATGGGGACAAATATTTCCCTCTTTTGCAGAGGAATAAGACATTACATCTACTTATGTGACATCATCACTAGCCTGACTGATCTCCAGGTTTGGGATGGGTACATGAAGATGCTTTATATTTGCTTCACAATCAGTACTCACAGAGGTGTGGAGCTCACACAAATGAACTCCCTGTCCATTGAGCAGTCTTCTATGTATTCTGTCCCCTATCTCGCTTAGCAAGCCCCATGGAGATGACGGCACCCACAGGTTGGAATCACGGGACTGAGAAAGATTTTTTTAAAGAATCATTTTGGTAGGGCTTGATTATGGTTATGAGGTGCTTTGTCCTCACACAGCCTCTACCCCAACTGTCTGTCTGGGCTGGGTGAAATATTTTGGCTTGTCAGATGGGAGAGGAGGCCCCTCAAAACTAAATGATCCCTTCCCCATACAATCTGTCTTAACTGAAATATCATAAGAATCTCTTGCATAGTGATGTCTTCTAGCATGTTACTCAAGATCTTTCCTGTTTAGATATTTTCTGCATTTCATATTTCTAATTTGCCAAATAAAATACATGGAAGGTTTCTGTATTTGTTCACTAACAGGATGTAGCTATACTGTGATAACCCCTTTTCCATTATGATAGATCTAATTTATCCTTGCACACTACCTTTCCTGTTGTGATGTTTGTAACCAAGTCAAATCACTAGAACTTATTGAAGGAAGAGATCCTAGTTTGTCAAATTGGATAAAATATCTATGTAGCTGGCAATCAATTCTTCATAAACACATGATGGTGTTTAACTGTTGTGTTTCACAGGATATTTCTCCACATTTTATAATGGAATGAGTGCCCTAACATAGATTATATAAAAATCAACAATATTTTACTTAGAACACTAGTGAGACTAATCAGCTCATGATGACCTGCTTTCCCGTTCTCAATTTTATTCCTTATGCATTTTTCTTCTGGCTTAAATAATGAAGTAGCTACATTTATTGCTATAGCATTGACAATCACATTAAAATATATATTTTAATGTCAGTTTTAATTGATTTAGTTTCAATGATAGGAATAAATCATTAGTTAAATGAATTATATTATATCATAATAGTAGTCTTACTATAAACTTTGTAGGCATCCATGGCAAAACTTGACCTATGCTGTTGTTGATTTTTTTTGTTCAGTGTCCAACCTGAAAAAAATTCTGTTAATTTCAAACCAAAACTGATTTTTTTTCTACAGTTCTTGACAAAATAAAAAAAACTGAAAAAAATTCACTTTGGTCAAACAATTTTATTCAGAAAATGTTGTTTCAAAATGAGATATTGAAACAGTTAATTTCAAAAATGTCAAACCATTTTGACTTGAATTTTCCCCTCTTTTTATTCATTTGAGCATTTTTCATATCAGATGCAGACCTCACTATGAACATCCATTCTCTTCTTGGTACTTGTCTAAAGTACTGTAATGTGTTCTTTGGGAACTAAGCTTGAAGGCACAAATACTATGATGATGGGTGGTTTATTTATACTTGTGATTAATTAGCAGTTCGGAATGAGGCAGGATCAAATTCTTCTGTTCAGATATCTCTGAGTTGAGAAATGAGTTTAGAAATAATGTTTAGTTCTCTTTCTCCATGTAATGGTGGGCACTAGCCCATGGAATACTCACTTGTGTAAAGCCTGACATGTCATCTTCTGTGCAGAATCACAGGTATATCCCAGCTTCATTTTCCCCAATGGGCTTCCAGTGACTTCAATGAGGCTTTTACGAGTAAACAATGCACCTTCAGAGGTCTAATTTCTTTAACTAAAGGCCAAACATGGTACACAAGCAACCTAGCTAGGGGCTGAGATAATCTTAGTCTGTTTGTCCCACCTGAATCCATCTATTTCTTCCACCCAGACTCCTCACTGCTAAGGCCCTCTCAACCCAGGGCCCACCTCTGGGTTCAGGCCTCTTGCCATCACCTGAGGAAAGATTCCTTCTCTGGAGGCAGGGGCCCCATAGAGATCAAACCATTTCAACTCTTCTCTGGAACAGCACTTAGCTCCTCTGTGCTCTGGACTGCCTGTCACTGCACAGACAGACCAGTTCTTCCTGTAGCACTTCTTTCAGAACCTCTTCTTATCTTCCCTATGTTCTCTTTCCTGGAAAGCATCCTAATCAACTTCCCAGAGAAGTCCCATTCTTCAGGATCTTCCTCAGTTCTGCTACTGGGCCTAATAGCCCTTTATTAGCCCAGATGTTCCTAGCTAATGAACTACCACTGAGCCATTTAAGCAATGAACTACTTATAGGTAGATTTGGGTTTGCTTGTTCTCCTTAGTGGAGCCTGTCACAGGTAGTCTGGCCGGCAACCTGTGACACTGCACATTTCCAGTTGGGATGTGGCATTTGAAACTCAAGCTTTGCCTGCTGAATACAACTTCTGACGTAGCACATGCAGGTTTGTTTTTAAGTGATAGTGCTTCAAGCAACTTCATGCTTGATACCTGAATTTGGCTATGCTGAAACCAGACATTATAAAGATTAATTTGTTTAGATCATAGTGAGTCATAAGTATAAACTGCCTAGGTCAGCTCAACCTTTTCTCACTAAAAAATGATGTAAAATAAAATGGGCTTGATTCACCAGGGAGACTTAGGTGCCTTATACAATGCTTGGGGAGAGTGAGGCATCTAAAAAGGGATTCACAGAAGCTAACCCATTTTGTGGGGAACACCTAAGCCAGTGGTGGGCAACCTGCGGCCCGTGGGCCACACACAGCCCATCAGGGTAATCTGCTCGTAGGCCATCAAACAGTTTGTTTACATTTGTATGGCCAATCGTAGCTCCCAATGGCTGCAGTTCACCATCCCTTATATGACAGTGTGATCTTATTTTTGTTACCCCAACAAATTTTCCTCCCCTTCTCTTCTTTTGTTTGTTGTGCTCACTTTTTATGTCCTATTTCAAATTACATAGTAAGCTCCTTAAGACTGGGACTGTGCGTTTGTGCAGAACTTAGTACAACAGAGTCCTGATGCTGACATCCAAGAGCATCAGATAAACAGCAATCTGCTCCACCATGCTGTCAGTAGCTGACATGCTATCAACTGTCTCCCCGATTTCCTCCAAAGGGTAATCATAGAATCATAGGACTGGAAGGGACCATGAGAGGTCATCTAGTCCAGGCCCCTGCAGTCATGGCAGGACTAAGTATTATCTAGACCATTCCTGACCAGTATTCGTCTAATCTGCTCTTAAAAATCTCTAATGATGGCGATTCCACAACCTCCCAGGGCAATTTATTCCAGTGCTTAACCACCTTGACAGTGAGGAATTTTTTCATAATGTCCAACCTAAACCTTCCTTGCTGCAATTTAAGCTCATTGCTTGTTGTCCTATCTTCAGAGGTTAAGAAGAACAATTTTTCTCCCTCCTCCTTGTAACAAACTTTCATGTACTTGAAAATTCTTATCATGTCCCCTCTTCTCTTCTCCAGACTAAATAAAAGTCTTCTCTTCTCCAGACTAAATAAACCCAGTTTTTTCAGTCTTCTTTCATAGGTCATGTTTTCTAGACCTTTAATCATTTTTGTTGCTCTTCTCTGAACATTCTCCAATTTTTCCACATCTTTCCTGAAATGTAGCTCCCAGAACTAGACACAATACTCCAGCTGAGGCCTAATCATCAGTAGAGCAGAAGAATTCTTGTGTCTTGCTTACAACACTCCTGCTAATACATCCCAGAATGATGTTAGCTTTTTTTTTGCAACAGTGTCACACTGTTGACTCATATTTAGCTCATGGTCCACTATGTCCCCCTGATCCCTTTCCACAGTACTCCTTCTTAGGCAATCATTTCCCATTTTGTATGTGTGCAACTGATAGTTCCTTCCTAAGTGGAGTACTTTGCATTTGTCCTTATTGAATTTCATCCTATTTACTTCAGACCATTTCTCCATTTTATCCAGATCATTTTGAATTTTAATCCTATCCTCAGAATCACTTGCAACCCCTCCAAGCTTGGTATCATCCACAAACTTTATAAGTGTACTCTATGTGCCATTATCTGAATCATCGATGAAGATATTGAACAGAACCAGAACCAGAACTGATCCCTGCAAAACCCCACTCAATATGCTCTTTCATCATCACTGTGAACTATTGATAACTACTTTCTGACAGTGGTTTTCCAACCAGTTATACATCCACCATATAGTAGCTCCATCTAGGTTGTATTTCTCTAGTGTGTTTATGAGAAGGTCATGTGAGACAGTATCAAAAGCTTTACTAAAGTCAAGATACACCATGTTTACCGCTTTCTCCCATCCACAAGACTGGTTACTCTGTCAAAGAAAACTGTCAGGTTGGTTTAACACGATTTGTTCTTGACAAATCCATGCTGTCACTTATCTTATTATCCTCTTGATGTTTATAAATTGATTGCTTAATTATTTGCTCAATTATCTTTCTGAGTACAGAAGTTAAGTTGACTGGTCTATAATTCTCCGGGTCATCCTTATTTCCCTTTTTATATATTGGCACTACATTTGCCCTTTTCCAGTCATCTGGAATCTCTCTTATCTTCCATGACTTTTCAGAAATAATCTCTGATAGCTCAGATATCTCCTCAGTTAGCTCCTTGAGTATTCTAGGATACATTTAATCAGGACCTGGTGACTACAAGACATCTAACTTGTCTAAGTAATTTTTAACTTATTCTTTTCCTATTTTAGCCTCTGCTCCTATCTCATTTTCACTGACATTCACTATGTTTGATGTCCAATCACTACCAATCTTCTTGGTGAAAACCAAATCAAAGAAGTCATTAAGCACCTCTGCCACTTCCACATTTTCTGTCATTATTTGCCTCCTCCCTCCTCATTGAGTAACAGGCCTATCCTGTCCTTGGTCTTCCCCTTGCTTCTAACGGATTTGTGGAATATTTTCTTGTTACCTTTTGTGTCTCTAGCTAGTTTGATCTCATTTTGTGCTTTGGTCTTTCTAATTTTGTCCCTACATACTTGTGTTATTTGTTTGTATTCATCCTTTGTAATTTGACCTAGTTTCTACTTTTTCGAAGAACTTTTTTTTTAATTTCTAGATCATGGAAATTAGATCTCCTGGTTAAGACATGGTGGTCTCTTGCCATACTTCCTATCTTTCTTATGCAGTGGGCTAGTTTGCTCTTGTGCCCTTAATAATATCTTTGAAAAACTGCCAATTGTCTTCAATTGTTTTTCCCCTTAGACTTATTTCCCATGGGATCTTACCTATCTCCTCCCTGAGTTTGCTAAAGTCTGCCTTCTTGAAATGCACTGTCTTTATTTTGCTGTTCTCCCTCCTACCATTCCTTAGAATCATGAACTCTATCATTTCATTATTATGTTCATGCAAAATGCTTTCCACTTTCAAATTCTCAACCAGTTCCTCCCTATTTGTCAAAATGAAATCTAGAACAGCCTCTTCCGTAGTAGCTTTCTCCACCTTCTGAAATAAAATATTGTCTCCAATATATTCTAATAACTTGATGGATAATCTGTGCCCTACTGTGTTATTTTCCAACAGATGCCTGAGTAGCTGAAGTCCCCCATCACCACCAAGTTCTGTACTTTGGATGATTTTGTTAGTTATTAAAAAAAAAGGCTCATCCACCTCTTCTTCCTGGTTAGGTGGTCGGTAGTAGATCCCTTCCATGACATCACCTTGTTTTTTATCCCTTTTATCCTTACCCAGAGACTTTCAACAAGTCTGTCTCCTATTTCCATCTCAACCTCAGTCCAAGTGTATGGAGGAGAAGCTAATGCTGTTCAGGGTAACAGTGACATACAGTGTAAATTGCACTTTTGGGAAGTTAATTAATGAAAACAACAAATATTGATAAATAATTGTTATTAATATAGTGATTCCAAAATGTTTTAAAAGCAGAAAGAAGAGTTTTAACTATCTTCATCGTTGTGACCAGGGCTTGATGGAAGCATATCTGTACAGTGGGAGAGTGGCATGAGATACTCTGTTCAGGGCAATTCTCTGAACTGGAGCCATAGGCAGGATGGAGAAATTTGTTGAAGAATACAGGGAAGCAGAAAGGAGATCAGAAGAACACCAATTCTTGGGGATGAGGAGAGGGATGAGGATAATCAATCTATATTGATTATCTTCTTCATCTAGCTTTCACCCCAATTTTCCTATAAAATAAATCCATACATGTTGATTTAAGGTATGTACACTATATGTTTACCTCCTTGAGGCCCAGTTTTGTAATCAATCATTAAATGTCCCTAAAAATAACATTCAGCACTGCATGTTTTTTCCATTCATTTCTTTACAAAATGAGTTTCTCCCCCATCCTACAAGACCGCATTTTGTACAGACAGCAGCCTCCTTGGCACAAAGTTTCATTCACAGCATGGAAATGGTATATCTTTTGCACTTACTTTTATTATTTGACACTTTCAAACATGTAGGTGTGTATTTTTTTTCAGAAATATTTGTCTATCTATAAGACATCCATAGAAAAACACTAAAGTTTTCTTTTAAAAACAGAATCAGTCATGCTGAAAAATACATTCTTTGCCAAAATAAATACATTTGTGAGATAAAATTAAATTTTGGAAACAGTAGCTTATTCCTCATAAATTCCTCTAAACTCCTCTTTAGAGACATAGAGGGAAAGGATAAGTAATGTAACTATAAAGTGTGTAAAAAAGACATTTGATAAGTACACGAATATCTATCTTTTTCCATATGTATTAATAAACAATAGAAAACAGTAAGTTAAAAAAATCAAATACTATACTGAATACATGTTACTTGGTAGTAAATGTATTCTGGGTTTTGCAGCACTAACATTTGTGAGAATTGAAAAATAAGGTTCTTTTTTGCAAAACTTTTGTGCGTGCTTGATTTACTGTGAAAGCTCATGGGCAGATCACAGAAATGTCAACAAAGCATGGCTATTTATATAGCAAACGCATATGAAGGAGTGGCAGATAGGAAAAGAATAACACAAGCACATGAAATGGTGTGCCAGGATAGTGAGATATATGCACACCACAGCTGCTTTATTTGGCAGGCGCTGGAAGCTAAGTCTGCAAAACATCAAAAAATGTTGCATGCTCTTTACTTTGGTCTGCTGTACACTTAACACATTTACTGGCATACCTATGTCTGCAACAAGTGGTGGGTTTGGTTTTTTTTTCATACTCCTAATAGATATAGCTATGCAAGCAAAAGCCCTTGTGTAGATACAGTTATACCAGACAAAAATGCCATTTTGTTAGTATAGCTTATTTAGTTCAGTGAGCTGGTAAAAACTATATCAGCAAAAGAGGTTGTTGTTGTTGTTCTTTGGCTGGTATAGGATGTCTCTCCACTAGGAGGGTTTACCAATATGTCTGCACCAGTAAAGTTTCAACAGCAAACCCTTTCCGGTGTACTCAAGACCTTGCACTGTACACAACTCTGAAGTGCCTTATTACATGATCACTTTTTGTTTTGTTTTACACGAGTCTATAAAACAAAGAGAATAACTGTTATGAGCAAAAACATTCATTTTTAAAAAAAATGCCGGATTAATTTCTTTTTAGTAAAAGTAGAGTACAAGCACTAACTAACTATAGCCAGGCATTATTGAATCTTATTCATCCAACTACACGAAAATTTCTGACTCTTGATCATGAGTACTCATTTCTGTCCTGAGCAGAGGCTATTCTTTGTATACCCATAATGTGTATATAGCACATTTCTTCTCAGATCTTGAAGCATTTTACAAAGGATGGTAAATATCTATATCCTCATTTTACAGATAGAAGCACAGAGAAGTGAAGTGATTTTTCAACAACACAGAGGAGATCAGGGGATCAGGAACCGAATCTGGTCACCTCGTTCCTAGTCTAGCCTTCTCCACTGGACCAACCTGTCTCTCTTAAAGTTGAGATTAGATAGAAACAAGTAAACTTATTTTCATTTATATCTCAAACAGCATGTGAACCTATTTCTAAAATGGGAGACGGAGGATAGGCTATATAACAGTTCTAGAGAGAAGCCCACCTGTAGGCTTTTCTGGGGATTTGCTTACATTACTGTGTTCTTAGTTATATAACCTGATTTCTTGGTTTGAACCATGGAGCCAGGCCTTGGAGGTCAGAAGACCCACTCAATAACATTTTGAGCCAAAGAAGGATAGTAATATGGGCTTCCTGAAATGCTTGTGTGCATCAGAAAGTTTAAACTTTCCTGTTGTACGACTAACAACCATCACTGCAGGTTTTTCTAATGGAATTCATGAATAATTTTGAATAGCGAAATTAGTAGGCAATTTATGACAAACCGGAATGCTTTTGTTGTGAAGCAGGGAGCACGGGATGTAGCAAGCAAAGGGTTCTACTTCTTTCTGGCTGCTTTGGGATGTCTTGAGCCCTAGGGACCTTAATAAGGAACAATCATTGCCTTTGTCAGTTTGCAGAAATTGTAAATGTTTCAACATGCACAGTAAGGGGAAGGGCTTGCAGCTTTTATGAGTAGTTAATGGTTAGCTACATTGAGAAAAACATTTGACGCCTCTCCGTAAATGTTAATTTTGTATCATGCATATTGGTCACTGATTACTTTCTTACCATCTCTAGTCCAAACCAGAGCTGGTCTCAAATTGCTCAAGACATTTGAAATATTCATTTCTCTTTTCATTAAAAAGAAATATAAACTATTTTTTATGAGTAAAGGAGTATTTCCAGAATAAAGATGCACCTGAACCAATTTTTTGTTATATTGGACTAGTACAATACTTAGAAGGTTTATCCCATCTTGCTTCTAGAGTTTTGATGTCCTATTTTCTCATATTCATAATAGAAATAGCCATTTAAAATAGATGTTACTAGTAGATCAAATTAAAATAAATAATTATTTTACAAACAATTTGGTGGAAAAATAATTTTTCCTTATTCTTTTGTGTTTCATTATAGTCATAATTTTGATTTGTGGACCCAGTGCTTCATCACAGTATAGTCTTGATCCTTCACGGGGAGGCCCCTGCTTCCTTATGGATCAAGTTGTAGCCTTGTGGCCTATATATTTATTTCATAAATATTCCAAATTCTTCATGTAGAGCCATATTATAAAGCAGAACTGGACTGGGGCTCAGAAGACCAGAGTTCTACTCCCAACTCTGGGAGGGGACTGCTAGGGCAAGCCATGTTCCCTTTCTGTGCCTCATTTCTCCATCACACTGCTGCTTACCTCCTTTGTACAGTTCTTTGAGAGCTGCTGATGAAAAGCACTATGTAGAGGGAGGTATTATTATTTTAAATATCTATACATTAAGGGTACAATTTTCAAAAGTGCCAGTGTGATTCAGCTGCATAATTACTTCAGCCTTCTTTTGAAAATTGTACCCTTAATACATACAGCATTACTGTACTGCATTTACTGAATGAGAAATTATGGTATACAAAATCAAGCAGTAAGTAGTCACTGCAATTAAGTGTTAAATAATTATACTGTACCTGAGAAATAATTGTATATACTAGGAGTAGCTTAGATTTGAAAACTAATGTGTACATATCATGTACTATATTATTCAGCAGTAATTTGAGGTATCTCAAGTTGGGCACCCTAAAACAGAGGCACCCGAAATTAATACGTGCTTTAAAAAAAACTGACCAGAGTGTCTTGTCCAAAGTCATGCTGTGAGTCAGTGCCCGAGCTGGGAGGAAATCCAGGGATTTCCTACCTTGTGTTCCTTTGCTTTAATCGCAAGACCATTCCTCAACTATCTCTGGTTGTGGATGATAGACCTGGCGACCCTCCTAACTCAGTCACTTGAGAAGATGAGCAGTGGAGGGTGATTGCGACTGGGAAGAGAAAGCAAAGAATTATTCGTTTCCTTATGGTAAGGATAGTACTATAGGGGATAGTTTGACACTTTTGGCCTTGATCTTGATGTGCCCTAATTCCTACATCTGTAAAACAGGAATAAAAATATTTACCTCTCTCAGACTATGCTGTGAGGTTTGTTCACTTAAAAACATACAGGTAAAGTGCTTGGAGATCTTTGGATAAAAAGTGCTACAGACTTGCAAAGTATTTTTCTTGTATATACTAGGCAAGGTATGTGCTTATTTTGAAACAAAAAACTAATCCTAGCCCTTCGGCTTCATTCTTCTCTCCTCTCCTTGTATTCCCCACTCACACTTGAGCCACAGAAGATCTGCAGTAATTTCCCTTCCCTGTCTGGCCCTGAAACGGATGAGGAGAATGGGATTGGAACCGGGAATAGGGAGTTTCTGGGGGAGTTCCAAGGTCATTTACCTAAATCCTCTGCCTCTATGACTTTTTTTGGGAGGGGTTGAAGGCTGCCCTTTGTAGACTGAGATGATCAGCTTTTAGAAAATGCCAGCCTGGTGGCTAATCTTGGTTTCCTGCTTTTGGGAACCAGCAACAAATTTGGGGTTGTTTAAAAATGTGTTTATGTTAATCAAGTGTAACTGCAGCAGCTAGATAGTATTTTGAAGTCTAAAAACACTGTGGCTTGCCACTCCTGACTGCATGGGGACAGTTAGGTGCCTTAAAAAGGAACTCACTGAAGCCAACATGCTAGGCAGGAAGCCATATAAAGCTAGCCAGCAGGAAATTCTGAGTGGCAGGGGGCGGGGGTAAGCCATGCTTCTCCAAGGGAGTTTGGCACCTATGTGTGCTCAGGATTCACAATTTTGAGCCTTCTCAGGGATTTGGGCACCTAACTCAGTCAGCGGTCTTCACCAAAAACACACAAGAGGTGCTACCACCATCCCCCTTGCTTCCCAATACTTAGAGCACTCACCTGAGATGTAGGAAACCACAGTTCAAATCTCCACCCTGCCAGATTCAGAGCAGGAACCTGAAACCAAATTTCCCTAACCACTGGGTTAGAATCATTTCCATTCTGGCCTAATGACTATTTAAGTATTTCATGCAAAGTGGAATAATTTCAAGAGGAGTTTGAGAAAGATATCCCACACCCAGAATGCCCTCTGATAGCTCATCAGGGTGCTCATCAGGGAGGTAGAAGATCTGCATATCATGGGGGCACCACCTCCTGACTGCAATGCCTGTCTTTTGTTGGGGTTAGGCCTACCAGATCAGAACCCATAGGTGAGATATGTAGGGGAATGCCTAATTTTTGAATCCCATTGGGGTTCAGGCATGAGTTAGGTGTCAGGATTTAGAGGGCTTTGCACATGCCCAGCAGCAGAAATATAGGCACAGAGGAAATATAGATGCCTACTGTGTTAGGCAACAACTGAGTGAGATTTTGTGAATGCCAGTGGTACCTAAACACTGGATTTAGATGCTGAAAGAGGCGGGTAGGTAGCTAAATCTTGCTTGTGGATCTAGCCCTTAATAATAATTTTCTCCAGTTTTTATGAGTTTCATCTTCTACACACGGTGTCAGCTTTTGAGTGGGGAGAGTGGGACGAGGCCTGTGGACTCCTCTGTGTGACCCACAAACATTGTGCATAGAGCAGAAAATCAGTTATATTCATCTTTCAGCTAAATATAAATAAAGACGCTGTGATAGCACAAACCATTCTTTCCTTCTGGCAACTGACTAAATCTTGACTAACAGCTACACCCGATAATAAAGATGCCAGAATGACACAGCAGAGGATAACCAGCTTCTGTTTCGTTCTACTTTGGTGTTTATTAACCCTCTTGCTGCATGTACAAATATTTGGTGTGTGTATTGCATCGCTGTATTTTGTGCATGCATGCATTTTTGCACGTATCTTTAAGATTCAGGACTGGACTGTGGCTCATCCTATGCACCAACACAAGGGAGTAAAGAAACATGAAGCACCTTGTTACCCCCTTCACAGTACTCCTACTACTGCTCTGAGCTAGGGTGGGGAAGCAGGCTCCATACAGCTGCAGGGTGGGAAAGGGCCAGGCAGAATATGCTAGTCTGGGCATAGACCCAGGGACTACTTCCCTGGGTAGCAGTACAGAAACTGGGAGGGAGATTGGAATTTGTGAGTCTGGTTTCAGAATCATAATCTCCTTCCTACGCTGCTCCTGGGGCAGTATAAAAATGCTTCTTTCTTTGGGCTCAAAGCAAAGCCACAACTGAGCCCTCAGTTACCAAATCAATATATTACCTGTAAATAACAGTCCGTCATCTTTTAGATGCATTTTAATAGGGATTTTTATATGTTTTATTTTGCTCACTCTAGTGAGAACAAAGTGCTATGGGTACGCCAGTATGAAACCATAAGCTCAAAATTTTCCTTTCCGAGTGCAGACTTCTTTGACCTCGCTTTTACAAATAAAAGGACATAGCACATTAAATGAAAAAACAATCTCGCATGCAGTTTGCCTACTGGGGAGAATAACAGAGAAGGAACCACACATTAGCTAACCTTGTCATGCTGCTCAAAGCAATTTTGGAAAGCTGTCAGATATCACAGCAATGGGCGCAATATAAGATTTTGAATTGAACAGAATCAGGTTAGAGAAATGATCGAACAGCTGGAATGTCAAAGGCACATCAACCCTAAATTAATTTCATTTTCTTGAAAATGTATGTTAGAAGTGCAGATTATTTTTAAGTGCAGTGAAAAGGAGGCGTAATGTCAGGTTTTGTACCAAGGACGCCACTCCCTGATTTATCATACCATGTCCAAAATAAACTTGAGAACTACTAATCAGAAGGTCTCTATTATACACAAATTGTTAGCCTTAGCTTGCACAGTGCCTTAGGGGTTCAGCAGTACATATAATGGAAATACGAATTCCTTTGTCATTTAGCCAAGGAAGGAATTATCTTTGTAGTTCATGATTAGTTTAATAGCCAATTAAAATAGGGAGTATCAACTGCAGTAAGTCATGAAAAGTTAACTTGCTTGGTTCTTATTTACCATCTTCCACTTTTTAACTATTTGCTAAATTACTGAAAAATGCCAGTTGCTAAAAATACTTATTCTTTTAGAGTATTTATAGCACACAAGTTCTTCATTTACAGTACCTCCTCCCCCGCTCAAAGTATGTAGCGTTGGAATAAAGCTAAATGTATCTAGCCATGAGAAAGCAAAAAATCAAATTGTAATCTGTGGTATTACAACAGTTTAAAAATGCCTCTCATTCTGAGCCTGTCTGTCTCTCCTTTTTATGCCACCTGCATATATCTGACCCAGGAGAGCCCTGTAAAATCATATGCACTCCTTGTGCCTCTACCAGTTGGCATCAAGAAGTCCCTGGATCACATAAAAACATGTTAGATCACATAATAAATATGAGAGACACAAGGTGGTTCAATAAAAGATACTACCTCATCCACCTCATCTCACTCATAATAAATCATAGACTTCCCACCTATTAAGAATAAAGTTGATTGTTAATAATTACAAGAAATTCATATTCTACCATAACACAATAACCTTAATTCTGATCAATAGATTTTTAAAAATAGACTTTTTCGATATCTCTATTGTTCTTTTAAGAGATATTGTAGTGTTAATATCTTTAACAATCAATCAAACATTTATCAATTGATTAATATCTTTATCAGTCTATTTTTTCTAGTGCGCTTATAGTTGCTTTTCTTGGAATGTTACATATGTAGTCAGAAGCAGGATGCTGGACTGTATGAACCCTCTGATCTGATATGGTTTGACAGCTCCCAAGTTCCTATTTTTATGATCCTAGGTAACCACACAGTTGTTGCTTTACAACATTTTTTTTTAAAGAAATGTTTTGATTTAAGTCTTTTCCAAGGCAGTTTTGATGGTATTGATGTTTCTATGATTTACATCTTTCTGGAGGCAAATGAAGAAATAGTTCTTATATTTTACATAAAATACATGGGATGATCTGTTTATCAGATGATTACACCAAAGATAGGAATGGAGTTGACCAAACTAATTATAGCTGGAAATCAATATCCATATCCCTGCATGTTGCATAAGCCAGTGTCAAGATCTATGTAAGCAATCTATTGGTATTTTAAAGCACTATCAACATTGTGCATTGATTCAAAATACAACCCTAAGGTGATGAAGTATTAAAAGTGACTCCTTTTGCTTTGAATTTTGTGATGCAATGTGATTTCACTGAGCTGAAAGAGGGGGACAAAGACATATTAGATATTTCACAAAATATTTATAAAAGGAGGGCACCCGAAATCTAGTAATACAATTTTTCATACTATACAAAACATTAATCTCTGACTCTACAAGTCTAGGAAAACACTGATGTATGGACAGAAGGGGACCATTATGTTCAATTTATCTTCTGGCATAACACAGGCTGCTAAAAATCAGGATGGAATTGAGGCGAGGGAAAAGCAAGACTGTAATTAGGATGACCTGAATCAGTATCATTTTATTTATTAAATAGTTTTTTCATGATATTCCCTAACAAATATTAATGAAATAGATGTAGCTTTCTCAGTAGTTTCACAAATCTTTAAGAAATTGATATTTAAATAGCAGCTGGAACTCGCTCTCCCCAAAAGTCAGGGTCCTATGCAGCTACTTACATCAGCTACTTTTTTCATATTCTTAAGAGCTGCCACTTGCCAAAGAAATTAAGTGGGTGAAATATTAGGACAAGAATAATTGTTTGCCTGACCTAGAAAGCAAGCATGTCTGGAGTAGCCTGTGTTTGTAGCATAGCATCCTTCCCTGTGACCCAGACAACTTGATTCTGTGGGATAATATTTTTTTATGAGTGGATATTTCATGAGAGACTTGTAATCTAATGGCCTGAGCACAGGATTAAATTCCATGAGCCCTGGTCATGACTATAGTTCATATACTGCTTGAAGACTACAGACTTGACAAAATCTAGAATTTTTCTACACCATGAAGACTTTTCAATAGACAAATGTAGGAAGATCAGCAGAGAAAAAATGAAAATAAGTGAACCAAGGCAGAACAGAACAGAAACAATAACCACAGTTTTTCTACTGCCAGGAAAAAGAATCAATGCTCGAATGCTCATTGTTACCTTATTGCTAAGAAATAAGATTATCACTCCCAATCACTTGCTCACACAAAAGAGTAAATGAGATTCAAAAGAGTCCAAATGTCCTCCATGAAAATATTGAAATTGGGAAAAAAACAAAGCCAGAAGCTACCAGCTGACCTTCGTGCAGAGTAGGGGTGGACTTGGGAGGGGTAGTGAATAAATCCAAGGTACCTGCAGCATAAATTGGAGGAGTTCAGATCTAATGTGCTGCTCGGGACCCAAGAGTTTGTGTCTGTGAGACTATCAATATGATTATTTCATTTTTTTAATCCTCTGTGTGATAGTTGTGGCAATGATAGATGTTTCCCCTCTATGTGTTTAAAAAGAAATGAGATAAGATGAAGCATTCATGAATGTAGCTAAAGAGTTATTGCCAAGCATAAAGGCATCATTTTTCTTTAATAAACAACTTTGTAGGAATTTTCTATTCAAAAGTGTTGTGGCTGATTAATGTATTTTTGAAGTAATCATATTTTTCTTGCAGTAAGGAATATAATTGTTCATATATTTTGGCTTGATACCCCAAAAATATGTTGCTGAATAGGCTTGTTCTTTAAAAAGGTGACTATATCAATATACTCTGTTGCAGTGCCCCAGACATGCAGGAAAAAAGATAAGGGATGTAGCTGAATTAGGTCACAACCTTGTTAACTCACCTGGGAACTATTTGACATCGCTGGTGATGCATCACCCTTAATCATTCCCACATATTTTAGGGGATGCTATCAGTGCTCTCTCCTACTCCAAATCTGGTCCAATATGAGGACCTAGTATGAGGTTAAGAGACTGGGGAAATAGAGTTGTTTCCTTGTTGTACCAGACAGTAGGAGCCCTAATTCCATTCTCCAACTTTCTAAGTGCTCTTCCACTTCCAACTCCAGTTTATCAAAGAATCAGACTCCCTATGGAACAACTAGTACCTGAACTGGATACCTGCCGTCAGGAAGCACCAGCAATTAGCTTGGCTGCCCAGCCTCCTCTCTACTCTCAACCCAATCAAGGATCCCAGATAGTTAACAATTCCCTCCCTAACATAGGCCAAAAATATGTTTGTTCCCCAGATGGAAAAGTGTAACTGTATGGCTCAAGTACCCATTATGATTTTTTTTGATGGGTAATTATTGACCCTTCACATTGATGTACAGATTTATCCACTTCTTGATTCATGTACCATCTGGCCTTCTCAACCCATGGAGGACACTAGCACCAGTGTCTGATGCCCCTCTGGCTACCAATGAAAGTAGGAGGGCCCTTGGCTCTCCTTCCATACCAACTCAGAATCCCCTTTCCACTGAGGCCCAGCTGTGAACCTGCAGGCGATGTAACCACTTGCCTATGTGCCCAGTGCATAATCCTGAGTCCACAAAGCCACACGCCTGACCTGTGCATTTGATCCTGAAACTAGATATATAGTAAAATTAGCCTTTCACATTATTGGACTCTGATTCTCAGCCAGAGGCCTCATGGACATCCCATATACATTTGACAGCTTATGCACAATTGTCTGTACCGCTGATACCTCCCCAAGTTGAGCTGCCCCAATCTTGAAAGAGTGGGACCTGAATTACGTGACATTGTAAGACTCTTTTTTTAAAAGCTCCCACAAACTGGTATTTTGTGAGGTGCTTTCTGTCACCATGAAGATAGAAAGGATCATCCTAACCAGCCTCCGTGTAATGTAAGTTCTTAAAGTCCCAACTAGCTTACCATTCTCTTATAGCGCTCTGGACTCAATTTGCCTTCCCGAATCTGTTTTTGACATCCTCAGGGTCATGTTGACCAAACACTCACACCACTGAAAGTCCCCGATCTTGCCAATTCAGGCACCAGTTCACTGACTCTAATGCTCAAAAAAATGCTACAGGAATGTCACCTGGAACAACTGCATTGCCACATCTGGTAAAAAACTTGCATCAGATCCCTAAGAATCTGCACAGTGGCAGGTTGTCCGGGGTCATGGCTCAATACCACTCCACTAACAATCCCCTAACTAAAACCCACCTCAAAGATTTGGATAATCTTTTATTCTACTACAAACTGTGATGCCTGTTAAATGACAAGAGATGGTTGAAGACACCAGGCCATGATGTGCCAGTAACACCATGTTCTGAAGTACCTGGTCTTCAGGACTAGGCCAAATCATAGGCAGGCCCACCCTCCTCTGCCTTCAGCAATTAATCTGCCTTCTGATCCCAGTATCATGCTGCTGTCACCACAGAGGAATTCCCAGGGGCTTCCCCTCTTGTGTCAGCAGCAGCTGCTTTGTGGCTGTGTATTTGGGTTGAAATCCTGGCTATTGACCTTAATGAAACCTTTGCCATTGACTTCAGGGGCCAGGTTTTCACCGATCTACAATGAGCAATGGCAGGAGCATCTAATACATGCATCATGGGAGCGGGGAGACAGGGTGGGGGGGAAGGGGGTAGGGAGAATGGTGGAATTTGTGTTTGTTTGTTTGCTTTTAACCAGGGCAGCTGTGGCCCAATGGTTGGCTACCATTGAGATAGTAAAGTAAGATTTCTAGAATTCTTTCCCATGTTGGTTGCAGTGGCTAGTTGGAGGCAGGAGTTTGTGAACAAAAGAGTGTGATTCTGGAGTGACAGCTCGGAGGTGATACACATTATCAACAGTAAGTCCCCCAGATCGACCAGGATTAGGAGGTTGAAGAGGGCATTACTCCTGCGGTGTTTAACTTACAGCATCTGTTTCACTGTTAAACATGTGCCCAAGGTTAATAATGGCATACGTGACTCTTTGTCATTGCTTAGTGGCTTGTTCCTTAAGAAGGTGATCATTTCAGTTGACTTTTTTGTGCCTTGTGCCTGCTTACTGAAAGAGTTTTTAGTTGGAGTTCAACCAAGCCAAACATTCATGAGGTTTCCATGTGTTTCTGTGCTCATTGAATTGTATGACTGGATTTGTTTTTCTCCATTTCCTAGCAGAGAACAATAAACCTATGTCCATGTATCTAAAAGGCTTCTTTGACTACCTCTTAAAAGATGCAGAATTGTTTTGAAGACTGTAGAGTGCCATGTAAAATAGCTCAGCTTGGGTAGTGGCTCTTTAAAAGTATCTACAAGCAAAAAGAAAAACCTGCTAAACTACTTTCTTGGGTGCGGTGTTTTGTGAATAATTAGCCTTGAGCAATGAAACTCCAGAGCCACACCTGACTTGAATCTTTGATCTGTCATCCTATCGCTGGAATCACATTATGGCCTGTATGCTTTATACTGATCTTGTACATGATAAAATCTTTGCCGTTGCTTACATACTACAGCAAGATATTTATTTCTTTAATTTATCTGTGGATGTTGCAGTTCACAGTTGAATTATGTTGAAATCATACTATTGGTTCATATTTCATTTTAATGTGGTTTAGTCTTTTTAATGCTTTGCTATTTTTTCATAATTTTGTTTCTCCTCTTTTTTTAAAAAAAACCCAACTTGAAAAGCTGGAATTCTGACACCTTCTTCCCTGATAACATCAGTTACGCTGACAATATGTATAATAATCAGTTTGCTAACAATACAGAATGTTCATGTGCCCTATTTAGCAGGTGTACTTATTTAAAGTTGTTTGGAGTAAAATAAAACAAAATCATTGTTATGATTTATAAGATGTATATAATTATTTTATGTTAGTGTAACTTTTTAGGATAAAAAAATCCTTATATTGCTTTGAAGATTATGGGCCTGAATTTTCTCTCATTTATAGTGTAACGCTTCATTCAGCTAATTTATAATAGTGAAAATGAGAGAAGAATCAGGGCCAATACATGCTACAATTTTTTTGTGGAGCCTAATATCACATTTACTATGATAGTTTATTTTATTGCAGAGGTTTCTATAAGCAAACTTTGGGAATTTCCTTTATGTTTTGTTTGGAAATTTGTGAATTAAGTGGGAGTAAAGTGACCAGCCAGCAAATGTGAAAAATTGGGCTGGGGCCAGAGGGAGGTAGGGGAGAGGGGATAATAGGAGCCTGTATAAGAAAAACATCCAAAATTTGGACTGTCCCTATAAAATCAGGACATCTGGTCACCTAAATGGGAGACTTGCTCTCTCCATCCTATGTAGCTAGATTGATTTTTAATGTATTTTCCTCATAACTTATTGTTACTGATTACTAGAAAGGTATTAGGGTGACCAGATGTCCTGATTTTATAGGGACAGTCCTGATTTGGGGGGCTTTTTCTTATATAGGCTCCTATTACCCCTCACCCCATATCCCGATTTTTCACACTTGCCCTCTGGTCACGCTAAAAGGTACACAGAAGGTTGGTGGTAATTTGAGAAGTGATTCTACTATGACTGATATCATTCAAAATGTTCCCATTTTTGTGTTTGACTAGCCAGTAGACAAGTATTTATTTGGAGACTATAATTCTTCCATTTCTTGCAGACATGAGAGCAAAGTAGCCCAGCTACCTTCTGACTACAGCCTCCCAAAATACAGCCAGTTTTTCCTGTTTCCCTTCTGAAGCTCACTCTGAGAACCCTTCCCTGACCAATCTATACCATTGCCTCCACCAATTGAAATCCAGGGTCATGAGGAATACAAAATGCATGCATTCCTTGCTTCCCAATAGACACTTGTACAATCTGGTGGACTACTTTCCCAAATAGTACACATGGGAACTTGTATTGCACATCCATGCTGCTGACCTGGTAGAGGAATTTCAGAAGGCTCATCAAGTCAGCCCAGGCTTAGTACCACCCTGAAGGGTTAGAACCTGGGACTATAGGGTGCTGGGGCTGCTGAGATCTCTAAATTGCTACAGGAGGATCCTGTGAAATTATGCTTGGCAGGAAGTACCATCCAGTATGGCCTGAGTGCTGGTCCCTTACATTCCACTGATTGGCTGATACTTCATATTTAAACTAGGAAGCCAATGTGAGGAGCTGTCTGAGCAACAACACAGACTTCCTGCCTGCTCCAAATTCAGCTTCTGATAGCCCGTAGACTCCAGCTTCTGACCCTGTTTTGTCCTTGACTCCACTATTTGATTGTGTCTGTCAACTGGTGCCCAACCCTAACTTCTTGTATCCTGACCTGGCTTGACTCTGACCCTGCTTATTGTCTCCTGATCACAACTTAGCAGCTGACCAGGGCCCACTGGCTGCCCACAGCCTGGCCCTGACACCCTGAAGTGGCAAACTGTTAACCATAAAGTTCATACTTTTTGTTGGATTCTGAGGAACAAGAAAGAGTTATGGGGGGGGGGTGACACTAGTTTCAGGGCTTAGACATTGGCTCATGGAGTCCCCACTGCCAGGATAGATATCAGACTTGAGGTGTACACCTGGAGTGTGTGACTAGAGGCCCAAGCCAAGAACAGGGTCTAAAACTCTGCCTAGGAACAGCAAGCTAGGAATTCAGCACTTGGATCCCCTCACAGCGGTCTGGCGAGTGTCCAACAACAGAAACTTAACTATACCTGCAATGTACACATGGGCATTTTCAAGATGGTGCATAAGAATTTAGAAGTATGATTCTTAATATTAATAGAGAACTATGGTTACGTTTGCATACAGTCCTGCAGTAGGCATGAAAAGTGGCTCAAGACCACAAAGGGTGCAGTATTTGCTTTTGTGGGTATAAACTTTAGGCAGCAACTACACTGAACGTTGTTAAATAGAGCTAGTCGAAAAATGGGAGAGCTCTTTGTCTACATTTTGGTGAAAAAAGTCCTTTTACATGCTGAAAAATGTCAGACTTTGAAATGCTTTGACCTGCTCTAATATTCAGGCATAACAGACTGTACTAGTGATGTGCTTAGTATTTAGACAGAAACATATCACAGTTAACAATGAGCATTTCTCCAAGAACTTACATCTATATTTTCAGATAACAGAAATAGGGAGATTATTGCCGTTAGTAACAACCAATAACATTACTAGGAACATTCTCTACACACATTTATGTGCCCTCACCATACTACACCAGTATGGACACAATCCCAGTCTTTGCAATAAGGAAGTACAAGCACTTCAAGTCTAGCAATGTTAGACTTGGCCTTACACATTCTATGAACAATGTATCCTGCCGAAGTTGTGCACTTTTGCTTCATAGTCTTTAAATTAAACTTAGGCATGATAAAAACAGATCAAAATTAGATGGATCCCCATCAGATAATAAATTGTTTATATATCTTCTGCCCCTTCACAGTGGACAGGAAGAAGTAATGTTGTAAGTTATCTGCATATAGTTGGGAGATCAGTAAAGAAATAACAGAGTGAACCCAATTAATCTGTCCATCAGTGAAGTTACATAAACAATGTAACTTGGCCCAGTGAATTGGCTTTTGATTCAGTTGTTCTTAGAGAGCATACTGGTGGCTGATAAATATATATCAAGTTTTTCATCTCAAATTCAGTGGTTTGAGTCCAGTCCTGATCAGTAATGGCATAAAGTCATTACTATCTATTGGCTCTTCAGGCGTCCGCATGAAATAAACTGGTAGCCTTAGTCCACTTCCCAGTGGACAACTCTCCATATCATAACCTGGCACCAACTGGTACCCTGTGGTAGTGTCAACAGAAAGGTTATAGTTCAATGGCCATTGAGACAAAGGAATTTCTAGTGTATCTCATGTGTACGTGTGTGTGTAATATGAAACATTAGTAGGCTTCTGTCTTCAATGTAGCAACTTTGGCAACAATTAAAACTTAAATTTTTTTAAAAAAAGGAAAGGAAGAGATCCATTATTTCTGAAGCCATCATGCAAATTAATCCTAAAATAGGCAGCAACATCAATAAAATGCATTGTTTTTATGCTGGTCCCTATACCCGTCGTGATTTGTTAACTTTTATTCTTGGCTGCTTAATTACCTGATATTTAAACAAGTGTTTTTAGAAAAGCTATAATGGTACAGTGTGTAACAACATGAATCTATTCCTTCAACCAGTATACAAAATCTTAATCTTTCTACAAATATCAAACATAGAACCACGAAGGTTTATAGCTATTTGGACTATGCATGGAAATGTACTTTTCTCTTAACTGAGCAACCAGCATTCTTCCTAACAAACACCCTCAAACTCTGTCAGCAATAAAAATGCCATACACAAAATATAATCTTATTGATTCTGGTACTAAAGAGGTGACACTGAGTTACACCAGATTAAATTGAGGTCTATTATAAAGCTGTTTTGCTGTTTCCTATGTATCTGGTGTGGTGATCTTTTCTGTTTTTATGCTTTGGAATATCTATTCATCCTTTTTCACCTGCAGTAGCTTTTTCAAATAGATGGTTCTGTTGTATCAGTGATTCATTGGTCAATCCTGTTACCCAAGAAATCTAATAACTTTAACATTCTTCAGTAGATGAGTCTGACTCTGCAGTAAGAAAT
Organism: Dermatemys mawii; assembly: GCA_007922305.1. NCBI lineage: Eukaryota > Metazoa > Chordata > Testudines > Dermatemydidae > Dermatemys > Dermatemys mawii. The sequence continues at coordinate 57,616,524 of ML677334.1, forward strand.
CTATTTTTTGCTGAACTAATAACTTTAGTGGCTTGCCTTAAAGGGAGGACAAGAGTTAGGCTGTCTGAGTGTATGCTGAGAAATTATGCAACAAAGAATACTGTCATCCACACCCTGTTTATGAGCTTGGTCATAATGTAAGTCATTGCTGTTAATCTTTCGGTGAGGAAATGCTTTGAAAATGAAAAAATGAAGACATCCATAGCAATTTAGCTCAGTTTGAAATCTTCACAAATGTTTTGACTACAGGCCAAATGCTATGGTCCTTATTCAGTGAAAACAATTAAAGTCAATAGGAGCTATGGCCAAGTAAGAGCTTTGGCCTTGATTCTCCACTGCCTTGTATTTGTATATTTATTTACACCTGTCAAAAGTGTGTTCTAAGCAGTTACATTTATAATATATAATAGTTATACACACTGTGCCTCGGTGTAAATGATTATGCAAAGTACAATATAGTGAAGAATCAGTCCTCTTTGTGTCTCTGTACACCATGTATTCATCTAGGCATTGAGCAGCTGTAAGCACATTGGGCCTGATTCCCCAATTACTTGCACCATTTTTATACCTATGTATCTCTTTCAGGCAATGTACTCCTGATTTATACCAGTGTAAGTCAGATGAGAAAGAGGCCTGCTGTCTGCATCCCAAAAATAAACATTTTGGATTGGATTCCAGTTCTATAACGTCATGACGGTCTTCAGATATTATTTTCTTGGACTGGAGTATTTAGTCAAGACTTACATCAAACAGGCAGAATCTTGTTCCATATTATTAGTTCTAAGCCTGAGCGTCTTATGAAGCCCTTTATTTGTCAGTACTTGCTGATACCCTGATTAATCATTTACCACATCTGCGTCTCCTACAATATACATCAGAACTGGTGTGGATACCTACTCTTTGTTATTGTTATGTTTACATGCAGGCATAACTAGCCTTCAGGATTTGACTAGTAACCCCTGTGTTAGGAATTAGGCATCTTTAGTAGAGATTAGCCAAAACCAGAACAACTTTCCTAACACACAGTCCCTGGAAGTTCACATAATCCAAATCTGAACCACCTGTTTCTCTTTTGTAGAGCAAAACCCAATAGGAAAAGTTTGGCAACCCAAAACCACCTTCAGTTTTGCTCATCTTTACTTTTTACAGTAATTCTTTCTCCTTTTTATGAAAAGATATCTGAAAACAAAATGTGAAACAAGGGAATGGCAGATGTAATCTACTACTACAATATTGCAGAGACCCAGCGTCTCCTTGTGAGTTTTGTTTTTGTAGACACACGTGTATTCCACTAATCAAGGTACCATCAGGTACTGAAAAGACCAAGGGATGTTTATGACCTTAAGGCTGAAATGCTAAGAAATCCTTAGTGGAGCATCCACAGGGATATCCTATACCAATTCTAGTCGTGACTTAATAGTAAGGCTATCATGTATTCTTATACTACTTCCTGTCCACCCCACTACCACCACACATACAAACCACAAAATATACATATTTTTGTTCATTCTAGAAGTTGAATACATCGATATAGATTACGTTAAGTTTGATGTGTAGGCAACAAGGTCAACTTTTATTATTTAAAAGTTTGTTGCCGGTAAAGGTCCAAAAATGATTTAACCTATGAGCATTAATATTGTGTAAAAAATACACTGTTTAAAACCATTTCAATGGAAAGTACAAATAAAGACTCCTAGTTCTTAAGAGAGGTAATACTAGGCAAATCTTGGAGGCTTTTTAATTGTACCTGCATTAAGGGTGCTGTTTCAGCTCACAGGTAGTTCCAAGTATCTTTGATTATTGCTCTTCACAACCCCAGAGTGTGTGTGTGTGTGTGTGTGTTTGTTTGTTTGGTTTTAGTTTTGGAAAAAATGAGACGCTGCTTAGGTTTGATGGTTCAAATCCTCGCCTAGTATAAATGGTTGTAGCTCCATTGAAGTCAGCTGAGCTATAACAATTTACCTTAGCAAAGGATCTCTCCGATAATACCTATGCTTTGCCCAAAACTCACCCCAGGAAAGTTCACCTAAAACACTAACCAAGTTCATTAAAGATTCTGTGAAACTTGTTATGAAGTGTCAGGTTTGTACCAAAACCACAAACCAGACAAGTTTCACCTGATACTCGGAAACTCAGTTTAATTAGAAACAGATCCCCAAATAATAATAAATAATAAATAATAAATATTCATTTATAATAACCAAAGTCCAGGACAGATTTCTAAACATAAAGAACAACAAACTGACAGCAGGCCTAGAAATACAAGTAAAAAACTGGGCAGACAAATTCTGTAACTGCTGCAGCCTCTAGAACAGACTTGATGGCAGAGGAGGAGTAAATGATGACATACCTTCACTCTCAAAAAGGATGGTGGTATGCTCCATTTTTTTTTTCCTCAGTGCTTTTCTCCCCACCGCGTCTTTTGAACAGCTGTTCTGATTTTCATCTGAGAGCTGTGAGGCTTGGAGGTATGGTATACTAAACTACATTCCAACTCAACCATTGTTTACCAGAGAAACCCAATTAGGAACAAATTGCAGTACTCTATCTTGTAGGTGACAAAGGAATGGATGATTGTAGCAATATTAGCATCAGAAAGAAAAGGATACAAGTTAACAAATATTAGCATCAGAAAGAAAAGGATACAAGTTAACAATGGATCAAAAGTAAAGAAGGCATAGGGGAGATATCTCAGCCAGTATCCTAACAATATCTCAACCTACATCCCTGTATATTATCGTTTAGTAAATACTAAGCAAACATGCATTCCTCAAGCAAAAGGAAGCAGCATTGCACCGTGCAATAATTTGAAAGGGAGACTCTTGGACAATGAGCAAGCACCCATGACCACCTTTTGAAACTGACTTTGCAGTAATGAGCTTAACCTCTGCTCTTCTCTCATGCAACCCAACCACCCATATGGCAGGATCCACCACAGCCTTGTAATACAGTCATATGTAGAGGGTTGCATATAAATCTAACATTATTATCAAAGACAGACCCTTTAGTCTGCTGGTAGTTGTTGTTCAGAGAGACATCCACCCCACCATCTGCAGTGGGTACAACATTCAAACTGGCATTACTAAGCCAAGGATGTGGGTACATGCAATAGAGGGTCCATTTAAGCCTGCAAAGTACAATCTGCATCTCAGAAAGAATTCTGTTAGGTCTCCCACAGGAAAATATAAAGAAGACAAATTAGGAAAAGAAAATTTATGGAAGGGAACTAGAGATTGGGGATGGGTAGACAATATGCACCACAAGAGCAAGAGATAGCAACAAATAGCAGAACACAGGTCAGCAAAGGAGAGAGAAAGATAACAGAGCAAGAAAAATTAGGGGAATAATACAATGTCCATGAAGGGCCTAATTCGCCTCCTGTTTACTTGTAAATCAATAAGTTGGTGTAAGTAACAGGAAAATCAGTTCCACCAATATCTTTAAAAGATCATTATTCCCTAGTACTATGTATTTTCTGATGTCATTATTCCCTAGTACCATTCATAGAGGCCATTTTAATGTTCTTCACCTTGGTAAATAACTTACAAAATATGCCTTAAGTAATAATATACACACCCACTTTTAGGGACCCATTCCTGTGGAGTTAATGAATGAGTGGGCCCATGATGAACAGCTGAAAAAATATTATTATGTATTTATTGAAATGCTTCTAGCAGCATGTACAGTCTGGATTTAATAAGGGAAAGATAACAGACTATGAGAGTAGCAAAGGAGAAAGAGAACAGAACAGGAGAAAATAAAGAAGATAACAGTAGTGGGTTGAGAGATAATGGAATGCAGGGGGAGGAGAGAAGGCCAGGGTGGAGCTGAAGGGGAAAGTGTATGAACACGAGAAAAGAGAACTCTGCAACAGTTTATGAACTGAAAGCTCAGATCAGTTTTTTAACAAGCATGGGGCCTGAATAAGGTACCCTTATTTAGTTAGTTGAGAATTTTCAGGAGTAAAAGAGCTGACTGTTGGTCAGTTTGTTATATAAATAAATGGCCTGAAATTTTCAAAGAAGTCTGTAGGATTAAGTTAATGGATCTCTAAATCCCCGGATTTGCTTTGAAAATCTCAACCATGGATTACAGTGCTTTAAAAAATTCTTAAGCAACAGACTATATTAATTATTAAACTTCACTTTTTCATGAAACTGCCCTGTCTTAGTTTATATGTTCATATTGCAGTTGTACTAGCCTGCAACATTGCCATTGATGTCCCCACTTAATTTCATATGATTTCATATACAGCTTTCAATAATCTTCATTTAAGAGAGAGGTCTGTAGAACTTAACTGGCAAATATTAAGGTGCTCTGGTATTCACAGAGCACTGTAATTTGTATGTGTTTTATTGGGTCTAATGCTTCTGTATATTGTATTGTCTGTAAATTATATATTTTGCAACAGATCATGAAAGGTTTGCAATATTACTTATTACAGAGATGCTAATAACACCAAGTACTTATGTAGCTCTCTTCATCTTCAAATCATTGTTCCAACATTAACTAAATAACCCTCGCAATAACCCTTTAATGTAAGTAAAGTATGTACACTTTTTGGATGACACACTTTTTAAATGATTTGCCCAAAGCCACAGAGAAAATCAGTTTAAAATGAAAGATTAAAATGCAGGCATTCCTGGCTTCTGGTGCTGTGCTCCAACTGTTCAAACATGTCTCTCTAATGAATTATAACTGGGGGAAAAAGTAAAACAGCATTTTTATTATTTGATAGAATAATACTCCATGTTAACTTTTATTTTTCTAAATTAGAAAGTCAATCTAAGATTGATTTAAAACAAAACATTTATTTAAAGTTTCTTTAAAATTTTGATTCAGTTCAGTTTGCGCATTCCTTCTTGTTTCTGACTATATTTGAAGGACCAGTTAGAAATTAATTATTTTGCCCCTATCGATAGGTTGATGCAATTTTACTTTTATTTTGCAAAATCCTCTCTCCCTTGTTTTTCCTGAATCCAAGGCAAGCCTGCATTCCTCTGTTATCAGAAACATGGTTCAGAGACTGAATTTAATGTTTAACTAAAGTTAACCAACACTGTTTTAATTTCCACAAATTTGATGCATCTTTTCAGTTTTCTGTGATTTGACTGTTATATTTAACTTTGGCTTATCATCCAGGGTCAGCTTGCTAAAGTATATAAATAGCTCTGAATATTTTTTCATGTAATTTTCTGAACTGCTTGTGAAGCATTTTTGTTGTTGTAGAAGGCTGTGTACTGTACTATAGCTAGAAAGCAAAGGCATAGGAAGCTTGAGTTGTCTGCTTCAATGTGTTGATTAATAAATAAATCTGATAGCATCCCAAATGTAAACAAGACACAAACCACAACTTTTAATTGTGAATATAGGACCTCATCCAAAGCCCTTTGAAGTTAATGGAAAGACCCCCTTGACTTCAATTCATATTGGATCAGACCCATTCTCTCTCTCTCTCTCTCTCTCTCGTTTTCATATAATGGAAAAGCATAAACTGTTTGGCCCAGATCCACAGCTGGTGTAAATTGAAGCTAATTTGATTGTGGATTTGCACCAGCTAAGCATCTAGTCCTTTATATTTGTAACACTATAAAAACAAATTCTCCTCTAGCCTAGCTATTCATTGTTCTTCAATTTCATCTTTTTTTTGTCACTGGAATCTATTATTTCTAGTTTCACAAAGACTAACTATGACTAGAAGGGAAGAAATGCCTATATCTAAAAAGATGCATAATAGCTCAAAATAGCCCTTAATGTATAATTTATTCAAAGGTGAGTGAAATCTTTGTCCAGGTCATACTCTGTACCACACAGAACAACATCAATGTTGGAGAGTAATTGTATCCCAGTTTTCCAGAGGACTGCTTTGTAGCCATTGATTTTATTAGTTTATGATTAATGAAACATGTATCCCAAGCAGCCTGGCTCAGTTATGCTTTCCTGATTTGTCTTTGTGTTTCAGAATTTTTAAAATACAATTATTTTTAATTATGGTGTTTCAGGCACTTAAAGTAAAATTATTTGCTTTAATGGTTAATTAGTGCTTATGGCATGTTCACCCATTTCTGACTAAAAGCCAGATTTTAAAGAATGTATCACCACCTGATTCTTATAATTTAAATGAAAAAAGGTATTTATTTTATTCCCATCTAATTTCATTCAGGTTATTGTTTTGTCCATAGACTACATGGTTCTCTTTTCTCTCTTTAAGTAAATCCATGATTTTTGGCACTTTGCATTTCTCCACCTGAATCTAGCTGGGGAGCTTCATCAGGTGGTAAGCAACTTCACTGAGATCTGTAGGAAATATGAGAGTCCATTCCTGCAAGCCTTCTGGATACAAAAGTCCCTCTCTATGTAAAACTGACTCTGAAATCAGTGGGAGTTAGGTGATCAGAAAGCCTGAAGGACTGGACCCTTAGGGCTAGAGCCACAAAGGGATTGAGGTGCCTAACAGCCACTTTAGGTGCCTAAATCCAATGGTTAGATCCTCAATATAATATAGGGAGATATACCTATCTCATAAAACTGGAAAGACCTTGAAAAGTCATTGAGTCCAGTCCCCTGCCTACACTAGCAGGACCGAGTACTGTCCTCTGATGAATTTTTTGCCCCAGATCCCTAAATGACCCCCCTCAAGGATTCAGCTCCCGATACTGGGTTTAGCAGGCCAATGCTCAAACCACTGAGCTATTCCTCCCCCCTCAAGCTTGCTGCTCAGCTGCTGCAAAACTCTGTAGGCGACTAAAATCCCAATGTGCCTACATTTCTGCTGGTGAAGTTCCTTAGAACTCTACAAATCTGCCAGTGAGCATATGCGCAGCTGCCTCAGCCTACGTGCCTAGCCCCCGGCAGGATTCTGCAGGTAGGCAAGGGAAAGCCTAGTTCTCCTATGGGGCCTGATCAGGTAACCATTGTTAGGCCAGGTCTACACTGGGGATGGAGGGTCAACCTAAGATATGCAACTTATCAGTCAACGTGTCTTAGGTCAATTTACCTGGGCATCCTCACACTGACAAGTCGACTGCTGCCGCTTCCCAGTCAACTCCACTTCTGCCTCTCACGGCAGTGGAGCTCTGGAGTCAACAGGGAGCACACTCAGGGATCGATTTATTGCGTCTACACTAGACGTGATAAATTAATCCCCAGTAGATCTATCACTACCCGCTAATCCGGCGGGTAGTGTAGACTTGCCCTTAGTGTTAAAACGAACAAGCAAAGTATTAGCAAGTATTTTAATAAATACTGTGGATTGTTTTGTCCATGTGGCTGAGTTGCTGCCAGCCTAACTCCCCATGATTCCCATTTTCCTGGTGTTCTGTCAGTAACAGCCCCTCCAGAGAATGGGGTCCCTCTCCAGTTCTACTGATCATGATATATTTTTCCTGTTTTACAAACATTGTAATCTAACTATTAAAAGCAAATAATTGACTCCCAGATGTCAACCCCCTGACCCTTTGGCCAGAGGTTGCTAGCTGAGTTTGAGTCTTGTCTTTACCACAGACTCAGCTGGTTACATAGTCTTTAAATAGTTTGGTCTCATCAATTAGTACCACACTGGGAGTAACTTATCTCTGTCCCATGTCACCTGTTTGTGAGTCTAGCAAACTCTCTCTTTCAGGAGTCTCCTCTCTGTGGGGTTGGTCTCCAGATGGTTCACTGCTTTTCTATTCTGTAATGACCTCTGTATTTCTGCAGAATATCTCTGGGTCTTGTCTGCTGACTCATAAGTTTCTCCTGTTCCTTTGGATAACCTGTCCCTCTTGTGTAATCATCTCCTATTATCTGAGTTTCACTGCACTCCTCACAACTCCTTTAGCCCACTCCTTCTGGCATTTCTTTAATGGTTGAATCCTCACAGGAGAGTGCTTGTCTCTCAGGCCAGTTAGTTCTTGGCTGACCTATTGTACTCCGGTGACTGCTATGTGTGATTGTTGGCAACCTCCTCTTGGCAACATTTCTATCCTGGCTTCAGCAAGTCTTACTTCATTGGTAGCAAGGCTTTGGTCCTTCATCCCATCAGTGCTTGCTCTGGACTGTTTTGGCACCAACTGATAAGGTATTCCTGTGGTCCGAAAATGCTAACAAGGGGTCTGAAACAGAAAACACAGCCTTGTAACAGTTTCTTAGCTGTTTTCACAGCTGATTACACCTTCCCATTACTCTATGGATATGCTGGGAAGGGGCTTTGGTAGTCAAACTCCCATGTGAATGCAATTTTCTTTGAATACTTCCAAGACAAACTGGGGACATTGTCGTTGAATACGGTATCCAGAATGCTGTGTTTCACAAGGTGGGCCTTTTGTTTGCTGATCACTGATTTTCTTTTTGTATCACTGTTCCTTTGACCTACAATGAAGATTTCATCTGCAATTGTTTTTCATCCCAGGAAGTCCTTTCGGTGGTTAGTGAACCTTCTCTGGAATACCTTTGGTGATGGGCTTATGAACTTCAGCATGTGCAGCCCATCTGTCTTTACCAAATAGTGTTGCAAAAGTTGCAAGATGCTGGACTGTTTATCCAGGCTTATGTGACACAACCTATTCATCACATCAAGCCCATAAAGATTCTAGCTTTGGGGAGTTCTGGCAAGATCTCATCAACTGTGGGCAGTGCAGAGTGGCATCTTTTCAATGCTTGGTTCAGTGGCTTTGGGTCTATCCATAATTTTCTTGATGGTTCCTTACCACCACCAGGCTGCTTACCCAGGCTATATTGGCCTCTACAGATTCTATCATACCCCTGCTCTGCTTTCAAGCTTTTAAACTGGATTACATAGCAATACTGGAATTTTCCTTTGTGTAAGCACACAGGTTCTACTAGAGGGTCTACTGCCAGTAACAGCTTTCCTTTGACACATCCATCACCTCTGAAAACATCCCCATATGTTTCCCAAATTGTCTCAAATGTCCCTGACTCCTTTTGCTTCTTGTACTTCAGCTATAACTTTCTTATGCTGTACCCTGAGTAGATCCATGGCTTCTCTGGCTGTATTCCCAAAAAGGGTTCTGTGGTACTTACTACGCACACCACAAACATCAGTTGGTACTGTCTGCTAGGTTTCAGGTTTGTGACTGTAAGGCCAGATTTTCCTATGATTTCCATTATGTCCCCCTTGTACATTGTTAGATAGTGCCTGCTTTTTGTAACAGGTGTGTTCAAATCTAATTCACCCCAAGGAATCACACTGCAGGAGGCCCCTATCTAGCTGAAATCATACAGGGCGTTTCCCTATGAACATTGTTGCTTGCATGCGTGGAGGTTGATAATGGTGCTTGTTGCTTTCCTGTCCTGGCAGCCTGAACCTGATATACTCTTGGACTCAAAGAGAGCATCAAGGTGTCATCACTGCTATCTGATGTGCTGTGCACCAAGACAGAATTTTTTTGAGACCTTTGTCTGCTCTTGCACACACTGCTAAACTGGTTCAACCTTCACATCCCTTGCAATGCTGTTCTAATGCAAGGCACTTCCTCTTTACCCTCTCACAGCAGAAATGCATCTCACTATGGGTATGGAACCCTGGCCACCCTCTCTCCTTTGTTGCTGTCTCACAGCATGTACTTCTGTTGTGGCTCCTAGGGCTTTCACCCTTTCTCTTGCACTTCAGCTGCACACCCCATATCTAAGCACCTGTCTAATGTGAGGTTGCCTTCTCAGGGCAGTAGCTCCTGCAGGTGGTGATTCCAAGGGCTGCAGACTATCCTGTCCCAAATCAGGGAGTGTCACATCCCCAAAACCGCATGTAACAGGCTGTCTGAGTCAGGCTATAACATAAGGGTCTATCCCCTCCCCTTCAGATTGAGCTCTAGTGAAAAACCTGTGTTGGTGTGAGGTTTTGTTGTGCTTTGGGGAACAATTGTTCCCCAGGGTTTCTATGACTGCTATGGGGCTCGAGGCAGTGATAAGCTTCAGAGTGGTGCTGATCTCTCTCCCTTCTTTCCCAGTAAGGTAAAATAATGGTCTTATTTTCCTTCTGTTGTCATCCTCCGGCATGGTGAGTTCTGGGTACAGCTCAGACCCCTCTTTCCACTGGGTCCATCACTGGGTAGATTTGTGTCTGCAAAATCCAGGGCTCTGCGGGGCTTCAGACTGAGTTCCATAGCTCATGCTGCCAGAAGCTGCACTTCAAGAACTCACAGCTCAGACGCTGCCACCATGTTTCATTGATAAAGTGCAAAGCTGAATGCAAGTTTGGTTGAACAAATGGAACTTCATTAAACCATGTGGCTGGGTTGCTCCCAGCCTAACTCCAATGTTCCTTGTTCCACTGCTGTCCTATTAATAACTGACCCTCCCGGGAACACTGGCCCTCTGACACCACTTCCACTGGTTATGATACAGTGCTCCCCTCCACAACTTTAAGTGCAGGGGATAGAGCTCTCATCCAAGATTATGACTGAGATAATGATCAAATGTTACTAGGGAATAAAAATATTTGTATTTAATGTCTACAAGGACACTTGCAAAGTTTTATTCCTGTGAAAAAATTACCTTCCAACTGAATACATTACAGGAACACAATACATTTGGTGCATGGATTTAAGTAAACTGATATAGTGGATGCATTTCAACAGAAAATAGTGATGATGATGACTTTTATTATGCTATTTAATTTAAGGGTTTCATTTATGCAGCAGTTAATTCCATTTTTCTAGTTTTGGTGCACTGAGACCGAACTTCTTTACTAAATACTTTATTAATTTTTTTTAAAAAAGAATCCAACCTACATCCAATCCAAAGAGAAAATGGTTTTAATTTACAAGAAGTTAATGCCAGATTCTGCCTGACCCTTAGACAGATGCACAGTATGGTAGAAGGTACAAAGAATCTCATCCCCGAGACTTCCTCATAGACAGCCTGTGAAATGATGAGGGAGAATTAGAGTCCCTGACCTCTGATGGGTGCAGACTGCTGTCTCACTACTCTCCTGGAGGAGGTAAGGGTTATGGTTATGCCCCCCTACCCATGCTCCAGCAATGGAGCTGGTCAATTACGTTGGGGAAGCAGACTTCATTCGATAAATGGATGAAGCAGAAGACACCTGGGGCGATACAGCTCCACATACATCTTTGTTATGGGCTGCGCCTATCAGGCACAGTTGAGCCCATAGATTCTCTTGCACCAAGCTGGTACAATATATTCACAGAGCAGCTGGAAGAACATGTACATGGTGACCTACATTTGTATAACTTTCTGTTAGATGCTTCACATAGTGCACTCCTGTTTTCTAGTCCTTTGGCACATTAGTTAAATCATCTCCTGGCAGACTGCCTTAGGGTTTCTTAGCCTCAGATTATGAATTCAGCCTACCTAGATGATTAGTAAAGTGCACTGGGAATCAGGTGCAAGTCTAAGCTGGCTTAACATGCATGGTAAATTACACCCATTTAGATTACCTCTAGAGTTATTTAAACTCGCATCTGAATTTCACCCTGTGATTCCTAAAATTGCAATTTAGAAACAAACTACGGTGACTGTTACATGGAGCGTTATTCCTGAAGGTGGCAGCATTATAAGCAAATCCATACATAACCTTCAACACAGATGAAAAAACAACAACCCCAGAATATTACCACATAATTATATGCATTTACTTAACAATAGAGCCCTGTATGAATACAGCAAAGCCAAGAGTACGGCTTGTGTTACCACTGTTTGCTTAGAGGTATGTTAGTAGTATAGAAAATATTGAAAAGTCACACTAATAAGTACTGTACATGTGTAAATATCTTGCTTCACTGAGTATTTCAGCATTTTTAAAACAAATTAGATGTATATTTTTAACATTAGCATTTGAATACTGTAATATTAAAAGACCAGCTTAACACTGCAACACATTTTTAATTAGGCAGAACTATTTACACAATTAATGAGAATGTGTAATGCTTCATTAAACAGTTGTAGAAAAAAACTTAAAAAGTCCTTCACCTTAGATTCCTTTTAATGTTCAACGCCAATAACTATTATGAATCACTGCTAACGTTATCTGTATTAATGTTGCATATTACAATATTTTGGTAAAATTGACACATACTGCTCCTGATTTGTGTTTTCACAAAGACACCTTTATACCATGCTGGCAGTGTAAAGAGGCCTTAAAGTGAGCATAAATTACAGTTACATCCACTTTAAGGCCTCTTTCCAAAGAAAAGGGCCTTAATATAAATGAGAATTCAGCCCTCTTGTGCTCCTGATGTGTAGATGATCCCAACTTTTGTCGCCACTTACTTGGATATGTTTGTTTGTTTATTACGACTTTCAACTGCATTTGTCTGAATGTTCTGCAGAAAGGGGAAGATGGGCAGGGCCACTGGTTCACCTATTTTGTTACTCCACAGCACACAACCCTGCACAGAAGTAGCAGGTCACAGCTGAGGTTTGGTCTCTCCATGAACTCTCTCTGGAGCTCTGCACAAGCAAAGTGAAAAACCTGGCCTCAAATTTGTATGAAGTTACAGATCACTTCAGCACTCACTGAAGTCAGAAGAAAAGGACCCATTACATTCAATAAGAATAGGGTGAACCCCTTATTTAGGGACAGATTCTGCTTGGCCCTTACCCAAAAATGCAGGGCTGGAAGTGAGAAAGACATAAGGACGTTCCCTCCCAAGCCCATGAACAAGGCCTGGCAGAATTGTAGACCTTGCCCTCAGGAAACTGTAGGGGCTGCTCCATTCTTATTGCCTTGGATGCAACCAGAGCTGCAAAGAGGGTAGCACCCCTTCATCGCTTCCCTCCCCCACACCTCCCAGTGGTGCTAGCTAGCCATACAAGGTGAAGTAAGCTCTATCCCACAAATGAGTGTGGAAACAGGCAAAAATGCCTCCCAGTGTTCTCCTTGGGACAGGACAGCTTTGCTCCTACCCTTAATATATACCAATGATCCCCAAACTTTTTACCTTACATTCCCCATTACTCCTGTCCCCCCATCTCCAAACAAGAGCAGGAACAGGGCCACAGCTCCAGGAGGGGGGACACAAACCCTGGTTAGGGGACCAAGCTGGGGGCCACAGCTGGGAGCAGTTACCAATTGTAACTGCCAGCTAACTACAGGACTACAATATAAAATGTTCTTGCCATTTCTCAAACTCTTTTATTATAACACTTCAGGTAGCAATGGTATAGTTTAACTTGAGAAGGCCAAGCCGCTCTAATCTGTTTTGAGTAAGTTAATTTTCTTTCCAGTGTTTCGGAAACATGCTGAACCATCACACACTTGATGTGTTCAAATTTTAAAACAATAAATGAAAATCACTCAGCCATATTTGATTTAGGTGAGCAGAAAACACCACTTTTTTCCTATTTAAAAAAAACAACAGACAAACTTGCAAGCTTTTTTTTTCCCTCAGTGAAGCTGAAATGGCTGAGTGTTAATATTAAAACTTAGTCACAAGCAATCAAAATTATGTATATCAGAAAAATCAAGAAAAAAACCATCAAAATGATAGAAAAGGGAAAATGTAATAGACATACTGGTGGTAGCCTTTCGGCACTGTGGGTGGGAAATTAGGCTTGTGACCACGACTGTTATTGAGCTAGATTGGAAGGAATCAGAGGGGTACCCATGTTAGTTTGGAATTGCAGAAGTGACAAAGAGTCCTGTGGTACCTTAAAGACTAACTAAAGTATTAGAGCATAAGCTTTCGTGGGCTAATACCCACTTCATCGGATGCAAGCAGTGGAAGTATCCAGGGGCAGGGATACTTCTGCTAATTAGAGCTTATGCTCTAATACTTTAGTTAGTCTTTAAGGTGCCACAGGACACATTGAGCTAGATTGTGCCCTTAGGAACAGCCCTGAGACCGGGACAGGGTATAAACTATACCATTCCAGGCATGAGGCACCGTGTGTCAGAGACACCCCTCTGAAATACATTTCCTTCCGTGCTCCTCTCTCCTCACCTCTCCTACTCAACCATCTTTGGGGACCAACACATGGAGAGGGTGATGTCAAGGCTCTTTGCCTCTCTCTGCCCACTCCCTGCCCACTTGTCGTAAGGGGGAGTAACATGCAAATCCTCTTCTCCACATTTCTACCCTCAGGACAGGCCAGTTTATTATGTCCATGCACAGGTGTGCGAATGGACCTTATTTCCTTGCTGGGCTAGACCCAAAAACAGTCTATCTTAATAATCGGAGTTGTTCACCTTATTCCTCTGCATGCTGCACTGAAAGTTTTCCCAATGACTGAATTCGTATATAGAACTGCTTAGGTACCTTTTCTACATGTCTAACTGGAAGTATGCTTAACTATAATGATAGTTGGGAATGGATCTGTTACTCAGAAGAACAAGAAGTCAATGCACATTAAAGGCAACTTCATGTTGAAATCTTTGGAACATTCCCAAAGTTTTGTAGGCTTGAGATGTCCAAAGATGGTGGTGTTTAAAGCAAAATAAAATGAAAACCCAAGAGTTGTTAACTATGGAGAAATGTTTGATCATATACATGGATGGTGAACTTCTGCAAATATTCATAACCTTTGTCATATTCTGTAACATGAAAACAGCTGAAATTTGTGACACAGGGATTTTCTCCACTTAAAAATATAATCAAGTCTTGCACAAGAAGACCACTTCCAGTGATATCTTCTTGCAATCTAAAAGAAAATAAGAGCTATCGTGTAGCTTTTTTTAATTGATGCACAGCATGTCTATGCTTTTGATTATGACACAGTGCATCTGTACATCTCCAGCTTTTAAAAATTTAGTTAATCATCATGAGAAAAATAATCCATGTTGCTTAAGGGCTTGCAAATTCTAGAACAATTTTGATTTTTCTATCTTTCTTTCTGTGGATTTCATTCCCAAAGATCCCACACATTTTTATATTTTAATTAATGCTCAGTTCCACCTGAGTTTCAAAGTGCTTAATCGATGGAAGCTCATTCATGGGAACCGAGAGTTCTGGATCAACTTTTTTTTAAATTATGTTGACTTGACATGGGAGTTCACTTTGGCAGCTGCTCAAGCCAAGAGAGAGCTAAAGAAGCAAATTACACCTCCACACCCTGTTAGTCACTTACTGAACAGAGTCATTGCGTTAGCAATTTTAGCTTTGTTTGTTCTTTGTGGAAGATAACAAGCTCTTCCAGATACTTAGAAATTATGGCAGAGCAAAGCATGATTTTACTAAAAGCTATATTTCTGCAAGTACTATTACTTTTAAATATTCAACTCTCTTCTGTCTAGAATGACTATTTTTATGTATGTGTCTCTATTAAATATTGTTTTATAAATATGTATTTCAGAAATTATTCTAAAACACCTTGCTCTGTTTTTCCCTAAGAGAAAACAGATACGTTCACTGTGTATTTCTGTTCCACATTTATGTATCTTGTAAGTGTGGTTTTTTATTTCTTTGCATTAGAATGTGCAGCATCTCTTTCTTGGCGATACTATTTCTGCTGCTTTCTATAAAATACTCCAGGAGCTTAACTATCAGTAAAGAAAAAGCTCTGTAGGCTTCCTCAGGCTTGTGAACAGAAAGTTTTAGAATTAGTCATCACTGTAGCTCAGTGTGAGAATGATCCATATATTCATATAGAGGTGTGGCCAGAAATTCCTATCTGTGTGTACTTGCTTGGTTTCAAGCAAGGATGAATGGTTACAAAATAAATCATATTTCTCTTCACCATGTGCAGGTATAATAGAAGAACACAGTACTGTCTATATTTTAAAATGGATAAAAAAGGCATAAAGGCAAATCATGTTCACACATACACCTGTGTAAATCTGGAATATCCATTAAAGACAAGGAATTACTCCAGTTTCTCATTGATGTAACAAAGGGGAGAATTTAGTCCACAGTTTAGCTACAACTTAATCTGCAACTCCTCGTCTTCCTTGAATTCAATGGGACTGTTCATCCAAGAAGGATGAACAAGATTGTCTTGTAGAGGAATGTGTTCTGAACTCTTTAAAACTAAACAAAAGACTAAAGTATAAGATAGAGGCAGTAATTTCACTGTGTCTGCTGGCTCCCAGCAATGGTAATTCTGCCTAGAATAGGGTGACCAGCTAGGAAGGGTGAAAAATCTGCAAGCTGGGGGAAAGAGGGGTAATATGCGCCTATATAAGACCAAGCCTGAATATTAAAATCTCTGCTCTCCCTAGCCTAGAGGAGAACTGAAGTGGCACATGATGCTTGCAACACTCTCCTGCACCAGAGTATCTCCAGACAGACAGAATGGCATGACGATGGTGGCTGGGGTTGTCCCCCAGAGCCTCTCCTGGCTTGACAAAACATAAAGCTGCCTTCCCCTTGTGGACATGGTGCCCTTTGCTGGCAATAGGTAGGTTCAATTTCAACCTCCCCATGCAAACTCCTGTAACTCACCATAGCTCCCCTTTTTCTCCATGTATGTACAAAACCAGTGAATTTTATCAGAAGAAGCAGATATGCTTGAAAGGCCTGTCTGTGCTAACACAGGTTAAAACTGGGGGTAGGGGAGCCTTCTGCAATTAATTTCCAAGTTTGATAAGCAGGAATGTCTCTTGGCTGGCTGAATTCAAAATCTGCGAATGATAGACTAGATCCTGCTCTTTGCTTTGCTATCTCATATCTCTGCGTGGGTTTTCTCATAAAATCAGTGGAAGCACAGGCACCTTAGCTGGTTTTACAAGCTGTACAGGAGTGGGCTGGTAGCATATCGTTAAGTGCAGGGTTCGGCTTGAGGATTCTTCTCCACCAGGGCGTCAAGTCTCAGAAAATGCCATTTTCATCTCACTGAAAATATTATGTAACAAGGTCCTCATGGACTGTGTGGTATCAGATGTCTGGAAATTTATATGTGCTTTTTGATACATGCATGTTACAGTGGAGTCCAATAGGAGGATGAAAAATACAGAAAAGGATTAAGGAACCTAAATACTTTGTGGATCTGGGCCTAAGACATTTGCAAATAAGTACTTTATGTGAGTTTATAAATGTACCAGATAAACTGAGTTCTCATTGTCCTTAGCAATAATTCAGTAGAGACAATATTCACAGTGAGGGTGATTTCATTAACAATTTGTCCTGTGTATCTTCAGTACTGAAATGGCCCCTACTACCATAATATCTGAGCACCTTACACTCTTTAATCTATTTGCATTCACAGTGTCCATTTGTGGAAAATACTAATATCCCCATTGTACAGAAGAATAGCTGATTCAGAGATTAAGGCCCAGATCCTCAATGATATTTGGGTGCTGCATGGCCAATGGAAGTTTGAAGAACTGGGTGTGCCTGACATCACACAGTAAGTCAATTGCAGAGTGGGCAATCAAACGCCACCTTCTGCAAGCCATCAGACCGTCCTTCCTTTCTGTTTAGGAATCAGCTTTAGCAATGTTTTAAAATGACTGGGGAAGGAGACCTGAGTGAGCAATTTGCAGTGACTCGTTTGTTTTGGAGAATTTAAAACTTGTTGATGTTCCCAGATTATTCAGGATCTCCTATTTAGGTTTTTTTTTCACTATGCATCACTCTTTGACAAACATTCCCTGGGCAACAAGTGCAGAAGAAGCTTGCAGGATCAACATATCCTCACCACAGCCACTGCACAGTCCTCCTGCATGGTGTCCCAATGCTGTCACAGTACATTCTGGCTCACCTCCTGCATTCGTTTCTACACCAGCAGCATCCATACGTCCTCCTCAATGCTCAAATTCCTGCTCCCTTATGGTCTGAGCAATCTATTAGTGCCAAGTGATTGCTGTCACTTGGGAGATATTGCCATCAAAAGCAGGATATAGGTCCTCCTCCACCCCATCTACCTTCTACTGTAACTCCCTCATTCCTCCTCTGTTGCCGCAACTACTGCTTGCCCCCCTTCACTTTGTGTTACCATTCTCTGGTGACCCAAGATGCCCTCTCTGCAACAGTGCAGTATACCTTTCGGTGCACTTTGGGTAGCAGTATGCATCTGCTTGAACCGATCATTCATTCCCCTTCTCGCGGCCTGGTGAAGTTCCAAGCACACAGCTGAATGACCACATACCACACTTCAGGAACCACTCATGATGGTAGCTGGACACATCACTGCTGCTGCTGTGCAGCTATCCATCTCCTCATTGCTGCTGATGATTTTCTTTTCTTTTTTCGGTTGCTTGGATGGTTTTTAGTTCTTCCTATTCCTCTGCCCAAAACTCTTTCCTCCTCCCCTTTCAAATTGTGTAAAACTTTCAAAATGGCCCTACAAGCACTTGCTGTGCACATGTTCTCACCTATATACATTTATGAGGATAGGATGCTCCTCCATCATTTCTAGAGACTAGGTCAGGAGTCCTCCATCCTCACACCTTTGTATTCAGTGGGATGAGATGGAAATGGTTTCCTCTTTTGGGTGCTTTTTTAAAAAAGAAAATTGATCCTTTCTGCATAATATTGCCACCTTCCCAGCTGCTAAGGACAAATAGAAGAGCTACTTCAACTGTAAATCCATGTGTTTGGAATATGCTTAATACAGCTGAGAGAAATATGATTGAAAATGTAGACATTTGAGAAGCTGACTGGCTTCCTTTTGCTTTCTTAATACTCTCCATATAGGGAGGAGAACCATGCTAGCTACTACCATATAGATATGCCACTTTCTCCCTCAGCTGTTTTCTAAATCCTGTTATACCAGTAGTGTCAGTTTGAGACACCACCTTTCTTTTAGCTTTTCAGGAAGCTGTTTAGAAAAGGAAGATTTGATTATTTTGTAAACTGTATGTTTTCTCTACCAGTGGTTCTCAAATTTGATTACACCTCCCTTCTTTGAATTAGTTTACACCCCCTCTCTTTCTGGCACCCCAGTACACATACTGATATGTAGACCACTTTGCCTTCAGAACTGCATGGCTGGAGAACAGCAGCTGCTGGCCAGGTGCCCAGCTCTGAAAGCAACACCACCAGCAGCGCAGAAGTAAGGGTGGCTATACCATAGTATGCCACCCTTACTTCTATGCTGCTGCTGGTGATGGCGCTGCCTTTAGAGCTGGGCACCTCACCACTAGTTGCCACTATCCACTCTGCCTTCAGAGCTGGGCAGCTGCTTCTCATGCCCTGCCCCAGAAGACATTCCCTGCCCCCCCCCCCCCCGCAGTTTGAGAACTTCAGTTCTACACAAAGGACCAATAATATTACCAGCAATGGTAGTTCACATCTGTTTTTTAATCTTATTTCAAAACACCTAATTTCCAGGTTGACCCCTAACTATATTCAGCATCTCCTTTATTCTTCTTTATTTTTTCTTTGAACACTTCTTGACCATCAAAACAATTTAACCTCTATTTTTGCTTGTTGTGCCTGCATTGATTTTATGGTAGAAAAGTATCTCACTTGAAGAAAACAGATGTTATCTCTTCTGGGAAACCCTTTAGTAATGCTTCCCCTGAAAGTTTTATTATATGTTGTTTGTCATTATTCTTACAAAATACTTATGTCATGGTAAATTTACATAGTGCTTTACAATCTATGTTCTGAGCAGTCAACTCAGGAAATCACCTAGGAAATGTCAGCATCAAAAGCAGGATTCTCTTCCACTGGCAATTTTTAAATCAAGATGAGATGTTTCTCAAGAATGTCAAGCAGGAATTAGTTGAGGGAAGTTCTATGGTATGTAGGGTGACCAGATGTCCCGATTTTATAGGGACAGACACGATATTTGGGTCTTTTTCTTATATAGGCTCCTATTACTCCTCACCCCCGTCCCGATTTTTCACCCTTGCTGTCTGGTTACCCTAATGGTATGTATTATGCAAGAGGTCAGAGTAGATGATCACGATGATCCCTTCTGGCCTTAGAATCTATAAATCTATGAAGCCTAGATAATGACAGGTTCTCTGCCCAAACAGCTTTCCACTGACTAATGAAAGATAAGAACAATTTTACCCATAGAACCACAGTTCAGAGGAGTTAGGGTAAAGCGATTATTGATCTGTATATTCTTAGACTTCATGGAGGGCTGCATGGGGAACCAATGGGGATGGGTTACTGACTAGCTGTGTAATTTTACTGAACAACCATATGAATCTCAGTCCTTAACAGAAATGGTCTTATGGTTTGTACAAGATAATTTTGAAATCTCTTTGTCAGATTTTCGGTTTCCATGCATGCTACTGCAATAGTCAGAGAAGCGTCCTGGCAGCTAGCCTGGGTTTCTGCTTATCACTTTGTGTATGTGAAGTACAGAAACTGTTTATCAGTTTCCTAGGTGGCTGCATGTTTTCTTGGGCGTGACTCAATACTCAGTGTACTGTAAAGCTACACCTCTGAGTTCTCATTGCTTTCATTCATTTACGCTATTTACAGAATACTTATATGCACACTATCAGATCCTTGAGAATTTAGCAGCTGGTAACTAACTAAGGCAGTGACAGTCCTTTCTCTTGATTCATCCATTTATATTTAACAATACAAAGGACATTTGTGTTTTCTAGTCTTTGTTTTTATCAGCTTCATTGTGTACATTATACATTTCACCACTGAGTCAAAGGGAGTCTAGGTGAGAGTTTTAATTACCAATAAATTTTGATAAGAAAATCTGGGCATTTATCCCCTGTGGGTTTTTTTCTCTCTCATGTCTGTCTGACCTTATCTTGACCTTTCAAAATGTTTGGGTTTGTTTCACACACATTGGAAGATGGAAATTTGGGTCAGTGTCAGTGTTTTCTGTTTGCTATTAACAGAAAAGCAACCAACTCATTCTCAAAGTCCAGTTTCAATTTTTGACAGCAATGGGAGTTGGGAGGCATGAGAGAAAGAGAGAAATATAATTAGGCAGGGAAGGATTAGATTTGTATTGGTAAATGTCACTTTCACCATACAAACAGACTAAAATATTTCTATCGATAATAATTGAAATTTATAGATAGCAAAAGTGTTTTTAAAATGGCTGCTTGAAAAATTTAGGATTGGATTTTGGGATATTTACTTTGTATATTTTTGACTTTTGATGTTAACATTTTGTACATTAATGGTTATAAGACTTTAATTTTTTCAATCTCAGTGTCTGTCATTAAATTATTATTGTCTAATCCTCTCATAATTTCCCATAAATATGACCATTTTAATAGATAAAAATAAAAAGTTTTAAAATAATTATCTGTCCAAATTATTAAAA
Source organism: Dermatemys mawii (assembly GCA_007922305.1). NCBI lineage: Eukaryota > Metazoa > Chordata > Testudines > Dermatemydidae > Dermatemys > Dermatemys mawii. The sequence goes on from ML677334.1 coordinate 57,637,614, forward strand.
AAAATTAAATTCTGCCAAGCCCAAATATAATGTAAATTCAGTCAAGTGATGGGTAATTACTCATTGTCTAAGTCTTAGTGTCTAGCCATCAGACGCAACAATAGCTTGTAAGCAGGGCTGGTGCAAGGATATTTCACGCCCTAGGTGAAACTTCCGCCTTGCCCCTCCAACTCCCCCCTGCCCCCCAAGCTGGCAAAGTCAGTTTCAGCCTGGAGCAGCTTCTCCTGCGCTGAGAGAGGAAGTCTGAGGGCTCCAGGCTGAAACTGATATTGCCAGCGGGGGTGCCAGCGGCTGGGCAGAGCTCTGCCTGCAGCTGTCAGACTCCATCTCCCAGCACAGACAAAGCCACACTGCACGTGAGCGGCGCAGCTTTGCCTGTGCTGGGAGAGGGAGTCTGAGGGCAGCCCAACCCAGGAACACTTTAAAAAAAATTGGGGAGCACCGCTTTTTGGCTCCCCCAAATCTTGGCACCCTAGGCAATCCCCTGGCTTGCCTAATGGGTTGCACCAGCCCTGCTTGTAAGTATGTGGGTTTGTGAGACACACATTGCACCAAATGAGAGGGGAGACATGTGGAAGGCAACTGGGGAGGGATTGTGCCTTCCTAGCTTCTGCTGGTGCCTTCTCACTCTGTGTTGTTCCTACTTTGTCCAGTATGTTACAGGCACAAAGGAGACAGAAAAGGGGTCACTTTTAGCTTTCTTCTGACTGAGGAGTGAAACTATTTTGTCCAAAATATCATACAAACATAAAGAAAATAATAGAAGACTAGTGGTTTAAGTAAGCATTTCCCCAAACGCAGTTTCTTTAGGTAAAATACGTCAAGAACAAGAACAATAAGCCAGAGCATAATTAATGGAATAATAAATACTTGATTAAAATCTAGAATAATTTTCACTCTATTTACTTGTCATATGTCATGCAAATAAATTACAGAAATAGTATAATCCATAATGCACATTAAATGCGGTACATTATTTTTAGAACATTTCTTCTTGATTAAAGTACACTGGGACAAGCCACTCAGCTGGCACATATTTTTGTAGTTCCATTGACTTCTGTAGAGCTATGGTATTTTACACTTGCAGAAGATCTTGCCACAGCGTTTAGAACCAGCCCATTCTGGTAGAGAATGGGCTAGATGCAGTAATGTGTCTTTTCTATTTCTATCTTTCTTCTGTGATTCAGTGTTACATTGGTCAAATGTATTTGCAGAAAAAGACTCATTAATCAAACTGTTATATTGAAGTGTCTCCACTATACAAGTAAATATATTTGACTCATGGGATGGAAAAGAGGTGGCAAGAGAATACATATGGTTATCTTTTATTTTAAGGACAGGTAATTTTTCAATGAATTAATGAATTAACAATAAATGATTTAATAATTAAATATCAAATATTTTTACTGGAAAGGAATAGTGACAATCATTTTGTGAATAATTAACAGTCTTTGTAAATTGACATCAGGTAATGTCACTAAGGTATTTATTCCAAAAAGCTCCCAGGTCTCTTGTCTGTAAAAAAGGTCTTATCTCAAGACCTTTGAAGATGTCCAACCAACTTTGATCCAGGTGTAATGAAGAAAAGGATTTAAATGAATTTACTATAAAATGAATAGTAAATAGAAATAGATAAGTTTCTCTCCATCACAATCAAATGTAATTAGAAGATTATTAGGATATTGAAAATTCAGAGTACAAAGACTCAAACAAAAATGGCCTGATTTTCCAAAGGTTAGGATCATACACAGATAATGTGAACATAATTATATACATAATAGGGTGTACAAAATTAATGTAAGTACAAATTATATATTTATAGACATGTAATTAAATACTTCAATGGCCATTTGCTTGCACAAATTCTTGGTTTCCATATGTAGTCCCAGTAATTGCTTTCTACTAAATAGGTTTAAAATAAATACCCAACCCAATCTAAATATTCTCCAAAAGCTTGTCTCTGATGCCTCTGGACCACACTGTGATGGATGCTTACACAGGTGTACTGGGGAAACACATGGTGAGTCTCCTCCTCTTTGTGACCAGTACAAGGACCTTTGACATTTGCAGTCCATGCACACATGGGAATTTACAGTCTGCTTCCTCAGGGCACCACAACAGTGCACCAAACGGAATGGAGCAAAACAAGGATGTGATGAGGCTTCAGCCCCATCTCATCTTCTGGCTCACAGAAGGGTCCTGCTTCAGGAGAGAGGAGAGGGTACATCATTCCAAAAGACCACTGTAACCACTACTCCAGCCAGAGGTTAAGTGACCAATATTGTCCTGGTACATTTAGAAGTGTGAGGAATCCCCATGGACAATTATTCAGTGAAAATAACTTCAGCTGCATCGGGTAGTCTGGAAGTCTCCGAGAAGATGATTTCTTCTGGGATACTGGCAGATCTGAGGAAGCCCAGGGTCTGAGTACTTTTTCTAATCTACCCTCAAAGGGAATGGAGGAAGGCCAACTGGATCCAGAGGGAATGGAAAAAGGTCAGATATCCTATGAAGCAGCAGTCATCTCTGCTTCTAGTAGTACTCCATATTTATTCATCATGGAACTGTCCTTCCAGAGGAAGATGGAGTCTGGGACAGAAGAGATTCACAGTAGCTATCCATACTAGGCAGCTGCTCCATCGTGCTGTGTAAGTCAGTGTAAGCCAGTGAGGAGACACCACCATTCTGTGGGAGGTCAATGTGATCTTCAGCAGCCTGCATTACAGAAGAGACAACTGTCCTTTGTCAGACTTCATCTATGTAAAATATTCTGCTTCATTTTAGTATCTGACTATTCATTTTACCTGGTGAAATAATACACATGTAAATTGAAATATGAATATTGACCATCCAACTGAGTGACTAACATACGTATAACTGTCAGAACAAGTGTTAGACAAGCTCAACTAATTGGCCAGCAATAGGAAAGTAAATAAAAATATAAATGAAAAGATTTCTGCCAGCAGTTAATCAGACTGGTCATCTGAGAACATGTGGGCAGAGTTTTGCTGAGCCTCCAAAGCATCAGTGTTGGTTTACAGTAGCTTCTGGGGTCTTCTCTTGGTGTCTGCTCCCAACACCTCTGTTTAGCATGGATTGTTTCACTTTCCCCTGCAGCAAGTGGGGTCGCTGTACCTTGGCTTCCCCAAGTTTGGAGGGTTCACTTTATGATAGCACATCTTTCTGGGTAGAATGCAGCTCCTCTTGAGTATGTTTCTACTGACTTTGGTTCTCTGAATGCCAGTTACCCTGGCCTGTCTCCTCATACTTCTAAGGGTGGAGTATTCAATCTGAGGAGTATGTAAGCAGCATCTTTTATCATCAGATCAACAGACAGATACTGGTTCTAGCTGCATTTAAACAGCATATTGTTTGTTTAAAAAAGAGAGCACAGAAACAGACAAAACTGAAGAAAAGCATTCACTCTTCTTCTCCAGTAGATCCATAGCACAGGAAACCTGCCCTTGGCTATTCTTCAGATGCGGGGAGGAGTGTGGAGTATTTGAAAGCAGGCATCCCTGGAGGACTAGCCTATAATATGTCATGTTAATCTACTGGGAATTTTAAGCAAAATGGAGTTTCTGTCACCCACCTACTACCTGAAGATGGGTTTGATATATAAAGAGTGCTAAATATTAGTGAAATGAAAAGATGTGAGTGTGTGTGACTGAGAGAGAGAGATGGGAAGAGTGTGTCTGAAGATAGTAAAATATGTAGTGTTTTGAAACTACTTTCACACTCATTCTTTGTAGCTTCAGTTTGATGGTAGAAAAGAAATTAGATCGGGAGAGTCCTTTTGTAAAGACTTAGAATATGTTTGTGATTTTAATCCAACAATTCACACAACAGTTACTGAGTGAGCACTGCCAAATTAGGCAAGAAACTGCATGCAATGCCTTGGTTGCTGTCCAACTACCTGGTAGACACTATATTTAAAAGAAGGGATTATATTCCCAGTACATGGACATCATGGCTCACTGCTGCTGACATGATTCTCTACTTGGGCTCACTAAGCCTCAGTGAGGATAACAGACTAACACAACTGTTGCACCAATGCTCAAATACATTTGGTCATTGCTATGCAAGGCCAGTGTAGGGGTTTCCCTAACCCCCTCCAAGCAATGATCTAGACTGAGCCTTTGGAGCCATCTTGGTCATGCAGTACAGTGGATTCAAGTGGAATGAGCTGGGTGAATCTTTCTTTCTTTCTTTCTTTCTTTCTTTCTTTCTTTCTTTCTTTCT
>ML677334.1:57641865-57661050 GCA_007922305.1 Dermatemys mawii
TCTTTCTTTCTTTCTTTCTTTCTTTCTTTCTTTCTTTCTTTCTTTCTTTCTTTCTTTCTTTCTTTCCAAAACAAGAGAAGTAGTCTTTCCCACCAACTCATGAGGAATTTGTGGAGATATTTCCTCTTCTGGACTAAACCTGTAGTTAGAGTTCTGCCCAATCCCACAGAGACAGTTAGGAGGAAGGTGTGCCCCTCTCTCACCAGACAGACAGCGAGAGGTGGGAGAACAGAGAGCCAGTCAGGCTTAGAGGAGTGGCTAGGCAGTCTCCTCCAAAGCAGATTAACAGACAAGTGGAGGAGGAAGGACATATCTTGGAAGCCAGCTTTGCTGATTACTTACTGGTAATCTCACAAATGGCTCAGTGCACATGTATGAAGTACCATGGGAACACTGACACTTATTACTGATATAGTACATATGTGCTAATGGGCACAGCGTATTTAAACAGAACCCAGTCGCAAAAATACCCTGCTTCTTTAAATCTTGAACATAAAGAGAGATGACTACTTCCCACAGCTATCATCCAAAGCACAAAACATGGAGTAAGTCAGCCATCTTGGCTGCCTGGAATCAGTGCCACATCTAGGTGCAACCCTTCTCAGATCAGGTACCTTCTGCCAATGCAGCTGATTACCATTCCTGCACTGAACACCTGCCCGCCACCCATCCTTGTTCACAGAGCGCAGGTCAACAGGCTCTCTAAGGGCTTTTAACTGCATTCTTTTCAAAAGGAGCAGAACATTGTTTTAAAATAAATGGGGATTTGCGTGCCATGCTCCAAATGTTTATATACATTTGTGCACTGAATGTAATAAGTCTGGCTAACAACTGTGATCATCTACCACCCCTGCATATTTAGGCACGTCAATCTTTTCAATTAAAAATCTATAGTCCTGCAAATAGGGTGAAATTGTTCCCTTGAACTTCTGTGCATTTAGACATGCATTCGCTGGCCACATTTTCCTTTTAAGATCTGTGGAAAGTCCAGCAAGTTAAACATTTGAAGTTTATTATAGGCTCCCATTTAAAAGAAATGATCCAATAATATCCTGCTATTCTCATAAAGTTATGAATGTTCAGATCTGCAAGATAGATCCTTTCCTAAATCATGCTGCTTACATGTATAGACCTAGGGCAGTATGTGCGTCTGCTTGTCCTCTGCCCATTGTGGCAGAACTCCAGAGGAGTGTGTGAGGCAGCAAAACCTTAAGATAATCATACATTACCACTGAGAGAGGTAGAACTTGGCTTGAGCCAGTATAGTGAATGTAAGTTATAATTGATGTTGGAAGGAAAATATATATTCTTTGGTCCACAGAGGTTTCTGTTGTTGCCCTAAGCATTGTAGGCTTGAAACTTCTGGGTTTTTGTTGAATGTTTTTCTTTCTTTATATTTTAAACAGAGCTCCAAAGCTTCTACATCTGCCGCAAAAGTCTGAAGAAAACAGAAAGGTGGTGACCTCTTTCCTGAAGCCTAGAAAGAGTTCTCTTCTCCATTTGCAAAGCTTAGAGAGTCAGTTGAGGGAGACAGTGGTCCAGAAATGGAGGGGAATTGGATAGCTGCATAGCTTTCTGCATAGCTGCGGTTCCTACTCGTGAAGAGTGATTGACCTGTGTGTGTGTGTGTGTGTGTGTGTGTGTGTTGACCTTCATTTTAGAGATAGGTCAAATCACTTTTAAAAGCTTTTGGTAAAATATTATCACCCCGCAGCAGTGGGATAGCAGGAAAGGAGTTATGGCTCCATGAGACACAGTTTCTAAGTCTGGATTAAACCCTGGAACATAATCATAGAATTGTAGGACTGAAGGGACCTCAAGAAGTCAACTAATACAGTCCCTTGCACTCACGGCAGGACCAAGTATTCTCTAAACCATCCCGGACAGGTGTTCGCCTAACCTGATCTTAAAAATCTCCACTGATCAAGATTCCACAATCATAATGTTGACCAAGTAATTGTGGACATGACTTAGATTGTTAATATATCTGTGTACCTGATTTCTAGGCACATACTATCCAAAGATATACAGATGACCTAAAGTGTTGTCCACAAATTGTTGGAGCAAAAAGGGAAGACATGTTTGGGAACTCTCTGGTCTTTTGTTTTGTTTTGTTTTGTTTTTTGTTTCTCTGACTTTATTTTACATGAAAAAAGGTTAGTTTAGATTGTAAAAGCCTTTCTAAACCTGTAAATTCCTTTTCTCCACTGTAAACTCCTCAGGGCAGAGACTGTTTGTTAATACATTGTTTTACAGCACTTAGCATAATGGGGCCTGATTCTGATGGTGGCCTCCAAGTGCTATTGCAACGTAAATGTGTATGAATAATAATAATAAACTCAGTTTGCTTTTGATGCTCATTATAATGTTAGAAGAATAATAGCATTTATTTATTATAATAGTAAAACAATAGAAGCATTTATTACAAGGCAGCTTTCAGAGATCCTGATGCTCCCACTGACAATTTTGCCTCTGTAATCCTGACACTATTAATCTGCATTTTAGCTCTTATATTTTGGGCATAAACATTACCAAGACTAACTCTCTGAAAGCCTCTGCTAAAAGCAATTGTTGATATAATACTGTCAAGGGTGTCTGGTTCTTCTAATACCATTGTCTTTATTATCACATAAACTCCTTTTCATCTTTACGCAAATTTAAGGGTCTAATCCTATGAGATGCTGAGTTTCTCAACTCCTGTTGAAGTTAGACAAATGGGATGGGTCCTTAAACCACAAACCCACTCACTAGTATGCAATACAATGGCTCAACTGCATCTCTGGTATGACTCTGTCTTTTGAGGGGTTTATGGCAGGGATTGTTTTGGCCCTTTGTCTCCAGCTATATATAAGAGTAGTAGCCCTGGTTGGATCACATCCAGAAGATTTCAAAGTACTGACAGAGACTGCTATGGGGATAATACAACATGCCTATCTCACCACACCCCACAGTCGGTCAGGTAAGTTATGACAGTTTATCAAATGTCTTGATCCTGCAGCATGATATTGGAATCGGGGTAAATGACCTAACATATATTATCTGAATACACTGCAAATGCATGAAAATGCATGAAAAAACCCTGCATTTATTTTGCACTCGTATATCCTCTGTCCACTAGTCTAAATATACCATGTCTGTTTTTCAGATTCCATCAAAACAGCTACTCTTTTTTCTAATAGAAAGGAAAACCACAAAAAACAGTTATTTTCCTCTCATATGCAGCAGCCTAGATTTGTAACAGCGTGAAATAAAACAGAAACTTTGCTCTGAGTTTTGCTATATTTACTCCTGGACAAGTAACAATGGTAAAGACCAATTTGTATTGGGATCCATTATGGCTAGTAATTAAGATTGTATCCAGGGAAGATCATCCCAAGAGCTCCTTTGTGCCCTAAATTGTGCATTCCACTCTTACATAGTTAACTATTTAGAGACAAAGCACCTCTCTAGAGATCAAAGGCATATTTCAAAAGCCATATTTTCATAAAGTTGGCTCTCTTAGCCTGCCTCTGTAGCTCCTCCCTCTGGCCCAACTCTCATCTTCCCCAATCCACTTCTTTGTCTGCATTCACTAGTAGACAATAAGATGCATGAACTAGAGTGCCTCGTGTTAAAGGAGAATATTGACATGATAGGTATCACAGAAACATGGTGGAGTGAGGACAATCAATGGGACACAATCATTCTGGGGTATAAAATATATCGGAAGGACAGAACAGGTCGTGGGGGTGGGGGAGTGGCACTATATGTGAAAGAAAATGTAGAATCAAATGAATTAAAAATCTTAAATGAATCCACATGCTCCATAGAATCTCTATGGATAGTAATTCCATGCTCTAATAAAAATATAACAATAGGGATCTGTTATAGACCACCTGATCAGGACAGTGATAGTGACGATGAAAGGCTAAGGGAGATTAGAGAGGCTGTCAAAATAAATAACTCAATAATAATGGGGGATTTCAATTATCCCCATATTGACTGGGTACATGTCACCTCAGGCCGAAATGCAGAGACCAAATTCCTCGATACTTTAAATGACTGCTTCTTGGAGCAGCTGGTACAGGAACCCGCAAGGGGAGAGGCAACTTTTGATTTAGTCCTGAGTGGAGCGCAAAAGCTGGTCCAAGAAGTAACTATAACAGGACCGCTTGGGAATAGTGATCATAATATAAAAACATTTAACATTCCAGTGCTGGGAACAAAACCACAGCAGCCCAGCACTGTGGCATTTAATTTCAGGAAGGGGAACTATGCAAAAATGAGGGGGTTAGTTAAACAGAAATTAATAGGTAAAGTGACTAAAGTGAAATCCCTGCAAGCTGCATGGACACTTTTCAAAGACACCATAATAGAGGCCCAACTTAAATGTATACCCCAAATTAAAAAACAAAGTCAAAAAACTAAAAAAGACCCATCGTGGCTTAAAAACCATGTAAAAGAAGCAGTGAGAGATAAAAAGGCATCTTTTAAAAAGTGGAAGTCAAATCCTACTGAGGTAACTAGAGAGGAGCATAAACACTGCCAAATTAAGTGTAAAAATGTAATAAGAAAAGCCAAAATGGAATTTGAAGAACAGCTAGCCAGAAACTCAAAAGGTAATAATAAAATGTTTTTTAAATACGTCAGAAGCACAAATCTGACATCAAAAATTGTAAAATTCAAAAACCAGTAGGAGAGCATTTCAATCTCTCTGGACACTCAGTAACAGATTTAAAAGTGGCCATTCTTCAACAAAAAAACTTCAAAAACAGACTACAGAACTTAAATTAATTTGCAAATTTGACACTATCAAATTAGGCCTGAATAAAGACTGGGAGTGGCTGGGTCACTACAAAAAATAATTTTCCCTCTGTTGATACTTACCCCTCCTTGTCAGCTGTTGGAAATGGGCCACATTCACCTTAACTGAATTGGCCTTGTTAGCACTGACACTCCCGCACCACACACACACACACACACTTGGTAAGGCAACTCCCATCTTTTCGTGTGCTATATATTTGTACTTGCTTACTGTATTTTTCACTCATGCATCTGATGAAGAGGGCGATAGCCCATGAAAGCTTATGCCCAAATAAATGTGTTGGTTTCTAAGGTGCCACAAGGACTCCTCATTGTTTCTGCTGATACAGACTAACACGGCTACCCCTCTGAAATGTAACAAGAGACAATTCATCTGCTAAAGACAAAAGTTCTTTCACCCACTGCAAAAGCAATAGGTTCAAAGAGGAGTGCAGACAAATACCAATAGTCCCCAGCTAGTTGGGAATGCCCAGGATCGAGATTCCCAAACTCCAAGTTCTTATGAGTGGGTGAGAGTCAAGAATGTCACCTATGACATTCCTGGATATCAACCAGACAGAATGGAAACAGACAGGCCTTTCTGAACTGAAGAGATCTGAGTTCAGATGCCTGATTTAATAGATAATGACAGTGCCTGCAAATCTGCCTAGGTTCTCCATTCCTCCTGTTCATAAACTGACCAACCCCTGACAGTTATTTTGGAGAGTATGTCTCATGCACGCTGTGCCACTGGATTTAAAGGGGATGCAACCATGTCCATCTCTTGTTATGGAGATCTTGGTTCAAATCCCAGCTTCACCTGCTGTTAGACTTTGGGACTCCAGCTGTCTCTCTCCCTACAAATCTTCTGCTCCTTTGCAGAACTTCAGCATTCAGCAATTGATCTGCCTTCTGATGCCCCACCCCTGTTGCTGCCACCATGGGAGAGTTCCAAGGGGCTTCCTCTCATGTGTCAGCAGCAGCTGTTTTGTAGCTGTGGATATGGGTGAAGTCCTGGCTATTGAAGTTAATGAGAGCTTTGTCACTGACTTCAGCAGGGCCAGGATTTCACGCCTGGACATTATCTACAGTGAGTCACAGCAGGAGCATTTTATATATCTATACAGTACTCTGGAGAAAATCCAAACAGCTGGCCAGACAGTAAAGCCTTGAGTTAACAAGCGAGGCTTCACCAAAAAGTAAAGTGCCTTAACCGTATATAATAAGGAAAGGGAAAGCTATAATGCATGTGGAGAAGGTCAAGGACATTCAGGAGACACTGTCTCAGAGGAAGAAGTAGCAGGCCGTAGCTCCGTAGGGACTTGTGGGCTGATATCAAACCTATCTTACTTATTTTTCCTCCATCACTACTTACTGCAGAGATCTGAGAGTGAAGTAGGCGTCCTAAAGTGAGTAACTGTGTGATCATCTTGCTGTAACCCTTCTAATGCCTCACTCCTTCCTTTTGTTCATCACCTCCCACACATTATGTCATATTTGAGTTCTCCAAGCTCTTTGGGGTGGGGACTGTACCTTTCATTGTCTACTCAGAAACTCTTAAGACACCTTCAAGAGCTGAAAAATTATTAATAATAATAATCAGCTGAAATAGAATGAGACCTGCAAAGAATATCTAGAAATTGAAAAACTGACTCTGTGATAGTCCAGTCTTGAAGAACTCCATCAACAGTAGGATACAGGATGTTTTTAACTCCATGGGATATGAAGAAAAACTTTCCTTTGTTTGAAGCTGTTTTGGTGAGTGATAAATTGTGCTATGGTTGAAAAGACTGACAATGAAATCAGCACTTGACAGCCTGAATTATTGTCAGTTGGGCTAAGTGTCCACCCAAGAGAGAGATTATTGGGCACAACAGTGGCTTTATTGAAATAAAAATGAGATTCACAACAACAAGGCAAAACATAATATGAACCATGCACCTCAAGCACGGCAAACTTTTCATATGCCACAATGGTTAAGTTATATTGAAGAGACCTCTGGCTCCATAGATGTAAAATAACATGTACCCAAGGCCACTTTAATGGCACGTGTGATACTTGCATATCCTTAAATGCAACAGAAAACTATGGTGAGGTGATATTTCCTAGTAGTTAGAGCATGGGCTTGGTACTCAAGAGGCTGAGTTCTATTTCTTAGGCAAGTTACCTCTGCTCCCTGTGCCTCAGTTTTCCCATCTGCAAAGTGGGAATACAGATGCTGGTCTTTGTAACGTACTTTGAGAACTTTACAAAGTTTGTAAAGTGCTTTGAGAAAGGATCAGTCCTCAGACCAATCCTATTCAACTTATTCATCAGTGATTTGGAGGAAGGGGTAAACAGTGAGGTGGCAAAGTTTGCAGATGATACTAAACTGCTCAAAATAGTTAAGACCCAAGCAGACTGTGAAGAACTTCAAAAAGATCTCACGAAACTAAATGATTGGGCAACAAAATGGCAAATGAAATTTAATGTGGATAAATGTAAAGTAAAGTACTTTGGAAAAAATAACCCCAACTATACATACCATATGATGGGGGGCTAATTTAGCTACAACTAATCAGGAAAAAGATCTTGGAGTCATTGTGGATAGTTCTCTGAAGATGTCCATGCAGTGTGCAGCGGCAGTCAAAAAAGCAAACAGGATGTTAGAAATCATTAAAAAAGGGATAGAGAATAAGATGGAGAATATCTTATTGCCCTTATACAAATCCATGGTGCGCCCACATCTTGAATACTGTGTACAAATGTGGTCATCTCATCTCAAAAAGGATATACTGGCATTAGAAAAGGTTCAGAGAAGGGCAACTAAAATGATTAGGGGATTGGAAAGGATCCTATATGAGGAGAGATTAAAGAGGCTAGGACTTTTTAGCTTGGAAAAGAGGAGATTAAGGGGGGATATGATAGAGGTATATAAAATTATGAGTGGCATGGAGAAAGTGAATAAGGAAAAGTTATTTACTTGTTCTCATAATAGAAGAAGTAGGGGCCACCCATTGAAATTAGTGGGCAGCAGGTTTAAAATAAATAAAAGGAAGTTCCTCACACAGCGCATAGTCAACCTGTGGAACTCCTTGCCTGATGAGGCTATGAAGGCTAGGACTATAACAGGGTTTGAAAGAGAACTGGATAAATTCCTGGAGGTTAAGTCCATTAATGGCTATTAGCCAGGCTGGGTAAGGAATGGTGTCTCTAGCCTCTGTTTGTCAGAGAGGGGTGATGAATGGCAGGAGAGAGATCACTTGATCTTTACCTGTTAGGTTCACTCACTCTGGGGCACCTGGCATTGGCCACTGTTGGTAGACAGGATACTGGGCTAGATGGACCTTTGGTCTGACCCAGTACAGCCTTTCTTATGTTCTTATGATGAAAAGTGCTATATGAGAGCTAGGTGGCATTACTATTATTAAACTGTCATATAGTTATGATATGTACATAAGTAGGGTTCCCTCAGATGTGGCATTGACCATGGATAACAGACACTTACCATTGAGGTACTCTCATCAAGCAGTGATTAAGTTACTTTCGTCTCTGTTTCTGGGCACCTCCCTCTTGAAAGGTGATGCTTTAGGAATTTCTAGGGTGGGATCTTGCACCGCTAAGCTTTCCCACTGACTTGAGTGAGAGGAGAACCAGGTCCTAAGTGCTGGTATGAGACATTTCCTGTCATCTAGAATGAGACATGACAGCTAGTATACATCTTTCACAAGTGGAAAGCCTGATTTTATGGTGTCATATAAGACATGTCCTCCAGAGAGGACCCACAATCTGTTTGAAATTCTTCATCAGTACTGCTGGTTTGACCTTTACAATGATAGAACAATAAAATGAGCAGGTTGTAGATATGATCAATCAACTTCCTAGTGTGTCCATATCCTCCAAGTTTTCTGAGAACAGTTAATCCACTTAAATGTGAAGAATTTGTTTTCAATAAGACTTGGGAATCATTTTTACAAATGTGGAGACCTTATAATATATTCATTTTACATTGAACCATGGACACCCCTCTTCATCCCTTCCTAGAGACAGAATGGGGCATTTGGATGTTACACACAGATTACAGAATTGCCCATCTGGAGGCTGAAGTCCATAGGGAAACCATGATTCTGCACTGCAGTCACAATAAGTCTGCTGCTTTAATCACACCCGCTCAGAAGATTTCTTGCAAGGTGATAGCCCTGAGGCTGAAGAATTCATAGTATGTCCAGCTGGCCAGAGGAATAAGTTGCACTGCAGGGAGTCACAGAGTTTACTACATCTATAGCCTGCCAGAATAATTAAAGATGAGACCATATTTATCTCTGATAGCAATAAAAATACTAACCAAAAATAAAGCCTGAAAGTGATACGGTGATATACTGGACTAGTTTTTCCCCACCTAACATTTTCAGAGTGAGTTAGATCATTTTAGATGTCTAATATTCCTCACTGTACCCACAAATCTGGTATTTAGACGCCTACATTGTGGATGCAAGGAATTGCGAGTGCAAAATTGTGCCAGGCTGAATCCAGGATGAAAATCTGTCTCTCTAAGTACAAGTTTTCAGACTATTTAGTTTTAGGAGGCTGTGAATTGGATCTCATTCTAAAATCCAATTATATTAAACAGATTATATAATGCTGATTTATATTGTGCTAGCAGATAGCCTTTGGTGCTTTCAAAAATGTTATGTCTACACTACAGAGCCTATGCTGGCATAGTTCCCTAGTGTAGACACAGCCTACACCAATAGAAGGTGTTTTTCTGATAGGATAGGAACATCACCTTTCTGACTGGTACTTGCTATGTCAGCAGAAGCACTTTTCTGTCTGCAATAGGGAGTGAGCTTGGCATGGTTATGCCAGTCTGAGGGATGGGTTCTTTCACACCCTTGACCGATGTAGCCATGCCAACATAATTTTAAAGTGTAGTCCAAGACTAAATAATTTAGGAGCTTAAAATCCTGTTGGAAGTCAACATGATTTAGGAACATTGAAACATTAAACTTAGTGATGGGAAAGACCTACAGCACTGGTTCTCGAAGTGTGGGACATAAATCACTAGTGGTCTGCATAGCTCTTCCTGGTGATAAACAGAAATAAATATTTTGAGAGAGAGGTGCTCCCTGAGAACTGTGCAGCCTTTCCTTATTAAATGCTCTGCAAAACAAAGAAACAGAGAGAGATTCACTGAACCACAGTAGCAGGTTACCTAGTCTGCCAACCTCAACTGGGCTTCCCTACATTTTGTTCTCTTGTGCTTTTTCCAGTCTAGTGTTAAATTTCTCTAGTGTTGGGACTTCCATTACCTCTCTTTGAGCCTCACTGCAGTTTTTAATTATTAGGAATTGTCTCCTGATAGTCAACACACATCTTCCTGTTCCTAAGGTTAGTCCATTACTTCTGGTTGTGCTGTCCCTCTTGGAACACCTTACACAATTCTACCTCCTGGCAGATGGTTTTCATACCCCAGCCCCATCCTCATCATTTATCCATATTTAGTTCCTTTAATTTCTCCTCTTAAATGAATCTGACCACAACTGTATTTAGGGGCATAAGAATATATGGGTAAACCCACAAGCACAAACACCATTACTGAGTCCCCCAGTTACTGCATTGGATAGTGGCTGGCAAATAAGGCAGCTGCTGCCCACTACCATCCTTGCTGAGCAGGTGGCTTTCTCCCCACGTCTCTCACATCTGGATGCTACTGAGACACGGGGCTCAGAAGGCAAACAGATGAAGGTGTGACTTGAAAAGAGCTGCCTTCCATGTATCTTCACTCCTTGGCAGAAGCAGGAGTTTTCTGCTTTAGCATCTTTCTTCCACTTCATCCTAGCCCTCTACTCCTGATTCCCACTCGGCCTTCTGTTAATTCCCTGCCCAATCAGTTAGCCTGGATTAAGGGAGTCCCTGGAACCTGCTTATTCCTTTTGCAGCAGCGGGCCTCCCTGTATTCATCAGCACCTTAAGCACCTCAGTGGATGCTAGGGTAGGAATGCCAGTGGTAATAGTCTAATATTATTCAGTCAGCTCTCCCCAAAGAGTGACTGTCTTCCCAGTGTGTGTTGTGATGCCACTGTGTGTTTGAACAAAAATCACAGTCTGCCTCTTTTTTTAAAATCATATATCCCATTAGAGGATAATGTTTGAGTTCGCTGTCCAATCTGTAAGAAGAAAGACAGGCTTATCACATTTTTGTCACAAAGTACCCTTGTGACTTGGGTCAATTTGCTTAGGATTGCATTTTCGAAGGACCAACCTCTGTTTTGCAGGTGCAATTGGCCACAAAATTTTGCCTGAATTTTTGCACCTGCTGTTGACATGAAGATGCAAATCTAAGTACCCGTGCCTCTAATTACATGATCGGTGGTACTTATCGGGTAATGAGAAGCACAAGGACTCAGATTTGTGCCTGCAGTGTGCTGCCACAAATATGCAGGCACAAATTTTGTGGGTGCCACAAATGGGAAGACCAATCCTTAACCACAACTGGCCACTTAATCTGCATCTCCTTTTCCCTTCCATGTGAGATGTGGACAATCAGACTTACTCACCTATAAAATGCTTTCAGAACATGGATTGAAAAAAGCCACATAAGTGCACTGTTTTATTACAGTATTATAATCAGCCATATGTGTCTGTCAGCAGTAATGTTTTCCAAGTGTCTCCCTATCACTGCATTTCTGTGCTACAGATTCTGCTCCAGTACAGTTGTCTCTCCTTACACCAGGACTGTATCGACCCAATGTTTCAATATTTTCCCCAGTACTGAAATGTATTCACTAAGTTTTCCATGTTGGGTGTAATCTAATTTTGCTATTCCTTGCTCATATTTCTGGCATTTTGGGTTCCTTTGTAGTATTTTGTTGCCCTACAAATATGGTACTATACACTGCTATAGGACATCGAGATCTGAAAAAGAATATATTCTCCTATGTCTTTAAGTATTATAATAAATCATGGTTGGATCTGAAAGAAAATCTATCAGTTAATTTCCTCTTCTGCCAACAGAACCGGCTCCTTTATTTTGAATGCCAAAAAAAATTTAGAAAGCACTAAATGGCTCTTACTTGAAACAAGTACTTTTTTAAAAAGATTGCTGAACTGTAAAAACTAGCCACTACTAGGGATAAGTTACTTGTTCATAACATTTGGTTCTTCTCCTGACTTTTTGCTGTATGAAATCAGTTATGATCTTTAAAATGAGCATAATAGGTAAAATTTCTAAGCATCTAAATGGCTGAGGACCCTAAATTTAATTTTCAAAAGTGACTTAGGCTAGATTAAGGGCCTAAAGAGACAGATACTTGCCTATTGCGACTTTCAAAAGCACCTAATCAGGTTAGGCATCAAAATCTCCTTGAAATCAAGTAGGCCTTAGGCTGCATAGAATCATAAAATTGTAGGACTGGAAGTGATCTTGAGAGGAATAAGTATTATCTAGATTACCCCTGACAGGTGTTTGTTTAACCTGTTCTTAAAAATCTCCAATGATGCAGATTCCACAGCCTCCCTGGGCAATTTATTCCAGTGCTTAACGAACCTGACAGTTAGGAAGTTTTCCTAATGTCCAACCTAAACTGCCCTTGCTGCAGTTTAAGCCCATTCTTCTTGTCCTATCCTCAGAGATCATATTTTCTCAGCTTTTAATCATGTTTTTTATTCTTCTCTGGATTTTCTCCAATTTATCCTCATGTTTCCTGAAATGTGATGCCCGGAACTGGTCCAGCTGAGGCCTAATCAGTGTGGAGTACAATGGAATAATTACTTCTCAAAACTCCTGCTAATATATCCCAGAATTGTCTTTGCTTTTTTTTGCAACAGTGTTTCACTGTTGACTCATATTTTGCTTCTGATCCACTATGACCCCAGATCCCTTTCTTCAGTACTCCTTGTAAACCTCACTCTCTGCTATTTAGACACCTGAATATCTTTGTAAATCTAAATTTGTAAATTTAAAAATAAGATTTAGGCTGCTAAGACACTATTAAAATTTGATCCAATAGGTATAATTCACTCATCAGCAAATATTCTGATTTGCTATTGGTATAAAAATATATATGGCTAGTAAAACAATGGATTGGTTACAGTTTTCTTCAATTAGAAATAAAGCTAACAGGGAACCCCATGCAAGTTTGTCTTCAGTGAAAACACTCCACAAAGAGAAGGCAGGGACTTTTTTGTTACAGCAAGTTAGTTTATACAAAAATACTTGTATAGCATTATATTGGGGTCATTCTCTAGGCTGGTGCACAAAGGTATGAGGCAGAAAGTATATGAAGATAAATCCCTCTGTCGCAGCGGTGGGCCACCTGGGGCCCCCCCGGCTGCACACGGTCCATCAGGGTAACCTGCTGGCAGGCCACAAGACAGTGTTTACATTGACCATTCACAGGCATGGCTGCCTGCAGCTCCCATGGCCACAGTTCACCGTTCCCGGCCAATGGGAACTGCTGGAAGTGGCATGGGCCACAATGGGAGCTGCAGGAAGAGCATTCAGGGACACTGAGAATGACTTCTACTGGTGCTGAGCAATTCCTGAGTGCTGAGCACTCTCAGCTCCCATTAGCACGTTGCAGTCCAAGCCCATTGCACCTCAAGAAAGCTGACTGCTCCCAGAATTCCCCAAGTGCACAGTGGCACACCCATTGCACCACCCTTTAGGAAACTGGCTGATCTGGGGAGAAGGTGGGGCTATTACCCCACCTTCTTGTCCATTTTGGGGTGGCTTGTGCACCTGGGGGTGAAGTCTCTTCGCTCTCTGTATTCTCAAGTGCAATTTTGCACCCTGCCCCCCCTGCCCCAAGCTGGGGGTAAAGAGAGGAAAGCTCCTGGAGGCCTTCTTCTCTCATACACTTGTGCAAGGGCCATTCAGAGTCTGACCGCAACTGAGTTCCACACCACATCTCCTTGGTCTGCCGTGAGAGATCTAATCATGGTCTGCAGGATTTCTGTTTCAGAGGATATACTCTGCAGCATCTCACCTTCCAGTTGGTATCACCAGGAAGGAGTTGGCCCATGGCAGGAAAAAAGATAGTGTCAAAGCACAGCAGTTAGGATCATAAGGGCTTGGTTTCCTATCCTAGATACTTCTAATCTTTTAATAACCCAATAAATAACGTTTTTTTATCAAAATATTGTATGATCTTACTTATGACAAGTTAGTTTATTCTTTCTAATTGCACATATGGTGTAGATGGGCCTTTCAAACTATATTTGAAGTGATCAGTTAACATTTTAATTATGCATCATGCTGTAATTTATAATGCACTTGGTATCTTTTCAGTAAAGCTTGCCTTCTCTCTCTAAAATGGTCTCCTTAGTATCCAGCAAAGAGTTTTGTTGCAATAAGAATTAAGGTGTGTCTTGAAGCTTTTACCTGGGAGCAATAATGATGTTGTCAAGTGTTTCAGCTGAGACCAGCCCAGAATTTTTGGGTGGGGAAACAGACTCTGTTAAACACCCTCTTCAGTGCTTCCTTCAGAGGAAAGCAGAACGCCTCCAGAGTTAGGGTGTAAGAACATCTAGTGAGTGTCTTTTTACATTGACACCAAAGCGAGGGGGGAAAGGGAATAGCAGGGTAACAACTCACTTGGACTTGTATCTAAGAGTAATCAGATGCAATGGATTGGCTCCCCTTCAGAACAACTGCTGTTCTATTCATTTTAATGGTAAGTAGAAATTTAAAACAATATTTGTAAGCTTTCTTTCAATGTCTATCAAAGTCCTTTTCTACAGATGATTATATTTACTGCTGTCTCCACTTTTAACTACATTGAAACTCATATTACTCAATAAGGCAATTTTAAACATTGTGCGTTAGAAACTAACCATTGCTTGTTTTCAACTGACTCTTTTAAAAAGCTTCCGCAAAAACAGCTCGTCTTTAATTTTAATGTTATCAGAATTATTTGAGTATAACTCTACCCATGGCACCATTCTGATTATTAACGCATGACATATTAATAATAATAAATACCTCTTAACAAGCTGCTTTCTTTATTAATATTGTTTTGTTTGTATTATTTGGTTGTATGTTTGTCTTCATTTATCCAATTGATCAAGGGGAAACAATCTTTAAAAAATAATTGCTAGGACTACTTCACAGTAGATCAAACTCTATAGTCTTTATTCAGGCAATCCTCCCCACCTCCCATTTAATTAAATTCAGTGGAGGTTTTGACTGAGTAACAATTGCAGAATTTGGCCCATTAGTTAATATTGCAAGGAACTATTGCTGCTTGGTACATTAATGTAGTAGCATTAGTATATAAAAGTAGAGAATAAAGAAATCCTTACATGGGAGTGTTATTCTCTCACTGTGTTTGTTTATATTATTGCAAAGGAAGAAAGTGGTTCTTCCAGTAAGGCAGAATAGTTGTGTAAGGTGTAAGCATCAGAAAGCTGAAATTAACTAAAACCAGAGAGATATAAAAGAGGATCACAGAGGAATCTGTGATGATCTGACCTGGCATCATATTCTGTTTTATTGTCTTTGGATTTGTTTTTCATCATTTATCTTGCTTTTCTAGAATTAAGGACAATTACAAGGCCCTAAAAACCAACAATAGTAGATTCCCTGTACAATGGTTTGTTTTGTGGAGTTTGTTTCACACAATCTATACGATGAAGGGTACACCTTTTAACTTTTTTAAAATACTATTCCTAAAATATCCAAAGGATTCACATAGAATAAGAAATACCAGGGCTTATTCTGGAAAGATTAAGCAAACCTTAGCTCTTAGATTTGAATTCAGTAAAACAGAACTAATCAACATGGGCAGCGGCCAAGTAAATAATTTTAAGGCTTGGCAAAAACCAGGCAGGATTATGATTCAGATTAGTTTCTGCTTGTTTAATGCAATATACAGGTCTCCTCCAGGTCTGGAATATTGTGTGTCATAATAACAATTTTAGCCTTTTATTCAACATTATCAGCATTAGATAAGATGAGGTTTATTAAATCATGTGGTAAGGGGTATCCTTCATGTTTGGAACTTCAGTGAAAATAAACTATAACTGTACTATAAATTACGATCCATTTGGGTGCACTTTTTACTGTAGAAAAATAATCACTTTCAACATTGCAGCAGTTTAATTATTTTAAAAAATGCATAATTTTACCATACTTTTGTGACTGAGTCAGGATTTCAGTTTCAACCAGGAAAACTGAAAGCTTATGTAAACACTAACCATATTTTGGCAGGTGTTAGCTGTATGGATGGTCATTATGCAGAAATATCAAGTACTGCCATTGGAATATGTCTTTCTCTTGTCACAGTGGGACTGGCTAAATGTTCATAACTGGAATTTACAGAGATCTTATTTTAATTGAGTCTCAGTCCAACTGGATAAGAAAAAGAGGCTTTTTTGTACATATAGGAGTAGAGAGATTAAATAAAGTATGAAAGAATTCAGTTTTAAAAAATGACCTAAGGCCTAACCTTGTACTCCCAACTCACCCAGAACTCACATTTCATTTTTAATGAAAGACACCTATGTGAGTGGTATACTGGATGATAAATTAGCATATTATTAACAAATTAAGCTAAGTACAATTGCTATAGAAATTAACACCCTGTGGTATTTTGAATGTGTTCTGAAATGAAAACCTTAATTTACCAGAAACAGACTGTGCTCTGCAACTATTAAATTTTTGGTACACATTTCCACATTCTTGGGCCTGATTCTGCAACCTTTACTCATATGACTTCAAAGGCATTACTTGCATGAACAGAAGGTGTAGAACTGGATTTTATTTGTTACACTTGCTCAGGCATGTTTTGTGGAAATTGTATGTTTGATTCAGTATGACTCTTCTCCTTCTGGCTACCACGTGATGGTTAGTTTATAACAATCTTAAATTCACCACCTCTCTTGCCTGACCGCTTTTTTTCCATATATTTTCTTTGCTTTCTCTTCTAATTGCAAAGATATGGGTTGCATTGTCCACTCATAGTTTGGTTGAATAATTACAGTATGCTGCAGGGGACAAACCCTACCCTTGTATATGCATGTAGAATACCTACTGAAGCCAATGGAAGCTGCAATATGTATCTAAGGGAAGGAATTTGGTTTCAGGAACTTAGGCCAAAGTTTTTGAAGTATCTAACGCTAAGTACTTGAACCTATATTTAGTCTCCTAAATAAAAGTGGACTGATTTTCAGAGATGCTGAATGGAAGCTGTGGATTGTAAGCACCACTAGAAATCTGGACATTTTTGTTTAGGAGCCTAAATATGGATTTAAGTACCTAACTTATGAAATTCAGTTTGAACAACAATTGTCCTTATAGTCTTTACTCGGGTTAGTTCTCCATTCATTTTTCGGATGATTAATGTCAATTAAGAAATGGAACCCCACAGAATATCTACAGAATTTGGCCTGTATTATTTATCAGATAGAGAAGAACAAATCCTGATGACAAACTTGCTAAGGTGTTAAGTTCCATGAATACAAATATTTAAAAGTGAATGAAGCTTTGGGCCTTATTCTGCCCTCATTGCAGTGGAGAGTGTAACTCCCATTAATGTCAGCGGCGGCAGAAGTGGAAAAACATCGATGAATAAGTGTCACCTTCAGCTTCCAATATACCACAGAAAGCATCTGGCCTTTTTAAAGTTAACATCACCAAAAATAACAACCATAAAAGTCGACGTACAAAGTTTCCCCTTAAAAATGAAACTATTTGTTAATTAAAGGACAATCAGTAAGCTAACAGCAGTGAGAAATAGGCTTTTCTGTTTTGATTTAGACGATATTATGTGGGCTGTTTAAATATGTAGGGGAAAGTTGAGTCCTCAGCTTCAACCCTTCAGCTGAGTGTTTAGCATACAGTGGCTTGGTTTGGTCTGTTTTTTTTATGGCTGAGTTACTGAACTCTGGAAATAGACATTCATGAAAGGAAGGGTTTGTTCTCACAGGCCCTTACTCAGTGAGTTTTGGCTGAGTAAGGAGTGCAATATATGACCTAAAGTGCTGACACAAGCATAACCACAGTGGCACAAGGATGACTAATATATTGAGTGTGAGTGCCCAGTACTCCTCCCAACGAGATCAACACATACTTCCCTTGACTTCAAAGAGAATAGAATCAGGCCCTTTACGAATGATGTTGGGAAACAGAGCAAAAAAGGAGGTATGGGCGTGTTCAGTCAGTTGGATGCGAGTAGGTGGAGCAGGGAGAATTCCATAATTGCATATTATAATATTGCTTGGCAGTCAGCTAGTGATTAGTTAACATCTGTACATTGCTTTGAAGATTCAAAGCACTATATAAATGCTAAGGGCCAAATTCTGTTCCCACTTACGTCAGTATAAATCTGGAGTAGTTCCAGTGACTTTAATGGTGTTATTGCAGATTTTTCTCCAGTTCCAGTGGCACGGGTCTTTCATATTTATTTAACTGAATTGCAAAGCTTTGAGACAGAATAAGCATAAACATATTTAAGATGATTTTTTTCAGCCTTGCATCCCCCACCCCAGTCTAGCAAATACCTCCCTCAAGTGCCTACTTGCTCTTCTGTGGACTTCCCTTCAGCATGAAGCCTTCCACTGGCTAATGTGACAGGACATGCAGGAAGGGGAAGCAGTGAGGCTGCCAGCACCATCCCTTAGGGTTCCATTTTAATTCCCAAAGGTGCTGCACAGAAGCCCTGCCAAAGGAAGCAACTGCTAAAAGACACTGAATCAGTGTAATGTTTGGCAGGGTTTTTCCGCATACCCCCTTCCTGGAGGTGGTTGTAATTTGCTTCATGCTCTCCTTGAGTTGGGTCAACTCTGCATTGACATCAAAGCAGGCTTGTGCCTGCCAAGCAGACTGCAGCCCTTTGTGGGAAGAGTATCCTCTCCTTCTCTCTCTACATGGGTAATAAGTCTGCCTGAACTCAAATCCCATTCCACAGCTGAATGTTTAAATTGTCACCTATATGTACATTTTTAGATTAAAAGTGAGGCTAAACCTACTAGCTCAACATGCCCATAGCTCTTTCTTTCTAAAGAGTCAATGTGCATGTATAGTTATCCTTTCATGAGGAATACTTTTCTTGACTATTTAGGTCCAAGATTCTGCCTCCCACCTCACAGTGAATAATATTTTATTCTGTGAATAGTCTCCTTGATTTCAAGTGTTACTCAGCTTAAATTCTTGTGGCAAAATCTGACCCATAATCAATTCTCTTCATCTTGCACTAATAAATTGGGGCCAGACTGTACAACCTTACTCAGTGGTATGTGGTCCCACAGGCAGTCCCACTGATTTCAGCGAGATTACTTGCAGTCTGACTACTTTTGTAACTGGTCACCAACATGCATAAATCATTCACAATATGGCTAATTAGAGTCCAGGGGGGAAAATTGTCATTTGTGAACCTCATTGCCATTGGAGATAAGTGATATACATATATATATATATATATATAT